>CM019074.1:67392564-67608736 GCA_009667805.1 Leptobrachium leishanense
AGGCGGAGCTTTAAGAGGAAAAGGTGGAGCTTAAAGAGGAAGGGTGGGTATTAACCAGGAAGAGGTGTGCCCTTGACGGGAAGGGGTGCCTCAAATTTAAATTAGGGGGTGCACGAGTTTAGTCAGGCCTAGGGCAGCACAAAACCTAAATACACCACTGGTCCTCACGCATAGCGTGATGACGTCAGATAGCCGGGGAACCCCTAGCTGCCCGGAATCCCCTGGTGGACATAGGGGGTTCATTTGAACCCCGATATCTCCAGAACCGTGGCAGCTAGGGGGTCATGGAGGGTGTCGATCGAAAGGCCTGAGCATGATACCCAACATGTAAAAAAAAAATAAATAAATAAAAAAACATGTATTTTTTTTGTGTTATTTTTATTAATGCAGCAATATTGTTCACATTTCAATTATAATGTGAACAATGATGCTGCACTAATGATTTTTTTCTATGGGGTGCGTTTGCTATAAATCATGTAATTACCCCCACAAAATGTAACAAGTCCTACAAATTTTTGTTCACGCGCACCCCATAGAAAACTTAACCGCGAACGCTCATGTGCTAAAATGTGAAAAAAAAAACACTTTACACACTGCAGATGATTATTAAAAATTCAATTTTTATTGCATTTTTTGTCATAATATACAGGCAGGACATGAAGTATACATATAAAAATGATATATTATGAATCTGCGGAGTCTGCGGAGTCTGACGGAAAGAACGATATCTAATATGTCTGGGTCATTTAATAAATGGCTTCAAATCGCGTTTAAACAGGATGAGCGAAAACGGTAAAAATGAGCTGAGCACACAGCAGTGAAATGCAGGGTTAAGGGGTTAAACAGCATATCAGAGGAAGATTTAGTAGAGAAATGAACACTTCTCAGAAGCACAAGTGTTGTTTGATACATGTTCAGATCAGGAGACGCCACACCCTCAGTCCCTCAGTCTACAGACAATGTATCAAATTCATCAGACCAGACTAATTAAAAGCACATGTTATTTCCAAACACTAATTAACACCTGTTGTTTACACCGATTGAGAACACAGGTCATTTAGAGGTGAGAATCTTTGCACGTAGACATTATTTGTTAATTCAATATCTAATAAACCATTGCTTATAATGTTCTGCAGTAAAGAGTCTCTTTATTTCTATATTTTGTAGTATTTTTTAAGCATTTTTTCAACTTTTTTCAAATTTTTTTTTTTTTTCAAACACGCCAAAAAGTTCAAAGTTCGTGAACTTGCGAACGGCCAAAGTTCGAATCGAACTCCGAACTGATCGAACCGAACAGCTCATCCCTAGACCAGGAGACCCTCTTGAAAAGCGTTGAGTTGATGCAGAATAGAGGCAAGGCATTTGTGCTGGCGTGTGTTAGATACTGTATATATATATATACGGAAGCAAAAGAATAGGTCGTGCCTGCTATAGAGCCTTTGAGAAATAGAAAGCGACCCTGTGGATCAGTAAGTAATCCTGTTTGAGAGAAGGGAACATCGCGCGGCAGAAGGATCGCAACGCCTTTGGATTTCGATTCGGTGTAGTTTCTAAAGTATCCAACGGGGAAGTGTTTGTCTCGGAGAACAGGACAATCGTGGGCTCGGAAATGTGTTTCCTGAAGGAAAGCAATAGAAGTGCGGTGAGCATAAAGTTCCTTGAGTAGTCTAGAATGCTTTTCAGGGACGTTAAGGCCTGAGCGTTATAAGAGACTAGTTGTTTAGTGGAGAACATCCTCTATCCCCCCGCAGACCGCCCATCCAGAGGGGGTGGGGAAAATAAATGGAAGTGGAAGGGAGGGGGGAAAAGAGGAGAGAAGAGAGAAAAAGAGAGATTTTTTTAAAAAAATCAGAAGAAAAAGGAATAAACACAGCAATACAAATGAATGACTGAGTGAAAAAGAAAAGAGAAGTAAGAGTAAAGTAAATGAGATAATGAAGAGTGATAGAGTATAAGCAAAAATATGAGACAAAGGACGTCAGAGGGAGGAGAGGGAATACCTCTACCGCCTGCTCCGGAACAACGACGTCAAAATCTCAGGGGGGTGAAAGGCAACAGGCTAGCAACAGTCGGGTGATAAGGAGATATATATCAGAGGGAGTTCCCAACCATCGCCGCACACCTGCGGTACAACATAACATAATGAAACATGAAGTAATAATGTGAACGGTAGTAAAACTGTTTTGGATTGTCAAGAAGAAAGTATTAAAGGACAGGGATGATGAAACAATTAATATATCTTGCATGTTAAAATCAGTAAGGATCAGCACCAGCCTGGTATCCATCGAAAATAATAGGCCCATGGCGTGATAAAATATAGTCTCCACATTGACGTGTACTAGGCATATACATGTACGAGTATGAGAGAGACAACAAAACAAAAAAAAAAATCCCCAACATCACCTCCCCACAGAGCAATGAATATGTCCGCACTCTTCCCAAACATTCTACCTCGAGACTGCAGGAGCATAATCGTTCCGAAATATAAGTCTGTGGTTTCCAACAGCAAGTGTCCATAGTTCAGTAGTCATGAGTAATGTAAGATCATCGTAAGTAATGGGCCGTACTGTGTTATCCCTATGTTTTTGTGTTTTTTCCTTTTTCTTTTATTTATGTCCAATAATTATTTTTTTTTGTTCCCCTCCCCCGCTTTTCCCTCCCCCTTTTTCCATTATCTCCTCTCCTTCGTCTCCTTCCCGCTCCCATCCTCTTTCCTTTAAATCCAGACCCCTTCCCTCCTCCCATAACCTACATATCCCTCCTTTCCCATCCCCTTCTATCATTAGTCAATTACCATCCATCCCTTAACTTATCCCTCCCTCTATTTTACATAGGTCCCTCCCACGGGTTGTTTCAACTGGTAGCAATGTCGACTGACGTGAGTAGTCCCGAGCAATTCACAATGCAGTACACAATCAGTAACCCCTACTCCTACCTCCCCCATTTGGTGTACAGTGTTCCCACCCGTTAATCCTACCTACTATAGACTAAACAACATATGTGGGGTGTGAGTGATCATCGCTGGGAGTGCCAAAGAAATCTGTTGCAGTCGTGGAAGCAAGGTCTTCGTTGATCTGTGTGCCGACAGCGGTGTAGTGCTCGTCGCTTGATGGGAAGTCAAGGTCCCATGCGTTCAGCAATCTTGGACAAAGTGGGAGAGTCTCTTAATGAGGAGAGTAGTACAATGAGTCTGATATTCAGAGAGTCCAGCGTACTAGCAGTGTGGGTGAGCTGGGACGCCACTTTTCCACGGCAATCTCCAGTAGAGGGGGAGCCGTGATCCGATGGCAATTGCTTATGAGGGGGGTATCCATTTTGAGCGAACAACAAGGTGATAAAACAACACAAAAAAAGAAAATCCTCCTTTTCCTTTTTCTCTTTTTTTTTCCCCTTTTTCTCTTCCTTCTTCGGTTCGGTAAGCAAAGCAACAATAACAGCATGTCTCTCATAACTGTAGAGTTACATCATCGATCAGTAGAATACGCATCATACAGACCTCCAGCAGAGTCACGCGGTCACGCAGGACCACTAAAGGCCAAAAGGTGTCTGAGAGAAGATTCCGTTATGATATATAACGGGGATCTGCGGGAGAAAAGAGTAGCCATCGGGTGAAAGCTCAGGTCTGGGGAAGATTTTCTAGAGGCATGATCAGAACAGTTATTCAGGCAATCCTTCCTCGGGTGCCGCTTCATGTTCCATCTCCAACCTGGTGCGCCTGCGGCCTCCCTGCCTCTGCGGGAGTGGAACGGGGTCCAGGTCCGGGAAACCCCAGGATTGTAGCAACATGGGTTCCCAGTTTTTTATCTGAAGGGTGGGGAGGCCCACCGCCTCCAAGAAGTCAGGAAGGTCACTAAAACCCCGTAGAGTAACTGGTCTGTTCTGTATCGAGACAGTGAGCGCCATTGGGAAACCCCAGCGGTAGGGGAGCTGCGCATCTCTCAATGCCGTCATGAGGGGCTTAAGTGCGCGTCTAACTTGCAGCGTAAAACGGGATAAGTCTTGGTACAGTGACATTTCTGAACCTTCGAATAGCCAGATGCGGGAGGAACGTGCCGATAATAAAAGTTCCTCTTTGAGGGTGAAGTCAGTGATATGGCATAGCACATCTCTCGGAGGGTCCTTGGCATAGCACATCTCTCGGAGGGTCCTTGGGTCACCTATTAAAATGTCCACGATCTCTATGCGCCCTGTCCACGTGTTGTAGAGTGACTCGTGGGCCACGCAGAATATGGTTGAATAAGCGGACTAGAAAGCTACGGAGGTCCTGGACAGAGTCCGCCATCCCCCTGACACGCACATTTTGTCTTCTGGATCGGTTTTCAAGATCATCGATTTTGCGCGCCACTGCATATAGGTGGTCCGGGGCTCCGGCATGTGTAGCGAGAACTGGGGCGGCTGGTCTCATTGCGGCCTCCTCCAACTGTGCCACGGGGTCTGATATTGCTGCCATATCTGCACGTACCTCGGTTATGTCTTTGCGGAGATCTTCTCTGACCGCTCCGATTAAGCGTTGGATATCATCCCTCGGTGGGAGGGCAGCCACCATTTCTTCTATCCGGCAGGTCCTGGCGTCTCCGTCCAGCCATGATTCCTCCGAATCAGCCAGGGAAGGTGGGGCCGCCATCCCCGTCTCTGCGGCTTTATCGAGGGAGGTGCGTAAAAAGTGGTCCAGGGTTCCCGTTAACGGCGGTCTCGGGGTGTCTGGGAGAGAGGGGTCCTCCAACTTCTTTTTACTCTTCCCCATGGTCCAAATAGCTGGCGAATATAGCTGATTAGAGGCGGCGAGGTCGGGAGCTACAGATCTATGCGGCCATCTTCGTCCAGTGCCAAGCCACGCCCCCCAAAGCACCTTTTAAATGCCTAAAACAGGATTATCTGTGTCTGGAGGAATGCAAATTAATTCAGTTTATTGCAAACAGGCTCCCGACTCACTTTCCATTAGACATGTGCATTCGTTTAGTACTAAAACGATTTAGTTCGAATTTTGGATAATTTAGTTTTCGTATGACTCAAGAGATACGAACTGCTCAGTACAAAAAAACGAAAGAAACTAAAATAAAATGCACTACATTTTAGTTTGTCCTTTTTGTAATATTACATGGATTGAAGGAGACCAGTAATGAAGAGTGCAACATCGCAAAGCTACAGAAAAGGTTGTATGTGTAATCCTTCCTGACCCCTATCCGAAAAATCTGATAGAGCTCCAGAATACTCACTCGCAGCACAGACAGACAGCAAAAGAGAGGAAACCTTTACTTAAGATGATAAAAGCAGCTGGAGAAGAAAAAAATTCAAATAAATCACACTGAAAGCTAATGACAGAGGAGGGCTGGATAGTTAAAAAAACCCTTTATAACACAGCAACGCTGGGAGAAGAGAAGGACTTTATAAAACGTGTGTTATCTCCCCTCCGCTCTGCATAATAGGGCTTAGGTCTGATACATTTATATTATCCAGGAGCACTATCCCCCTTTCCTCATCTATAATACATATTTTATATAAAGTCCCTCTCTTCTCCCAGTGCTGCTTGTTTTAAAGGGTTTTTTACGTCTGATACATTTAGTATCCAACTCACAGTTACTGTTATTATGAGCTGTCAGTGTTTTATTGAACGTTTTCCCTGGATTTAAAGTGCTTAATTTTATTATAAATATAAATTTGCACAGACATCTCTTCTCTGAGCTTTCAGACGATTTATGTTAATATTTGCCCTCTCCCCTTCTTTTATATTCCTATCTCTCTCCCCCACAGAGATGCAAAGTTTAAGTAAAAGTTCCCTCTCCTGTGCTGGATAAGCATTGCTTCCAAAGTTCTGCCACCCTCCACATGCCAATGCAGTAGGTCCTACTGAGTAGGATGTTCTATACAGAGAGGGGCATTAATTAACGCAGGAGGATGTTCATACAATATACAGATAGGGGTATTAATGCAGGAGTATGTTATTTACATTATACAGAGAAATGTATAAATTGAGGAGGATTGTTCTATACATAGAGGGACATTAATTCAGTAGGATTGTGTATACATTATACAGAGAGGGGGTATTAATTAATGCAGGTGGATGTTGTATACAATATACAGAGAGGGGTATTAATGCAGGAGGATGTTATCTACATTATACAGAGAGGGGTATTAATTAATGCAGGAGGATGTTCTATACATTATACAGAGAGGAGCCTTTTTTTAGCCCTTTAAATCCAGTGGCTGTGAGCGCTGAGATCGGCTGCTTGTTATATTATCTCTCAGTACAATGTATCAGGCTCAGCTGTTACAGTAACTGACTGAACAGCGCTCAGTTTCAAAAACAAGGAAATAATGATGAAAAACGAAAGAACAACTTTATTAAAGGTAATAATGAAAAAAAAATCCACACATAATACGAAACATACATAAAAAACACAGTGGAGTACAATGATAATGCTTTCTGATATGTCACAAAGGACTAAACACCATGTCCTATTAGGACCAATTAGTAATGGTGCACCCTAATAGAATTTGGGATCCCAATTACGGGTGATTTATACAAAGTGTGTAGCACTACTATTAGTATAGGATGATGATGACGAAATTGTGAGCCACGGAAATAGAAAAAATATATATATATATACTAGATCCAAACGTTCCGGCCAACAATTGGCGAAAATCAATTCTTATCGCGAAAACCGCAATTTCATCGTATGAATGCACTTGGAACCGACAATAATTATAAATTGGACACCGAAATGGTGTCAGGTAACCTCCCAGGTCAATATATTAGAATGCTTAATTTGCATACACAACCATATCAAAGATTCTATGGCTTAAATTAAACACATGATGTTGGAATATCAAATTACCAGAAAGGACTTAATTGAGTCACTTATCTATCTATTTGGCAAGATGGTCAGCTAGCCTGACAGGAACCTTCATTAAATGACGTATTGCAATGTCTGCATTAGGTCGTTCCATATAATTCATCTATTACATTTGTATATGGCGCAGCCGATGGACACTTAATGAAATTGAATTTAAAAGAAACATTCGATTGTCTTATACATGGTCATATAGACAGGTGTGGTCCCACAGAGGGTTTATACTTGAATTAGTAATCAGGTGGACATAATTTCCAAACAATTTCCATATAATTAATTTATGATTACTGCAGCATACAACAAGATATTATTGATTGTTGATAAATATAGAATCATATAAGTTAATATACACGTAGACGTTTGCATGGAATTGAATTAGAAAGAGCATTCAATTGTCCTATACGTAACCATATAAACGGAGGTAATCCCACAAGGGGTTTTGCTTGGTAAATCAAATAGCCACATAGAATGGTCCTATCAACCAACTTTCATATGGTGCTGCAATACTTGCTGTACAGCGATATAAGAGCATGAGACATACAAGCATACATATGGATATATTTATCAAGCAGTATCACGAAACAGTTTGTAAGATTTGCTGATCATATTATATGTAGCCACATAAGGAAATTAGTCCAAAGTCAGTTATCAAACACCGAAAAATAGTGAAATAATCCAGCTGACAGGCTTAATTAAATAAGGTGGATATAGCATATCATGGGGGTCTGCATTCAGCCCAATATTCCAATATTAAGCACACGCTGATTATTATACGGTGTAAAATCGTTATTAGGTTAAATTTAACCGTATAACCACACACAGCTAAAGTTTGACCAAACAATTTCTAGACAATTTACCAAATGAATTCCATATCGTTAATTTGTAATTACTGCAGCATATAGCAAAATGTAGCTAGTTATTTTAAGTATGGAGTCATACGAGTAGTGGCCACGCCACAATTCAACCCAAGGGTTTTTTCAGAAGCATTGATTGAAAAAAAGGTGACTGTTAAAAGAGTATCATACTCTGAGTAAAAAACTCAACGCGTTTCGCCGTTTTAGAGTCACGGCTTCATCAGGAGTGATGTTACTCATACTGGGGGCATCCATATATACCCTTCAAGTTGATAAGGCACGTCAGATAAGTGATTACATATGTAAATTAGACATGTGATTAGGCATGTGACTTCAAACCAACACGTCATTTCGATTGGAGCTGAAATTTTAAGCACCAAAGGATCCCCTTCCAATATGGAGGAAAATCTCATTGCTGAGCAGTCGTCGGCTATTAAAAGGATTCCCATACCAATATGGAGGAGGAGTGATTAGATATGTAGATAGACATGTGGTTAAGTATCGAGCCTGCACATCATTTCCCTTAGAACTTTCCCCTTCCAATATGGAGAAAGAGTCTCATTGCTAGGCAACCATCGGCTGCCCAAAGAAGTTCCCATACCAATATGGAGGAGATATCTTATTGTTAGGTAGCCAACGATGTCACTGAAAAGAGTTGGTCTATTTTATACATTGGCATTTAGCCGGCAGATCTAAAATATAACACAATTGGTTGCCAGATACATAAGGGAACCGAAACCTTGAATTAGGAGACTCTAAAACACACGGAAGGACATTAATGCTCAAGGGAATAGACAAACCAATCTAGTATCATAAGAGGAAGAAAACGTGCCTATCAAAAATAAAAAAATATAAGTATATAGATGTCCCTGTTTAGAAAAATAGTGAAATGTGTAAACAAGTTAATATACAAATTACCATGACGCAAAAAGTTGTAAAGCTAAGTATGTGAATACATACAGTATATGGCAGGTAACTCAAGTGGTATTATCGATGAAATACCCTTTCATCGATAATACCACTTGAGTTACCTGCCATATACTGTATGTATTCACATACTTAGCTTTACAACTTTGCGTCATGGTAATTTGTATATTAACTTGTTTACACATTTCACTATTTTTCTAAACAGGGACATCTATATAGAGCAAAGGGGGGGTATATCTCTGTCGGGCGCTACCTGTATATGTGGGTCTCTCGCACTTCGTAGAGTGGAGTGGGGAACCTTTAGTGGTGAAATGTAATGGTGTGCGGTTGCCACATGTATTGTATCCAGTGCATATATTGATATCCAGTGAATATATTCGTGGTCTACGGTCAAAAAAGGTTTGGTAAAACCAATTCTGTATATATGTATGACTGCCGAAAGATGAGGCAGTATCGTAATAGGAGTAAATAATAATAGTATCCTTTGTTAATATACACAGTAGTTTGGTCTGTTTTAATCAGAAATAAGTTATCAACATAACGCCATCTAGTTTTTCTTAAGGTACTGCTGATGAAACCAGTTCAGTTTTAGATGGTCTGGGAATTGTTCAATCTTCTACTGCCACCTAGTGGTCTTATCCGAATCACAGTCTCGTAGAAGATGGACTCGTCACTGTCTTTCTCCTTCTCTCCTTGTCCTCATATGAAAAACAGAGAGGGGTATACATAGCGTGACACTGTATATACAGAGTGTATTGTATGGGAAAGAGTTGTATACACTCACGTGGTCCAGAGCCTAAATGCAGCCAGGCTCAGACGTTTAGACTTCGCTGGTCCATAGAGGTGACCAGTTCCCTTCTTTTCCTCCAAGAATCTCTTTGCTGTCGCTGGTACTTCTGGGGTTCCTTGTTCCTCCGGGCTGCTTGTCCAAAAGTGGGTGTCTAGGCAACTAATGGAGTATCTAGGCAACTTATGGAGTATCCTCCAGAGTAACCACAGAGACAGGAGTCAGTGGGTTAAAAGTAAGGGATTTAATACATGGTAATAAAAAACAATAAACAAAGATAAGGGTATCCAGGACGCGTTCGCCTACAAGGCCTCCTCTGCTGGATGGAGCAGCAGAGGAGGCCTTGTAGGCGAAACGCGTCCTGGATACCCTTATCTTTGTTATTGTTTTTTATTACCATGTATTAAATCCCTTACTTTTAACCCACTGACTCCTGTCTCTGTGGTTACTCTGGAGGATACTCCATAAGTTGCCTAGATACTCCATTAGTTGCCTAGACACCCACTTTTGGACAAGCAGCCCGGAGGAACAAGGAACCCCAGAAGTACCCAGCGACAGCAAAGGATTCTTGGAGGAAAAGAAGGGAACTGGTCACCTCTATGGACCAGCGAAGTCTAAACGTCTGAGCCTGGCTGCATTTAGGCTCTGGACCACGTGAGTGTATACAACTCTTTCCCATACAATACACTCTGTATATACAGTGTCACGCTATGTATACCCCCTCTCTGTTTTTCATATGAGGACAAGGAGAGAAGGAGAAAGACAGTGACGAGTCCATCTTCTACGAGACTGTGATTCGGATAAGACCACTAGGTGGCAGTAGAAGACTGAACAATTCCCAGACCATCTAAAACTGAACTGGTTTCATCAGCAGTACCTTAAGAAAAACACTAGATGGCGTTATGCTGATAACTTATTTCTGATTAAAACAAACCAAACTACTGTGTATATTAACAAAGGATATTATTACGATACTGCCTCATCTTTCGGCAGTCATACATATATACAGAATTGGTTTCACCAAACCTTTTTTGACCGTAGACCACGAATATATTCACTGGATATCAATATATGCACTGGATACAATACATGTGGCAACCGCACACCATTACATTTCACCACTAAAGGTTCCCCACTCCACTCTACGAAGTGCGAGAGACCCACATATACAGGTAGCGCCCGACAGAGATATACCCCCCCTTTGCTCTATCTATTTCGGCAGGCGTGTAACACTGCCATCATATCGGTGTTAGGCAGCAACCTGTATCATTCTTAGACAGGCGCCACAGAGAGGATTCCCCCAACTGTTTAAACTATACTTGAGGACATCTATATACTTATATTTTTATTTTGATAGGCACGTTTTCTTCCTCTTATGATACTAGATTGGTTTGTCTATTCCCTTGAGCATTAATGTCCTTCCGTGTGTTTTAGAGTCTCCTAATTCAAGGTTTCGGTTCCCTTATGTATCTGGCAACCAATTGTGTTATATTTTAGATCTGCCGGCTAAATGCCAATGTATAAAATAGACCAACTCTTTTCAGTGACATCGTTGGCTACCTAACAATAAGATATCTCCTCCATATTGGTATGGGAACTTCTTTGGGCAGCCGATGGTTGCCTAGCAATGAGACTCTTTCTCCATATTGGAAGGGGAAAGTTCTAAGGGAAATGATGTGCAGGCTCGATACTTAACCACATGTCTAATCTACATATCTAATCACTCCTCCTCCATATTGGTATGGGAATCCTTTTAATAGCCGACGACTGCTCAGCAATGAGATTTTTCCTCCATATTGGAAGGGGATCCTTTGGTGCTTAAAATTTCAGCTCCAATCGAAATGACGTGTTGGTTTGAAGTCACATGCCTAATCACATGTCTAATTTACATATGTAATCACTTATCTGACGTGCCTTATCAACTTGAAGGGTATATATGGATGCCCCCAGTATGAGTAACATCACTCCTGATGAAGCCGTGACTCTAAAACGGCGAAACGCGTTGAGTTTTTTACTCAGAGTATGATACTCTTTTAACAGTCACCTTTTTTTCAATCAATGCTTCTGAAAAAACCCTTGGGTTGAATTGTGGCGTGGCCACTACTTGTATGACTCCATACTTAAAATAACTAGCTACATTTTGCTATATGCTGCAGTAATTACAAATTAACGATATGGAATTCATTTGGTAAATTGTCTAGAAATTGTTTGGTCAAACTTTAGCTGTGTGTGGTTATACGGTTAAATTTAACCTAATAACGATTTACACCGTATAATAATCAGCGTGTGCTTAATATTGGAATATTGGGCTGAATGCAGACCCCATGATATGCTATATCCACCTTATTTAATTAAGCCTGTCAGCTGGATTATTTCACTATTTTTCGGTGTTTGATAACTGACTTTGGACTAATTTCCTTATGTGGCTACATATAATATGATCAGCAAATCTTACAAACTGCTTCGTGATACTGCTTGATAAATATATCCATATGTATGCTTGTATGTCTCATGCTCTTATATCGCTGTACAGCAAGTATTGCAGCACCATATGAAAGTTGGTTGATAGGACCATTCTATGTGGCTATTTGATTTACCAAGCAAAACCCCTTGTGGGATTACCTCCGTTTATATGGTTACGTATAGGACAATTGAATGCTCTTTCTAATTCAATTCCATGCAAACGTCTACGTGTATATTAACTTATATGATTCTATATTTATCAACAATCAATAATATCTTGTTGTATGCTGCAGTAATCATAAATTAATTATATGGAAATTGTTTGGAAATTATGTCCACCTGATCACTAATTCAAGTATAAACCCTCTGTGGGACCACACCTGTCTATATGACCATGTATAAGACAATCGAATGTTTCTTTTAAATTCAATTTCATTAAGTGTCCATCGGCTGCGCCATATACAAATGTAATAGATGAATTATATGGAACGACCTAATGCAGACATTGCAATACGTCATTTAATGAAGGTTCCTGTCAGGCTAGCTGACCATCTTGCCAAATAGATAGATAAGTGACTCAATTAAGTCCTTTCTGGTAATTTGATATTCCAACATCATGTGTTTAATTTAAGCCATAGAATCTTTGATATGGTTGTGTATGCAAATTAAGCATTCTAATATATTGACCTGGGAGGTTACCTGACACCATTTCGGTGTCCAATTTATAATTATTGGTCGGTTCCAAGTGCATTCATACGATGAAATTGCGGTTTCGCGATAAGAATTGATTTTCGCCAATTGTTGGCCGGAACGTTTGGATCTAGTATATATATATTTTTTCTATTTCCGTGGCTCACAATTTCGTCATCATCATCCTATACTAATAGTAGTGCTACACACTTTGTATAAATCACCCGTAATTGGGATCCCAAATTCTATTAGGGTGCACCATTACTAATTGGTCCTAATAGGACATGGTGTTTAGTCCTTTGTGACATATCAGAAAGCATTATCATTGTTCTCCACTGTGTTTTTTATGTATGTTTCGTATTATGTGTGGATTGTTTTCTCATTATTACCTTTAATAAAGTTGTTCTTTCGTTTTTCATCATTAATTATTATTGGGTTATCCCCTTTCCTTTGGAAGTATAGGTGCTTCCGTTACATTGTTGTTTTAAACAAGGAAATAATATTGTTATAACCTCTTATATAGAAAAATATTGTTTACTAGTTTTACTGAAACTGAGCGCTGTGATGAGCAGCAGTCAGTTACTGTAACAGCTTTGCCTGACACATTGTGCTGAGAGTGAGAGATACTGTAACAAGCAGCGATCTCAGCACTCCGAGGAGCCACTACAATAGTAATTGTACCCACTGGTTTTCGGATGAATGAAATTAGTTTTCATACTAAAGAAATTAAAACGAATTTCTTTAGCAACTAAATAAATTGCATTTTAGTACTAATCAATTAGTTCAAAACGAAATTTTGTGCTGTGCACATGTCTACTTTCCATTACCCTGGGCGTAACAGCCGACGTATTGAGGCTCTTTATGATGCTGGAATTTTGCATTGATTTGCAGCAATTCCATAAAAATATATAATGCAAGCCGTGTGAAGATCTAGGGGGAAAAAAGCATACATCTTCCATACAGGTCTATTCAATAAAGGTGAAACTCGGGAGAAGTGAAAATTCTAGTGAGAAAAGGGGGGTGGGGGGTGTTTGTGAGGGTCCTGAGAACGAGCAACAGCACTAATTGCCTGCTCTATGGTGGGTGCCCGCTCAGGTCTCACAAACAAGGTTTTAGCTTGATTGTGCCATTACAGGGATGAATTCTCCATATGCAAATCAGCCTGCTCTCACCCAGAAAGGGTGGCCAGCACTGATTGCCAAGGACGTCATCCCTGCACGAGAGGTGCAGCAACCCCTGACAATCGTTTCGGCCTTATTGGGCCTCGTCAGGAGGGTATAGCTGACACCCCTTAAAGTGAGAAAAGGGGGGGTGTTTGTGAGGGTCCTGAGAAGGAGCAACAGCACTAATGGCCTGCTCTATGGTGGGTGCTCACTCAGGTCTCACAAACAAGGTGAAGTCAAGTGAAAATTCTAGGTCAAAATAGTCAAACCAGAAAAATTCTCCCATTTATCTCCCCTTCCAAATCGGCTATCTGGTCTAGAGTATTCTCTCCTGCCAATTCTCCTGAGTTTCACCTTTTAGTGAATAGACCTGATAGTCAGTGGGTTGTGCGTCATTTGGACTTGGGGTGCAGACCTGATCTGCTTCATTATTTTCATTGCCCTCTCGTGTGCAGGAGGTTTGTGTAAAGTCCAAGTTTACCCTGTCAAGAATGTGCTTATCTGTTGACTGCAATCTGTAATCCCGATTTCCATTGTCCTGCCTAGTTAGAAATGTTAGGTAAATGTTTGATTCTATTGTCTGTTTCAGTGTAATTAGGTTCCCCTAGAAGATGTTGTGATTTTGTGAATGTCAATGACCCCTGTTTGACCACATAAATATCTGTGCTTGTTCTCCAATTAAACCAGTTCCATTTTCTACCCTGAAAAACCTCAGATCTACAGCCTCGTCTTATTTCTGGGGGATTCTAGCAGGCTCTTTTTCCTGGTCCTTGAGCTTCATCTGGGGACTGGAGGGAGGCACAGGAGTCTGCCTGGGTAGAACACGGGGGGTCCTCTGAGGAAGCAGCAACATCAGATGTGACCCAGTTAGGGTACAGAGATCTGTCACAGTCGGTTTTATTCCCTAGATCTACTCCCTGCTTTTATATCTTTTTGATATTACATATTGTCTGGAGGAGACTATATATTTGAGAAAGATCAAGGTGGTGTATTTTTATCAAACGTTTTGCCTTGATACACCATCACATATGTGTGCAGCAGTCCCAGCTGAACTAGAACTACCACCATTTGTCCAGCAGAGGGAGCTCTGACTGCCAAACACTGCAGACATTCAGTAAATGTACCATAAAGATATTCCAGTTTATGTCACACCCTCAGTGCTTTGGGGGTCTCGGGAGAGGGCCAGGCACCTGGCGGCATCGCTGGCTGGCCGGGTGCCAAGCGTCCACGCTGATCCCGGCGTTCGTGCGTGTCATGGAACTGACGTAGCGCTCCCCGCGTCAAACCCCAAGACTTTTATTTCCATGGCGAAAACCCCAAAAGACATAGACCGCTGCTTTGGGGAGACCTTATGCTCAGTTATATTGTGTGGTTTTAAATGTATTGTCAATTGCTCATTTTTAGTTTTAAATAGACTTATATTTCTTTAGTTAAATGTGGTTTTTAAAAACACTACACGCCACTAGAGTCAAATGCTTTCCTTCGTATAGAATGTACAATAGGTTTGTAACTTGTGGATTATGCAAAAGTACTTTCTCTTTGTTTATCTGTTATCTGTTTACCCGTTCTGAAAGGCTGGGAGTCACATTGTCTCAGCCACCCACTATCTGATTCCCTTTACAATGGGTTATGTAAATCATTGTATGTGGTCACTGTGAGGTCAAGACTGCATCTGCATACAACCAGTGGACCCAAGTGAAGACTGCAGGCTTCTTTCAGGTCCTCTCAATGGTCTTGGAACCAACCAATCAGAACCTGGGCTAGCCACTGTGCAGAATTCACTCCAGGGGTCTGGGGCGGGCATGGGAGAGAACAATGGGACTGTACCATATAAAAGGACCGTGTATGTTCTGCTTTTGATTATTAAAGATCCTGTGATGAACATACAGCCTGCCTGGTGTCTGTCTCAACTACGCTACAGCTATAATCTATCTCAGAAGGCAGAGAGCGGCCTTCTGGAGATTCCTAACGGCTCCAGGGCAGAGGAACAGAAGCAGGCAGGTCAAGCCGCTCGAGGCGCTGAGGACAGCACTCCCAGTAGCCGGGCTGACCGCAACGAAGGGGTGTCTGGAGAGCCAGGACAGACGGAAGGGAACGGTTCCGTCACACTGGTGGCAAGCGGTGGGATAAGCTCTCTGCACCCCCCAAGAAGACCCTCACCATGGCTGGGTACAGTGCCTACAAACGGGACGTCCTGCGGGGCATGTTGGAGAATCGGGGAGGAACTCCCGGCACCAAAAGCAAGAAAACCCTGGTGAAGGAGCTTACCAGGATGGACCAGCAAATGGTAAGCACCCAAACCCTGACTCCGGGCCCTAACTAGCACCTCCGACAGAAAGCTCGATCAATGTTCGAGAGATTCGGCCTCACCCCCTCCGAGGACACCGTGAGACAACTAATGATGGACCTCCAAGAGGATGAGGAGCAGGAGAAGGACCGTCAGCACGAGTTGCGGATGGCGGCGCTCCGTGCAAAAAGTACTGAACATACTGCCCCTGAACCCTACCCCGTGGAACCCTGGTTCGAGGCTTACAGCTCGACTGGAGCTTCATCCCGGGAATCCACACCCCCCAGCGATACCCCTTTCTGGACTTACAGCTCGCCTGGAGTTTGTATTGGGGAAACCGCACATCCCAGCGACCCTTGGATGGAGACTTACAGCTCGCCTGGAGCTGCATCTGAGGACGCCACATCCCCCATCGAGTGGTGGTGCCCATGTGCCAGCACCCTCGCCGACACAAGGGCTGAGTTTTCGAGAAGGCTGCAGGAGGGCTTGGATCGTTATCACGGGTCCGCAGTTGAGCCCACTGGGCCTGAGTGGCGGGACGAGATTCGCCAGGAACTTTGGTACGAGGCACTGTACCATGAAAGGGACTACCATGGGGTTGACGTTCCTTCTGACGCTGTCATCTACCAGGTGCAGTACAATGCCAGAGCCGTATTTCTGAAAGGTCGACCCCCGGAGGAGTGGGAGGCCGAGCTCCAAGGCCTGGTTCAGCAAGAGATAGCACTGGACGCCGCGTACCGCGCGTTCCAGTGGTTAACAGGCCCCCTGATACCCCGCACTCTCGACAGCGCCGCCACCGCAGGCCTCCACTACGGCGGCACAGGGCTGTTATACGCAAGGATGGTCGACGACCCTGGGTTTGGAGAAGAGTCGGAGGAGCGGTTGGAGGAGATACTGGAGCGGCGGGAAGAGGAACTCCCGTACGAGAGCAGGGACTTTGAGTTAGAGGAGATGGAGTTCCTGGTAGAGCGAGAATGGGAGCTTGAGAAGGCCTACAGGAGATTGTTGGACAACGCTCCGCAGTTAGGCCTAAGCCCCATGACCTGGGACTGTCTGGCTGAAGAAGCAGGCAGTCCAAGTGACACCGAAGTATGGGAGCCCGAGACGCTCCCATGGGTCCCCGTCGGGACCACAGTAGATGAGCCGGCCAGGTCGGAAGAAGCACGGCAGGTGCCAAGCGACCAGAATGGGCCACGTAAAGGGGCCGAGTGGCCCAGAGAAGAAGTTATTTCCCCAACCCCGCAAGAAGACACGGTGCCCGTGTCCACGGGCCCAGCAGAAGAGCTGGCAACGGGGCAGAGTGCCGCTGGCCTCTGCCCACTTCCCACAGTCTGCCAGGAGGAGCAGACAGATGTTTCCCCCGGGCTGGGTTGCCCGCAACTATTGATTCCCCTGGAGATGGAAGAAGCCATCCTCCCGCAAGGAGACCCCCACCCAGCTGAAGTGCTGGCAACGGGGCAGAGTGCCGATGCCCTCTGCCCACCATGCATAATGGTCACATCGGACCCAGGAGAGGATGACCCCACTGAGAATGGAGGGCGCCATTCTCCCGCAAGGAGGCACTTCCCCAGTACCCACCTCCCCAGCAGAAGAGCTGGCAACGGGGCAGAGTGCCGCTGGCCTCTGCCCACCCTCCATCGTCTGCCCTGAGGAGCAGAAGGAGGATTTACCCGAGCTGCTTACCCCGCAGCCATTGACCCCATCCAACCGCCTGGACGTCGTTCCTGCGGCCGCTTCCCCAGCAGAAGAGCTGGCAACTGGACAGAGTGCCGCCGGCCTCTGTCCAACCTTCACTGCCTGCCTCGGGGAACAGAAAGAGGATACACCCGGGCTGCTTATTCCGCAGCCACTGACCCCACCGGAGATGGAGGACGCCATTCTCCTGCCCGGGGACCCTTCCTCGGCCTTGAACCCCCCAGCCGACGCGCTGGCAATGGGGCAGAGCCTGTTTCAACTCTGCCCATCTCCACACCCCTTTGGCCCGGAGGCCCCATGCAGCCACTGTTTTTTCCAACGGCTGACCGGGGCACTCGGGGCGTGTGCATTTAGCACCCATTTTTCCCGGGTGCGCGATACCTCCGGAAGTGGTACAGGCGGTACCCCTCCCCGACCACAGGACCCTTATTCCGGAGGGGGTACCCCCAAAGACTTGTACCCCCAACACGCCAGGCACTGCCGCAAGGACAAATGGAGAAGCCTGATGGCTCGCCTCCTCCCGACAGACTATGGACCCACAGCCTTCCAGCGACCGTCAGACCCCGCTGACTTTGCTTATGTGCCCGCAAACATGGAACTTTGAAGATGGCACAGAAAAGGGGCAAGGTGAGAGGTCACGTCAGTGGCAAGCGATCCGTTTGGGATCTAAGCTTGCCCTGCCGTTCTGGAAGGGGGGACATATGTCATGGAACTGACGTAGCGCTCCCCGCGTCAAACCCCAAGACTTTTATTTCCATGGCGAAAACCCCAAAAGACATAGACCGCTGCTTTGGGGAAGACCTTATGCTCAGTTATATTGTGTGGTTTTAAATGTATTGTCAATTGCTCATTTTTAGTTTTAAATAGACTTATATTTCTTTAGTTAAATGTGGTTTTTAAAAACACTACCCGCCACTAGAGTCAAATGCTTTCCTTCGTATAGAATGTACAATAGGTTTGTAACTTGTGGATTATGCAAAAGTACTTTCTCTTTGTTTATCTGTTATCTGTTTACCCGTTCTGAAAGGCTGGGAGTCACATTGTCTCAGCCACCCACTATCTGATTCCCTTTACAATGGGTTATGTAAATCATTGTATGTGGTCACTGTGAGGTCAAGACTGCATCTGCATACAACCAGTGGACCCAAGTGAAGACTGCAGGCTTCTTTCAGGTCCTCTCAATGGTCTTGGAACCAACCAATCAGAACCTGGGCTAGCCACTCTGCAGAATTCACTCCAGGGGTCTGGGGGCGGGCATGGGAGAGAACAATGGGACTGTACCATATAAAAGGACCGTGTATGTTCTGCTTTTGATTATTAAAGATCCTGTGATGAACATACAGCCTGCCTGGTGTCTATCTCAGAAGGCAGAGAGCGGCCTTCTGGAGATTCCTAACGGCTCCAGGGCAGAGGAACAGAAGCAGGCAGGTCAAGCCGCTCGAGGCGCTGAGGACAGCACTCCCAGTAGCCGGGCTGACCGCAACGAAGGGGTGTCTGGAGAGCCAGGACAGACGGAAGGGAACGGTTCCGTCACAGTGCGCTTAATAAGGGGGCGGGGGCACGGCATGATGCGGAGCCGACGGCCATATAGACAGGGCGCGCAAATCAACTCATTGCCTTGATGTGGAGTTTGTTGCTGCATCGCTTGGTGTATTCGTTCTCGATTCACTGATTCATATTGCTCTATCACTGACCCGGATTGTATGAGGACCCTGTTTGTTGCTGACTCGGACTGCCTTCTTGACCATTCTCTCTCTGACCTAACCTAAATTGATGGTAGGTAAAAACACACACACCACCGTATTTAGAAACTTGCAATTAGGGAATAGTGATTAAACACCATCAATTGAAATGATACTGATTCCTCTAAACAAGAGGATATTTCTAATTTTGATTAGAATTAAAATATAACTTTTATTATATACAGTTTAAAAATTAACCCTTTGTGAAAATAAAATGTTGTCCAATATTAACAACCAGGTGGCGATATAGTAATTAATGCAGCTTTATAACAGGTAGTGTCAGTCAGTTATATGCAGCCAATTGTAATAAGAGTTAAAAGTGCGTCCACCGATTACTAGATAGGTGTGGATATGATATACAAGTGACACATATATATGATTCACGCAAAAGAAAAAATGCAGCACATAAATTACCATCAATATCCATAGGCAAAAAATAATCTTGCACTGCTTCTTTCATATAGTATAAGTTTAAGCAAGATAATTAAATACTTCCTATGCCTCCATGGATACAGGTATTCAGTTGGATTTGAAAGGATATATTCGTCAGTCACTCACACCACGCCACTAGTGTATGTATGTTATGCCCAGAGCAGACTCCGAGTGTATGCTGATTCTATCCCACACTGACTCAGAGTATATATCGAACCTGCATAGTGCTGACTTAGAGAATATACTGATCCTGCCTGTTGCCAAATCAGCCTGTATGAGAACCCTGTCTGTTGCCAATCTGGATTGTTTATGTGACCATGCTTATTCTGGCCCCTGGTGTATGAACATACTGCAAAGACCCACTCTGTCTTGAAACCTGCTGTTAGCAGGTTATACTCCTTGTTGCTGGTGTGTTTGTTCTCCCTGGCTGGGAGTGATAGGGTTAGCAGTCCTGACCACGACCACTCAAGGATTGGAGGGCTTAGAAGTCTGTCCATAAGGATCCCCACCACGGTTGTCAAGGGTGAGCGGGACAGCGAACATGACATTACGTCAAGGCCATACATGGATCCAACAGACTTGTCTAAGCTTAGTGATATTATAAGCAAACAGGAGGAACAGGACCACCGCATGGATCAATTTGCTCAGGCTTTGGGGTTACTGATTAATCATTCTAGCAAAGCTTCACCTCCATCTTCTCCAGCGGTAAATTTTTCCTCTCCTTCTACAACTGAAAAACCTCATGTAAGTGTAAAGTCTCCCATAAGTTTTGATGGTACATCTGGTACTTGCAGGGGATTTATCATGCAAATGGAAATTCTGTTTGAATTAAATCCTGGTATGTGTCCCACGATAGGACCAAGGTGGGGTACGTGATTAATCATCTACCAGAAAAGGCTTTGATTTGGGCAACCCCTATATGGGAACTAAGGAAACCTGTGATTTATAATTATGCTGAATTCATGAAGGACCTTAGGCGTACTTTTGATCCTGCCAGGTGTGCAACTGGAGCTGCCATGGTCTTATGGCACATTAAGCAAGGTAATCGCAGGGTATCTGATTATGCTATCGAGTTTAAAACCGTGGCAGCAGAATTGCAATGGCCCAATGATACCTTTACCACCCCGTTCTTAGAAGGTGTTAGAAGTGTCTCTCGTGTCAAAAAAGAAAAAGGTCTCGTGTTGTGGTTCCAATGTCGGTGGCTTTGGAAGATATCAAGCTAGACACTGAAGCTCTGATTCTGGTTCAGCAGGGAACTTCCTGGATTCAGGTTTTGCTGCCGTACACCAGGTGCCTTTAGTAAAGAGAGAGACTCCTCTCTTCATTGAGAATATCGATGGCAGACATTTATTGAGACCACATGTTACCCACGACACCATCCCTCTATCTTTTTATACAGGTATCCTACATGGAGAAAAGATACAATTCCAAATAATTGAGTCTCCTATGGCACCTATTGTTCTAGACTATCCCTGGTTAGCCAAACACAACCCAGTTATGAACTGGACTGAAGGGGAATTGGGCTCATGGAGCTCACAATGTTGGTTTAAGTGTTTAAGGATGAGCACTGTTGTAGGTAGCCTGAACGTGGCTACTGTACCTCCTCTGTCTATGGAAGTACCGAAGTGGTACGGCGACCTCAAGGAGGTTTTTGATAAAAAGAAATCTGAGATTATGCCTCCTCATCGCCCTTATGACTGTGCTATAGACTTTCTGCCTGGTACCATGCCCCCGAGGAGTCATGTATATCCCCTCTCACAGAAAGAGAATGACATAATGGAGGAATATATTCGTGATAACCTTGCCCATGGGTTTATATGCCGTTCCTCCTCCCCTGGTGGGGCAGGATTCTTTTTTGTATCTAAGAAAGAGGGGGACTTGCGCCCCTGTATTGACTACAGAGGTCTCAACAGAATCACTGTGCGCAATGCTTACCCTATTCCTCTGATATCTGAACTGTTTGATCGCCTTAAAGGTGCTAAAATCTACACAAAATTAGACCTGCTCGGGGCATATAATTTGGTTCAAGTCAAGAATGATCATGAATGGAAAACTGCATTTAACACGAGAAGTGGGCACTATGAATACATAGTCATGCCATTTGGTCTGTGTAATGCACCTGCAGTTTTCCAAGATTTCATTAACGATGTCCTAAGGGACTTCATGGAAGTGTTTGTTATTGTCTATCTGGATGATATTCTTATTTACTCTCCTGATATGGAGACACATCATGTTCATATATGCACTGTGTTAAAAAGACTGCTAGAGAATGGGTTACACTGCAAACTTGAGAAATGTTTGTTCGATATAACATCTCTTCATTTCCTGGCTTACATTATCACCCCCGAAGGTTTTCAGATGGACCCCCAGAAACACTCGGCCATCAGGGATTGGCCTCTGCGCCAAGTGTTGAAGACAATCCACAGGGTTTTGGGGTTCACCAATTACTACAGGAGATTCCTAAAAAAAATCCTCTGTGGTTTCTCCCATTACATCCATGACCAAACAGGGTGCTCAGAACCAAAAATGGAGCACTCAAGCCATGGAGGTTTTGAAAAGCTTAAAGAAACTTTCACTACTGCACCAGTCTTGATGCACCCCGAGCCAAATTTGCCGTTCCAGTTGGAGGTAGACGCTTCTGAGATTGGCATAGGCGCAATCCTATCCCAGAGAGAAAGTCCTGATAAACCGTTACATCCTTGTGTTTTTTTCTCCATGGAAAATGACACCTGCAGAAAAAAATTATGACATAGGTAACAGGGAATTGCTTGCAGTAGTCGCAGCCTCCTAGAGGGTTCCAAAGACCCCATAATCATTATAACTGATCATAAGAATATAGTTTACATTGTTGATGCTAAACACTTGAATTCCAGACAAGCTAGATGGTCTCTATTTCTGTCCAGCTTTAACTATGTACTGACCTATTGTCCTGGTTCCAAGAATACCAAGGCAGATGCCTTGTCTAGACAGTATGAAACGTACGAGCATCATGTCTTTGACCAAAGTCCGATTGTTCCTCAAGAGAGGATTCTCTCTACCACTCTGGTTACTGTATTTTCTCCATTGCTTGAGAGATTACAGTCTGTCCAAGGTACCGCTCCCGCTGACAAGCCGCCTTGTAAACTCTTCGTTCCTGAAGAGGATAGAATACAGGTTATGTCAGTATATCATGATACCAAACCTTTTGGGCATATGGGAATAACCAAAACCATGGCTACTCTGGAAAAGCAGTTCTGGTGGCCAGGTATGCGTAAAGACGTTACTGAATACATAGCCACCTGTGAGGTATGCTGTAGGAGCAAAACTCTAAAACATTGCCCATAGGGTTGCTCCAACCTTTGCCTGTCCCTGAGAGACCTTGGGCTCAACCATCCATGGCTTTCATTACTGATTTACCTATATCCCATGGTAACACGGTTATACTTACCATCGTTGATCGATTCTCCCAGATGGTTCATTTCGTACCTCTCGCCAAGTTACCCTCCGCCATGGAATTGGTGCCGGTCTTTATCCAGAACATTGTCAAGCTCCATGGTGTCCCTCTAGGCATCGTGTCTGATAGAGGCACTCAATTTGAGTCCTGATTCTGGAGAAGGTTCTGTGAAAACCTGGGTATACAATTAAGCTTCTCCTCTGCCTATCATCCACAGACGAATGGGGCAGCTGAGAGGGCAAATCAAAGTGTCAAACAGGATCTACGATGCTTTGTATCTGAAAAACAGAATGAGTGGTCTGACCTCTTGCCATGGGCGGAATATGCTTTGAATAATGCAGTCAGTGAAACCACGGGTCATTCACCTTTTCATGCGGTGTATGGGTTCGATCCTCCCATGCTCCCCTCTAGCTTTCAGGATACCACTTTACCTGCTCTGGATGAGCATCAGGCCTCATTAAAAGGGACATGAGAGAAAGACAAGGAAGCTATGGAGGCCAGTATCCAAAAACAAAAAGAGAAAGCAGACAGACATAGAAGGCCTGCCCCAGTGTATACTGTGGGGGATAGAGTCTGGCTTTCCACATGACACATTAAACTCCTGGTCTCTTCTATGAAGATGGCCCCCAGGTACATTGGTCCTTATAAAGTCTTGCGCAGGGTGTCCCCTGTATCCTATGCCTTGCCACTACCCCCACATTTGCATATACACAATGTGTTCCATGTTAGCCTCCTCAAGCCTCTCACGTGCAACAGGTACACCAGGGTTAACGTGCCTCCTCCACCTGTTCAGCCCCAAGGTGAGGAGGAGTATGAGGTCCATGCCATCCTGAAGTCTCGTATGGTCAGTGGTGTTTTACAGTACCTGATTGATTGGGAGGGGTATGGTCCTGAAGATAGGGCTTGGTTGCCAGCCAGTGAAGTCCATGCGCCTCGTTTGGTATGTCAGTTCCATGCTTCTCACCCCTCTGCACCTGGTGGTCATCCAGTGGCCGCCCATAAGGGGGGTTATGTCACTCGGCGCCTGGGGGGTCTTGGGAGGGGGCCAGGCATCCGGCGGCATCACTGGCTGGCTGGGTGCCAAGCGTCCACGCTGATCCCGACATTCGTGCGCCTAATGAGGGGGCGGAGCGCAACATGATGACGTGGAGCCGCCGGCCTTCTAGACAGGGCGCACGAATCGACTCATTGTCTTGACGTGGAATTTGTTCCCGCATCGCTTGGTGTATTTGTTCTCGATTCATTGATTCATATCGCTCTATCATTGTATTGTATTGGATTGTATGAGGACCCTGTTTGTTGCTGACTCGGACTACCTTCTTGACCATTCTCTCTCTGACCTTGCCTGTATGTATGTTATGCCCAGAGCAGACTCCGAGTGTATGCTGATTCTATCCCACACTGACTCAGAGTATATATCAAACCTGCATAACGCTGACTTAGAGAATATACTGATCCTGCCTGTTGCCAAATCAGCCTGTATGAGAACCCTGTCTGTTGCCAATCTGGATTGTTTATGTGACCACGCTTATTCTGGCCCCTGGTGTATGAACGTACTGCAAAAGCCTTTCTCAGGCTGCTCCCCAGCTGTTGGTGAAGTTAACCCTTTTTGCCCCAGTACACACTCTGTCTTGAAACCTTTCAAGTAGGTTATACTCCTTGTTGCTGGTATGTCTGTTCTCCCTGGCTGGGAGTGATAGGGTTAGCGGTCCCGACCACTCAAGGATCGGAGGGCTTAGAAGTCTGACCATAAGGATCCCGACCACTGTTGTCAAGGGTGAGCGGGACAGCGAACATGACTGTTTATTTACACTTATTGTGTAGGTGTCTTTTCCACCCTAATGGCTTTATTCCACTTAACCCCATTCCTGACCACTGACGTACCATGTACGTCCTGCCCACGGGTCTCCCTTAGACCCGCGGACATACATAGTACATCAGCAGGCTCCTAACCTCCCTCCCGTCGATACTCGCCTTCCTTGCCGGTTCCCACGGCGTCTATGGCAAGCTTGAAGCTTGCCTTGATGTTTCCTGGGGGCCAGCCGATCCGATGACATCATTAACTGTTTTTCTGCCGGATCGCGATTCGGTGCAAATTTGCGCCAAATCTCGATTCAAACCTGGAGGGGGCTGACATCTTGTCAGTGGGCCATTTAACCCTCTAGCTGCCATGTGGAGATAGGGGAATCCTTTGGATCCCCTTCTCTCCCGATCTGTGGCAGCTAGAGGGTCATATTTGACATCATTGGAAAGGCCTGATCATGACCAGGTTTGGTGTAAAAATGAAATTTAAAAAAATAAATAAATTAAAAAAAAAAAAAATTGTCTGGAGGGGTTTATTTAAATAGTACCTAGGCTGTCATCTAAAAATAATTAGCATAAAACGGTCAGAATGAGCACAGCGCACATAGGTGAACTGGTTCAGCAGTGAAGGGGTTAAAAAGCAAAAACATGTAAAAATTGGGTATTTCTACTACAAAATTTTGAAACTATTTAGCTAGGGTCTTTTTTGGTGGTTGTACATTTTGGGCATTAAATTACGAAAAAGTATGTTTTTACAATTTTTTCATCATATTTCATATTTTTTTTTATAGTAAATTATTTGATATGATGGAAATAATGGTATATTTAAAAAGTCCATTTAATGGCGGGAAAAACGTTGTATAACATGTGTGGGTTGAATAAACGAGTAAGGCCCCCGGCACACGAGCGTATTTGACGGGGAAGGCCATCCACCGGACGTGAAAAAGCCCTCCTCGTCAAAAAGCTAAACGGACGCTGACAGGATACAAAGCGCGATTCTCCATAGGGGGATTGCACTTTGTACGCTGAGCGCAGAGAGTGGAAGGAACACCCACTTTCACGGACGTTCCTTCCTCTCTCTGTTAACGCTCGTGTGCCGCTAGCCTAAGAGGAAAATTTGACCTAAACACTAACAGCGCAGAAACGTAAAAACAGCAGCGGTCACTAAAGGAGGGATTGGTGTAAAACCGCCCGGTCACTAAGGGGTTAAGTGACCACGGTGACTAGAGTTCCCCCTTTTTTTAAGAGAACCGATGCAGAACATGACTGTGTGAATGCCTGCTCAAACGCATATTTTTTATTTTCTATCTTCTTTAAACCAGAGTCGTAAAATAGTCAGCTGGCTTTACCACACCATGTGCAGAGATGGGCACCGCGTGGCCATACTTACAGAATTGCTGTTAGTCACCGAAAGGGCGCATATGATTCAAAGGTTTTGCGATGGAGAGGATAAAGTTCTGATCATCGCAAACGTTTGAGGTGAGTCCATTTAACATAAAGGGAGGGCAGTCCATATCCACAATAAAGGAACCCTAATATCTTCCCTGGCAGTCTGATTTTTGACATAAAACAAATGTCATATCCTTATATTCTTTTAACTTCCCTGGCGGTTTTCTCGAGTGTGGCTTGCGGTTAAATTTCAGTACTGAAAATAGCAACCCGAGCCACACTCTGATACATACCAGTCCCTGCGTTCCCTCAATGTCGCAGTCACCTCCGTCCGATTGTGGCTTCCAGGTTCCCATCACAGAAAGGGAACCCAGAAGCAGGATGTCGCGATCAGACGGAGGTGGCTGCGAGAGGACATCGATGGAACGCAGGCCCTGGTATCATCCCAAGTGTGGATCTGGGTTACCATTTTCAGCAGTGAAATTTAACCCTGAGCCACACTCAGGAATAACGCCAGGGAGGTTAAAAAGAACCCCCCCTCCTTAAATAATTGGAGATCTTGCTGATAGCCTGTGCCAAATTATTATTATTTTTTTATTTTCTATCTATTTTGAGTGATTTTTACTCACCTTTTTGTCCCTCGCCGCACGCAGCTCTGGGACTCCCAGACCTGGAAGTCCTTGAACATTTTCTGTGCAATTTGTGCTCTTGCACTACTCGTGTAGTGTAGGAACCTGCATATTACGCAGCACTACGGAACTCACACACTTTATGTCAGTAGCACCTGCGCAGAGCGATGGATCGGAGCTGCACGCGCATGCACAGGTCTGATCCATTGCGGCCCTCTGGGAACGCTCGCTACAGTGATTGGTCTCAGAGGGTGACGTCGGCCGCTGTGTGTGTGTGTGTGTGTGACATCACTAGTGAACAATCTGGTGACTGGCAGATGGGAAACTCAAAATCCTGGCTGCTGGTGATGCTGGATGGGGTGGAAGAAATGTTTTATGGTTTTTAAAATGGTCAGGATGAGTAAAATTCTCTTTTTGAAAGGGTACCTGTACTACCCACTTCTCCTGCGATATCCCATCAGGATTGGGTATTACATTGGTCCGACTCCTAAAGCTTTATATCCCCAGATCGCAGCCGGTACTTCCCACACTCAGTCGCTGAGCACTGGGGCCTTCACCGTCCACAGGTGACGCTTACAGACGGCCATCATGCTGGGCGATTTGCCCCCAGTGGTGACAATGTGAATTGACTTGGCAACCAGCACAGCAGCCTGCAACGGGGGGGGGGGGGGGTGCATGAAACATGAAATAAGCGAAGGGCTGTCATGTTATTTTTATATAACCTAACCTATACATCTTGTACGTCTAAGGAACTACATTTAAAGGGAGACGTAGTCTTCATGTAATTGACATCTGTTACAAAACTGGCTGCTACTTTTTTTTCTTGCATTTTTTGTCACAAATAAAATGTAATGTTTAGGGATGTGCTGATACCAATTTTATATATATATATATATACAGTCATGGCAGAAACTGTTGGCACTCCAGACATTTTTCCAGAAAATCAAGTATTTGCCACAGAAAAGTATTGCAGTAACACATGTTTTGCTATACACATGTTTATTCCCTTTGTGTGTATTGGAACAAAACAAAAAAAGGCGGAGAAAAAGCAAATTGGACATAATGTCACACAAAACTCCAAAAATGGACTGGACAAAATTCTTGGCACCCTTTCAAAATTGTGGATAAATAAGATTGTTTCAAGCATGTGATGCTCTTGTAAACTCACCTGGAGCAAGTAACAGGTGTGGGCATTATAAAAATCACACCTGAAAGCAGATAAAAAGGAGAGAAGTTCACTTAGTCTTTCCATTGTGTGTCTGTGTGTGCCACACTAAGCATGGACAACAGAAAGAGAAGAAAACTGTCTGAGGACTTGAGAACCAAAATTGTGGAAAAATATCAACAATCTCAAGGTCACAAGTCCATCTCCAGAGATCTAGATTTGACTTTGTCCACAGTGTGCAACATTATCAAGAAGTTTGCAACCCATGGCACTGTAGCTAATCTCTCTGTGGTTGGACGGAAGAGAAAAATTGATGAAAGGTTGCAACGCAGGATAGTCTGGATGGTGGATAAGCAGCCCCAAACAAGTTCCAAAGAAATTCAAGCTGTCCTGCAGGCTCATGGACATTTAAATGAAATGAAACGCTATGGAAGGAGACCCAGGAGGACCCCACTGCTGACACAGAGACATAAAAAAGTAAGACTACAGTTTGCCAAAATGTACTTGAGTAAGCCAAAATCCTTCTGGGAAAACGTCTTGTGGACAGATGAGACCAAGATAGAGCTTTTTGGTAAAGCACATCATTCTACTGTTTACCGAAAATGGAATGAGGCCTACAAAGAAAAGAACACAATACCTACAGTGATTTATGGTGGAAGTTCAATGATATTTTGGGGTTGTTTTGCTGCCTCTGGCACTGGGTGCCTTGAATGTGTGCAAGGCATCATGAAATCTGAGGAATACCAAAGGAGTTTGGATCGCACTGTAGAGCCCAGTGTCAGAAAGCTGGGTTTCCGTCCGAGATCTTGGGTCTTCCAGCAGGACAATGACCCCAAACATACATCAAAAAGCACCCAGAAATGGATGGCAACAAAGCGCTGGAGAGTTCTGAAGTGGCCAGCAATGAGTCCAGATCTAAATCCCATTGAACACCTGTGGAGAGATCTTAACCCCTTAGTGACCGGGCGGTTTTACACAAATCCGTCCCTTCGTGACCGCAGCTGTTTTTATGTTTCTGCGCTCTTAGTGTTTACGTCAAATTTTCCTCTTACTCGTTTATGTAACCCACACATATTTTACACTGTTTTTCTCGTCACTAAATGGACTTTATAAAGATACCATTTTTTTCATCATTTCATATAATTTACTATAAAAAATATTGTGAAATATGACACAAAAATTGAAAAAACACCACTTTTTCGAACTTTGACCCCCAAAATTTCTTATGTATCAACAACCGTCAAAAATTTTTTATTCCTTAGTAGTTTCTAAATTTAGTACTGAGTTTAGCAATACCCAATGTTTACATATTCCTCGCTTTTTTCCTTATTTTATGCAACAATAAGTGCAAGTAGCACTTTGCCATTTCCAAAGAGTTTATTTTCAAAACTAGTGATAGTGACATTGTAACACTGATATCTGTCACTAATTCCTGAATAACCCTCCACATATACATATTTTTTTAAAGTACACAAATCAAGGTATTAAACTTGGGGTATTTTGACTCTTTCCATGCAAACCATTTTACCACAAATCTATGCCAAAGTTTGAAAAAAAAAAAAAATTTTGGTGATTTTTTTTTTTTTGAACGCAATTTAAAAATACATGTACTGTGAACTTTAAGGTTTACTGCCAAAAAGCACCCCAAAATATGTTCAGCAACATCTTCTGAGTAAATTGATACCACCCAAGTATAGGTATGTCGGGTCATTTGGGGGCTAAAAGGCCTTATTTGGGGGGTGCGCATTTCAGTTTTCCAACTTGGAATTTTCACATTTCGTCATCATGCACCCATGTCCTATTTGGGACATTTTTGAAGCCGGCCAAAGTAATTTACCCCCATCAAACCATATATTTTTTAGAAAGGGCACACCCTAGGGTGCTTCAAAGAGTTGTATTTTAACACTTTCCATGCACTAGCTCTTTGTCAAACTTTCAGGTAGTCACTTTTTGTGTTATTTTTTCACACACATTGTACTTTAGGCATGAATTGTCAAATCCAGTTATGGGTTACTGCCAAAAAACACCCCAAAATATGTTCAGCAACATCTTCTGAGTAAATTGATACCACCCATGTATAGGTATGTCGGGTCATTTGGGGGCTAAAAGGCCTTATTTGGGGGGTGCGCATTTCAGTTTTCCAACTTGGAATTTTCACATTTCGTCATCATGCACCCATGTCCTATTTGGGACATTTTTGAAGCCGGCCAAAGTAATTTACCCCCATCAAACCATATATTTTTAGAAAGGGCACACCCTAGGGTGCTTCAAAGAGTTGTATTTTAACACTTTCAATGCACTAGCTCTTTGTCAAACTTTCAGGTAGTCACTTTTTGTGTTATTTTTTCACACACATTGTACTTTAGGCATGAATTGTCAAATCCAGTTATGGGTTACTGCCAAAAAACACCCCAAAATATGTTCAGCAACATCTTCTGAGTAAATTGATACCACCCATGTATAGGTATGTCGGGTCATTTGGGGGCTAAAAGGCCTTATTTGGGGGGTGCGCATTTCAGTTTTCCAACTTGGAATTTTCACATTTCGTCATCATGCACCCATGTCCTATTTGGGACATTTTTGAAGCCGGCCAAAGTAATTTACCCCCATCAAACCATATATTTTTAGAAAGGGCACACCCTAGGGTGCTTCAAAGAGTTGTATTTTAACACTTTCTAGACATGTGCATTCGTTTTTGTACTAAAGCGATTTAGTCCGAATTTTGGGATAATTTAGTTTTAGTATGACTCAAGAGAAACGAAACTGCTCAGTACAAAAAACGAAAGAAACTAAAATAAAATGCACTACATTTTAGTTTCAGTCCTTTTTGTGATATTATATTGATGAGTGAAGGAGACCAGCAATGAAGGCGCAAACATCGCAACATCCGAAGTTCTGCACCCTCCACATGCCAATGCAGGAGGATGTTCTATACAGAGAGGGACATTAATTCAGGAGATGTTCTATATATTTTACAGAGAGGGGTATTAATTAATGCAGGTGGATGTTGTATACATTATACAGAGAGGGGTATTAATTAATGCAGGAGGATGTTCTAAACATTATACAGAGAAGAGCCTTTTTTTTTTTAGCCCTTTAAATCCAGTGGCTGTGAGCGCGGAGATCGGCTGCTTGTTACATTATCTCTCAGTACAATGTATCAGGCTCAGCTGTTACAGTAACTGACTGCTGCTCATCACAGCGCTCAGAGTTTCAGTAAAACAAGGAAATAATATTGTTCTAACGTCTTATATAAAAATATTATTTACTAGTTTTACTGAAACTCTGAGCGCTGTGATGAGCAGCAGTCAGTTACTGTAACAGCTTTGCCTGACACGGGGCAGTATTGCAATGTTGGTGCTAACTTAACCAGAGCTGTTGTAACTGAAAACCTCCATAGGCTATAATAGCTCTGGGAAGTTTACAACAGCTCTGGTTAAGTTAGCACCAGCTATATAATATGGCCCACATTGTGCTGAGAGTGAGAGATACTGTAACAAGCAGCGATCTCAGCCCTCTGAGGAGCCACTACAATAGTAATTGTATCCACTGGTTTTCGGATGAATGAAATTAGTTTTCATACTAAAGAACTGAAAACGAATTTCTGTAGCAACTAAATAAATTGCATTTTAGTACTAATGCATTAGTTCAAAACGAAATTTTGTGCTGTGCACATGTCTAACACTTTCCATGCACTAGCTCTTTGTCAATCTTTCAGGTAGTCACTTTTTGTGTTATTTTTTCACACACATTGTACTTTAGGCATGAATTGTCAAATCCAGTTATGGGTTACTGCCAAAAAACACCCCAAAATATGTTCAGCAACATCTTCTGAGTAAATTGATACCACCCAAGTATAGGTATGTCGGGTCATTTGGGGGCTAAAAGGCCTTATTTGGGGGGTGCGCATTTCAGTTTTCCAACTTGGAATTTTCACATTTCGTCATCATGCACCCATGTCCTATTTGGGACATTTTTGAAGCCGGCCAAAGTAATTTACCCCCATCAAACCATATATTTTTAGAAAGGGCACACCCTAGGTGCTTCAAAGAGTTGTATTTTAACACTTTCCATGCACTAGCTCTTTGTCAAACTTTCAGGTAGTCACTTTTTGTGTTATTTTTTCACACACATTGTACTTTAGGCATGAATTGTCAAATCCAGTTATGGTTACTGCCAAAAAACACCCCAAAATATGTTCAGCAACATCTTCTGAGTAAATTGATACCACCCATGTATAGGTATGTCGGGTCATTTGGGGGCTAAAAGGCCTTATTTGGGGGGTGCGCATTTCAGTTTTCCAACTTGGAATTTTCACATTTCGTCATCATGCACCCATGTCCTATTTGGGACATTTTTGAAGCCGGCCAAAGTAATTTACCCCCATCAAACCATATATTTTTAGAAAGGGCACACCCTAGGGTGCTTCAAAGAGTTGTATTTTAACACTTTCAATGCACTAGCTCTTTGTCAAACTTTCAGGTAGTCACTTTTTGTGTTATTTTTTCACACACATTGTACTTTAGGCATGAATTGTCAAATCCAGTTATGGGTTACTGCCAAAAAACACCCCAAAATATGTTCAGCAACATCTTCTGAGTAAATTGATACCACCCATGTATAGGTATGTCGGGTCATTTGGGGGCTAAAAGGCCTTATTTGGGGGTGCGCATTTCAGTTTTCCAACTTGGAATTTTCACATTTCGTCATCATGCACCCATGTCCTATTTGGGACATTTTTGAAGCCGGCCAAAGTAATTTACCCCCATCAAACCATATATTTTTAGAAAGGGCACACCCTAGGGTGCTTCAAAGAGTTGTATTTTAACACTTTCCATGCACTAGCTCTTTGTCAATCTTTCAGGTAGTCACTTTTTGTGTTATTTTTTCACACACATTGTACTTTAGGCATGAATTGTCAAATCCAGTTATGGGTTACTGCCAAAAAACACCCCAAAATATGTTCAGCAACATCTTCTGAGTAATTGATACCACCCATGTATAGGTATGTCGGGTCATTTGGGGGCTAAAAGGCCTTATTTGGGGGGTGCGCATTTCAGTTTTCCAACTTGGAATTTTCACATTTCGTCATCATGCACCCATGTCCTATTTGGGACATTTTTGAAGCCGGCCAAAGTAATTTACCCCCATCAAACCATATATTTTTAGAAAGGGCACACCCTAGGGTGCTTCAAAGAGTTGTATTTTAACACTTTCCATGCACTAGCTCTTTGTCAAACTTTCAGGTAGTCACTTTTTGTGTTATTTTTTCACACACATTGTACTTTAGGCATGAATTGTCAAATCCAGTTATGGGTTACTGCCAAAAAACACCCCAAAATATGTTCAGCAACATCTTCTGAGTAAATTGATACCACCCATGTATAGGTATGTCGGGTCATTTGGGGGCTAAAAGGCCTTATTTGGGGGGTGCGCATTTCAGTTTTCCAACTTGGAATTTTCACATTTCGTCATCATGCACCCATGTCCTATTTGGGACATTTTTGAAGCCGGCCAAAGTAATTTACCCCCATCAAACCATATATTTTTTAGAAAGGGCACACCCTAGGGTGCTTCAAAGAGTTGTATTTTAACACTTTCCATGCACTAGCTCTTTGTCAATCTTTCAGGTAGTCACTTTTTGTGTTATTTTTTCACACACATTGTACTTTAGGCATGAATTGTCAAATCCAGTTATGGGTTACTGCCAAAAAACACCCCAAAATATGTTCAGCAACATCTTCTGAGTAAATTGATACCACCCATGTATAGGTATGTCGGGTCATTTGGGGGCTAAAAGGCCTTATTTGGGGGTGCGCATTTCAGTTTTCCAACTTGGAATTTTCACATTTCGTCATCATGCACCCATGTCCTATTTGGGACATTTTTGAAGCCGGCCAAAGTAATTTACCCCCATCAAACCATATATTTTTAGAAAGGGCACACCCTAGGGTGCTTCAAAGAGTTGTATTTTAACACTTTCCATGCACTAGCTCTTTGTCAAACTTTCAGGTAGTCACTTTTTGTGTTATTTTTTCACACACATTGTACTTTAGGCATGAATTGTCAAATCCAGTTATGGGTTACTGCCAAAAAACACCCCAAAATATGTTCAGCAACATCTTCTGAGTAAATTGATACCACCCATGTATAGGTATGTCGGGTCATTTGGGGGCTAAAAGGCCTTATTTGGGGGGTGCGCATTTCAGTTTTCCAACTTGGAATTTTCACATTTCGTCATCATGCACCCATGTCCTATTTGGGACATTTTTGAAGCCGGCCAAAGTAATTTACCCCCATCAAACCATATATTTTTAGAAAGGGCACACCCTAGGGTGCTTCAAAGAGTTGTATTTTAACACTTTCCATGCACTAGCTCTTTGTCAAACTTTCAGGTAGTCACTTTTTGTGTTATTTTTTCACACACATTGTACTTTAGGCATGAATTGTCAAATCCAGTTATGGGTTACTGCCAAAAAACACCCCAAAATATGTTCAGCAACATCTTCTGAGTAAATTGATACCACCCATGTATAGGTATGTCGGGTCATTTGGGGGCTAAAAGGCCTTATTTGGGGGGTGCGCATTTCAGTTTTCCAACTTGGAATTTTCACATTTCGTCATCATGCACCCATGTCCTATTTGGGACATTTTTGAAGCCGGCCAAAGTAATTACCCCCATCAAACCATATATTTTTAGAAAGGGCACACCCTAGGGTGCTTCAAAGAGTTGTATTTTAACACTTTCCATGCACTAGCTCTTTGTCAATCTTTCAGGTAGTCACTTTTTGTGTTATTTTTTCACACACATTGTACTTTAGGCATGAATTGTCAAATCCAGTTATGGGTTACTGCCAAAAAACACCCCAAAATATGTTCAGCAACATCTTCTGAGTAAATTGATACCACCCATGTATAGGTATGTCGGGTCATTTGGGGGCTAAAAGGCCTTATTTGGGGGGTGCGCATTTCAGTTTTCCAACTTGGAATTTTCACATTTCGTCATCATGCACCCATGTCCTATTTGGGACATTTTTGAAGCCGGCCAAAGTAATTTACCCCCATCAAACCATATATTTTAGAAAGGGCACACCCTAGGGTGCTTCAAAGAGTTGTATTTTAACACTTTCCATGCACTAGCTCTCTGTCAAACTTTCAGGTAGTCACTTTTTGTGTTATTTTTTCACACACATTGTACTTTAGGCATGAATTGTCAATCCAGTTATGGGTTACTGCCAAAAAACACCCCAAAATATGTTCAGCAACATCTTCTGAGTAAATTGATACCACCATATATAGATTTGTTCTGTTGTTTTTGGGGTGCTACGCCAATCTTTGACATGTGCTTGTCAATTTTCTAATTTGACATACAGTATCTTCTTTGCTTATCTTCTTTTTAGGGGCCTTTTTACATACCCCAGTTTTATGAACGTGCATATATTTGGTAAGCTAACACCCCAAAGTATTGTAAATGGAGTGTTTTTATGCTATGGATGCATCCGTTTGCTCCAAACAAATTAGATACTGTTTGGTGGTCATTTTTCATTTTCACACCCACATCAGTTTTGGACTGTGATTTAGGAGACACTGTTGTTTTTTACTGCATGAAAACTCTCCAGGTTGTTTTCTGCAAGGTCTCCTGAGTACACCCATGCCCCCCATGCATAGGTTTGCCAGGATTTTGGGAAGGTTCAAATACAATTTTTATGACTTTGTCATTGGAGTTGAAATTGAGATTATTTCTTCAGCTAGGCCTAGCTTTGGTTTTGGGTCTACCGCATACCCCAGTTTGAATTATTGCCAGAAAATTGTTTATATTTGTTATGTTGACACCCCAAGGTATTGCATATGGAGTGCTTTGATGCCATGGATGCAACGGTTTTAGCCCAAAACATTTGAGAAGGTGTGTGGCGGTAATTTTTCAATTTTCAGATTTTTACGCCCACAGTAGTTTTGGACTGTGATTTAGCAGACACTGTTGTTTGTTACTGCATGAAAACTCTCCAGGTTGTTTTCTGCAAGATCTCCTGAGTACACCCATGCCCCCCATGCATAGGTTTGCCAGGATTTTGGGAAGGTTCAAATACAATTTTTATGACTTTGTCATTAGAGTTGAAATTGAGATTATTTCTTCAGCTAGGCCTATCTTTGGTTTTGGGTCTACCGCATACCCCAGTTTGAATTATTGCCAGAAAATTGTTTATATTTGTTATGTTGACACCCCAAGGTATTGCATATGGAGTGCTTTGATGCCATGGATGCAACGGTTTTAGCCCAAAACATTTGGCAACAAGGTGTGTGGCGGTAATTTTTCAAATTTCAGATTTTTACGCCCACAGTAGTTTTGGACTGTGATTTAGGCTAGGGTCAGACGAGCGTAGTGTTCACGTCCGTGATCGCGCCTAAAAGTACGTCCGTGATAGCATGACATAAAGTCCAATGGAGCCCGACACACGAAGTACGTCCGCACTGAACTGCGGACGCACAACGGCCGCGGCCCACGGACGCAAGGCAGGCAAGAACGTAGAACCGCTAGAACGGCCGCACAAAGTGCGCTGCGTCCGCAACGTCTGCATAGCTTTGTGTGTGAGTGATGGAACGTGGTCAGACGGACTGCATTTATACGTCCTGCATTTTTCACGGACAAAATGGTTTTGCAATTGAATTTATTGTCCCTCCTACATCTGTCAAAAAATAAATGTCAGTGAAAAAACGGACTGTGTGACCACTACTGCGTCTTCCGTACTGACGATGTCCGTACTGCACGGACGTACAGTCCGTAGAAATCACGCTCGTCTGACCCTAGCCTTAGCAGACACTGTTGTTTGTTACTGCATGAAAACTCTCCAGGTTGTTTTCTGCAAGATCTCCTGAGTACACCCATGCCCCCCATGCATAGGTGTGCAAAGATTTTGGCAAAATACAGCACCAATTGTAGAACATAAAAATGTACGAATAAAATGTAAAAGTCTGGTGCCTGTCAAACTGGGGATGCTCTCTAGGGGAGCACAGGCTGTTGTCACTGAAGTGCATGAAACGCAAAATGTTTTCATACCTTCTACGTGACATTGATTGGAGGTAAATGGGGGTAGAGCAGATGGGGCTACTGCTCCAGTAGGAGCGAATTGAGGGCTTCTTTATGATGCCATCAGCATAGTAAGTGCCCAGAATTTCAGAAATTCTGGCACATCTAGCGGGGTCCATTGCTGCCTTGCCAAGTAGGAGTCTGGCTTCGCAGCACAATGCTGATGGGCATACAGATTTGATTGGGCCACGATGTGGCCCAACAAATCATCCCCCATAAACACCTGCAAAAACTGTGTGGCGGTAAATCCTGCAACATCAATATTGATGCCAGGATTTGCCGTGAAAGGAGGGATATCTGGCCTCTGGAGATGAGGCACTACCCACTCCTCAGCTGGAGCTGTGCGTCTCCTGCTGGCAGGTGGTGACCCAGGATCTGCATCAGAAACATCACTAGATACATCAGCCAGCATAGATAATGTATCTAGCGACGCCTCTGAGCAGTTAGCGGGGTCGAAATGAGGGTCTGAGTCTGACGCAGATGCCTCAGATTCTGACGCCAGGATGGCATATGCCTCCTCGGCGCTGTACACCCTCTCAGACATTATATATAATAGATTATAAAATTTTATAATTATTATATATATATAAGCGGATTGTTGGTTCTTAGAAGAACCGTTGGGTTTCACAAGAAAATACAAATAAACACCTAAATCTCTCTAAATCCCTCTAAACCTGCCTCAATTCTTCTAAATCTCCCTAAAATCTCTCTAAATCTGCCTCAATTTTTCTAATCTCACTAAATCTCACTAAAATCTCTAACCTGTCAAATCTGATCTCTCTCTCTCGCTCACCAAAACACAAGTGAGGAGAGGGAGGGAGAATCACAGAGGTCAGAGCCAATATTTACAAAATATTGGCCTGACCTGACAAATTAGAAATTTTATTTTGATTTTTTCTAACTTCTGATTGGATGTTGCTAGCCTGCCTCTCTGAGGCAGGCTAGGAACATCCCACTCAGCCCCAAGATGACCCTGCCCTTAGAACCCTAACCCTACCCCTGACCCTGCCCTTAGAACCCTAACCCTAACCCTACCCCTAACCCTAACCCTACCCCTAACCCTACCCCTACCCCTAACCCTACCCCTACCCCTAACCCTACCCCTACCCCTACCCCTAACCCTAACCCTACCCCTACCCCTAACCCTACCCCTACCCCTAACCCTAACCCTACCCCTAACCCTACCCCTAACCCTACCCCTAACCCTAACCCTACCCCTAACCCTAACCCTACCCCTAACCCTACCCCTAACCCTACCCCTACCCCTAACCCTACCCCTAACCCTAACCCTACCCCTAACCCTCCCCTAACCCTACCCCTAACCCTAACCTACCCTAACCCTAACCTACCCTACCCTAACCCTACCCCTAACCCTACCCCCAACCTACCCTAACCTACCCTAACCCTAACCCTAACCCTACCCCTAACTGTCAGTTTATTTTATTTATTTTTCTTTTTTTACACTTTTTTTACACACTTTTTTTTTACTTTTTTTTTACTTTTTTTTTACACTTTTTTTTTCTCTGCTGGGTGCCTTGATCCCTCGAGGCACCCAGCAGAGCACCTGATCACTGAAGTGATCGATTTTGTACTGAGTGCCACGATACCTCGTGGCACTCAGTACTTCCTGCCGCTACCGGAAGTGATCGCTCGGGGGAGCGATCACGGACGGACCGGCGGCAGGTAAGTATATTACAAGGATGCCTCGATGTCGAGGCATCCTTGTAAATGCTCAGAGCAGCTGGAAGCGATCCGATCGCTTCAGCGCTCTGTAGAAGTGCGGGCACCTCTCCGGTGCAACCGGATGTAGATCGCTCCCGGGGAGCGATCACATGGTGCCCCGGCACTTCTAACGGCCATTGCACGGATGCCTGGACTCCCAGGCATCCTGCAATGGCGTTTGAGCTGCTGGAAGCGATCCGATCGCTTCCAGCAGCTCAAAAACGGCAGGACGTACCATGTACGTCAGCGGGTCTAAGAGAGACCCGCTGCAATGACGTACATGGTACGTCCGCGGTCGGGAAGGGGTTAAAATTGCTGTTGGGAAAAGGCGCCCTTCCAATAAGAGACCTGGAGCAGTTTGCATAGGAAGAGTGGTCCAAAATTCCAGGTGAGAGGTGTAAGAAGCTTATTGATGGTTATAGGAAGCGACTGATTTCAGTTATTTTTTCCAAAGGGTGTGCAACCAAATATTAAGTTAAGGGTGCCAAGAATTTTTGGCACATCCAGCCCATTTGTGGAGTTTTGTGACATTATGTCCAATTTGCTTTTTTCCCTCCCTTTTTTTGTTTTGTTCCAATACACACAAAGGGAATAAACATGTGTATAGCAAAACATGTGTTACTGCAATATTTTTCCTTGAGAAATACTTGATTTTCTGGAAAAATGTCTGGGGTGCCAACACCCCGTGCGCACGCCTATGGCCATCATGCGTATATATATTGCCCAGGCCAGCTCACATCATGGGTATATATATTGCCCAGGCCAATCCCCTGGTGGAGATAGGGGGTTCATTTTAACCCCGATATCTCCAAGCATCTAGGGGGTCTTGGAGGGTGTCAATCGAAAGGACTGAGCATGGCCTTTCGAATGATACCCAACATGACAAGGTATAGAGTAAAAAAAATAAAAAAAACATGTATTTTTTTTTGTGTGTTATTTTTATTAATGCAGCAATATTGTTCATATTTCAATTATAATGTGAACGATGATGCACTAATGATTTTTTTCTATGGGGTGTGTTTGCTACAAATCACGTAATTCCCCCCCACAAAATGTAACAAGTCCCCATTTCTAATTTTTATACAAGCGCACCCCATAGAAAACATAACCGGAAACGCTCATGTGCTAAAATGGGAAAAAAAAAACACTTTACACACTGCAGATGATTAAAAATTCAATTTGTATTGCATTTTTGTTCATAATATACAGCCAGGACAGGACGTATACATATAAAAATGATATATTATGAATCTGTGGAGTCTGCCGGAAAGAATGATATCTAACATGTCGGTCATTTAACAAAATTTGGCTTCAAAATCGCATTTAAACATGATGAGCGAAAGCGGTAAAAATGAGCTGAGCACACAGTGGTGAATTACAGCATATTAGAAGAAGTTTTAGGAGGGAAATTAACACTTCTCAATCAGAAGCAGACACCACCCCACCCCCTCAGTATAGTCTACATACATACATACAATGTATCAAATTCATTACACCAGACTAAAAACACCTGTTGTTATGCCGTTTGAAAAACACAGGTCATTTAGAGTTGAAAATCTTTGCACGTACACTTTAGTTTTTAATTCAATATCTAATAAACCATTGCTTATAATATTCTGCAGTAAAGAGTCTCTTTATTTCTAGATTTATTTGTATTTTTTTAAGCATTTTTCATACTTTTTTCAAAATTTCTGTTTTTATTTTCGAACTCGAACCGAACACACCCAAAAAGTTCGAAGTTCCCAAACTTTCGATCTACCAAAGTTTGAATCGAACTCCGAACTGATCGAACCGAACAGCTCATCCCTATTTACTTTTAGGCTAATCAGAAGAACGCATTCTGAGCACACTGTGCGTCCCTGCACAACTGACATACTTTCTGACTCATGATACTGTAGACACAACACGGTCCGTTTTTTTTGACTGATATTTTTTTGACTGATGTAGATGGGAAATAAAATTAATATGTAAAATGAAAAAAATTGATACATGATATGAAAAACCATTTTGTCCGTCAAAAATACTGGATGTCAAAAATGCAGTCCGTCTGACTACGTTTCATCACTCACACACAAAGCTACGCGGACGTGGTGCACTCTGTGCGTCCGTCCTAGCGGTTTGACGTTCTTGCCTAGATTGCGTCACGTGCGTTGTGCGTCTGCACTTCTGTGCGGACGTACTTCGTGTGTGGGTCTCTATTGATCATAATTTTATGCTACGACAGACGTTAAAATGTGCAGCAACACGGACGTGATCACTGCGTTCGTCTGACACGGGCCTTAGTGCTCATTTCACACACTGGCACATCATGAATAACAAAGCAAATTACCAGTTTGTTTCTCCTTCACACCAAAAATGTTAAAAAATGCAAAACCACAGTAAAGATTTGACCGTTTAGTGTTTCAGTTTAAATGTGCATTATGTGTTTTTGTTTTTCTTATTCTTATAGCAGGTTTTGTGTTTGTATCCTTTTTTAAATGTCTAATCTCTTTAATACAGAGTTGTCGACTTTTTATAAGGATTGATCTTTTATGAAGACAGGCACTCCCAGAAAAATACAGATATTGGCCTCTTTACTGGTTAATACTGCAGAATGAACCCCTTCACCACCATGATGATGAATTTGATCTTCAAAAGTGCCTTCAGATGACAGAATAGGGTTGCCAAATCAGCCATATTACTGGAGAAGTCTCGACTCTACGAGAAGCTGGTTCAACCTAACCATGAGGTCGCTGATCTACAATCATGGATAGATGACTCGATCCCACTCACAAGATGCCACCAGCGAGTGTCCTTGGGCAAGACGCCTAACGATATGGATGGGCCTACCTCACAAAATACTTGTACATCTGAGGCTAGGGTCAGACGAGCGCATTCTGTGCGGACTGTGCATCCATGCACAACAGACGTACTTTCTGACGGATGACAAGATAGTGGCCACGCAGTCTGTTTTTGTGACTGACTTTTTTTTGACTGATGTAGAAGGGAAAATAAATTAATATGAAAAAAAATTTCCGTCAAAATGCTGGACGTAAAAAATGCAGTCCATCTGACTTCGTTACATCACTCTCACACATAGGTGTCTCTACAGGGGGGCAAGGGGGGGCAATTGCCCCCCTAGGTTATTCCTTGCCCCCCATGTGCCCCCCCCCCCACCAAAAATCAGCATCCAGCTTCCCACACTTTTCGGACTGCGGTATCTCCGTTCCTGTGCATCGTATATGGACGTTCTATGTGTCATTGGAAAGGGCAGATTCTGGCCTTTTCGATGATTTCCAACATGACCATATTCAGTGTAAAGTAAAAGTCATAAAACATTAAATAAAAACTTGCACTTAAACGTAAACATTTTCACAGGGTTGAAATGGCTCAGCAGTGAAGTGGTTAATGTTCAGACTATACATTACATTGTGTATTATGTTAGTTTTTGCCTTGGTTTTAGGTGTATATTAAGGGTTAATGGGTAGGCTTCATCCCTCACAGTATACATTTTATTTTTTCCTTGATTAATGGCATTTTAGGGGTTAATGGGTAGGCGCCATGCCTCACAGTGTATTCATTTAATGTATTAGGGGTTAAGGGTAGGCTAAATGCCACATTGTTTATTAATTTTATTATGACATTTTAGGGGTTACTATGGAAGTTACAATCTAAAGGGTCTAATGATCTTTAGATCCTAGCTTTTCTTCACATTTCGGGGAATTTATTTCGCCGAAAATAAGGTGAATATTTAGCGAATGGTTACTGTAATTTGCTAAAATTGGAGTCACTGAAGCAGCTATCAGACATTCAGCAAAAACTGCCGAATTGCAGCAAATAAAATATTAAATTTAAGTACAAGGTTAAAGGTTAGTACAATATAAAGGCAGGGATTTTTTTCAGGGGGTACTCAGTACTGGCACCTCACCACTCAGTACCAGCACCTCACCACCAGCCAGAACTAACAGGAGAGAGCATGATGCTCCTCCCTCCTCCTGCAGTTGCAGGCAGAGAATCGGAAGCGCTCGGCAGCTCATGTTGCTCCTGAACGCTTCCGACTGTGTGAAGTGTATGTAGGGGCTGATAACCCCCCACCCCAGTAAGTGACAAGGGAGGGCTGCTCCCCCTCTCTCTGCAGCCGCTGAAACTTTGAACAGCATGGGGAGAGGGGGTGCAGCATGTTTACACACATCTGCCAGAGCTGCGGATTGTCAGGCAAGCGGTGTGATCAGAGGAACTGGCACTCTAAGGTGGTAGTGAGTTTTATTGCTGTGGAGCTCATACACACTGCGCATTACTGTGAGTGTAATTGCTGTGGAGCTCATACACACTGTGCATTACTGTGAGTTTCATTGCTGTGGAGCTCATACACACTGTGCATTACTGTGAGTTTTATTGCTGTGGAGCTCATACACACTGCGCATTACTGTGAGTGTCATTGCTGTGGAGCTCATGCACACTGCGCATTACTGTGAGTTTTATTGCTGTGGAGTTTATACATACTCAGCAAAACTGAGTTTCATTGCTGTGGTGCTCACAAATGCTAGGGGATCCGATTATCCACTCGGTGCCATCGTTGCAAAAAAAAAACACCTAACAGCCCTGCACTACAGATTTTTCTTGCAACAGAGGCACTTAGTGCATAACCCCATAGGTTTACAATAATAGTTGTAGTTCATTTAAAGGTACACCGTATTAAAAAATATGGTTCCCTTTTATAGTGTCTTCCTTTAAGTGAACTAAAACTATTGTTTGTTAGGACATGAAAATAGTCATAATAATCAGTTTTTCCCCGGGCGTGAGAGTACCCCCACCTATGTTTCCAGAAAAAAAGCACTGTATAAAGGCATCCTTGCATCACATTACTCTGGGGTTTTGGAATATTATTTATATATATACTTATTTAGGGCACTATTGCCTGGTGTGAGCTAACCCTTGCGTCGGCATGGTTTTGTGTTAGCGCCAGGTTGAGTCTAGCGCCTGACCAACAGATAATTTGCCTATCGCTACAAATGGGAAAAATCACTTAGCGCGTTGCTATTAGCGATCTGTACCGCAAGCTTACTGTACTTTCCGCGTCCTTTACTTAACATGGGGAGCACTAGAGTTCTCTAGCGCTTTTGCAGCTAACAGATCACTTGGTGCCACCGCTAAATTTTTGTGAGGCGCTAATTGCAACATTTTACCTGCTGCTCAACCCTGGTGCTAACTCCAAAAAAACAGAAAAAACAGGTCCTCGCCCAAAATTAACCGGCAATTAACAGGCAATTGAAAGGAATGCGGCACAGGTGTTCTCTTGGCCCCATACACCATAGTAATGGATCTGGTCAGCAATGTCGTTGCTGTTGCAGTAGGCTCTATTATAAATGCATCCTTTATCCACATACTGTATATCCTAATTCTAATATATTGCCTAATTTTAAAATTTTATGCTGGGGGTTATTCAGGGTATGGAAGCGGTTGATTATTAGGGTGACTGTGTGGACCATGTTTAAAGGGACACATGAATAAGTCTTGCCCTGAAACATGTATTATTTATATGCTGTAGCAGGGAAATTTGTGTCGTTCACCTGGACTTCCTTTTGGATCTATTAAATGCATTGTAATGATTTTACATGCTGTCAGGTGGCATTTATCATGCAATGCCCATCAGCCTTAATATATGTGTGCATCAAAACATGGATGATATGGCCACCTTCAAGGATTTTAATAATGCAAGGGTGAGAGGTTATTCACTGGATGTGTTCATATTCAAGCTTGTGAGGGCGGGGGATAGGTATGGCCCGTCACTCTGCACTGGAAAAAAAAGCAATAATGCATTCAGACCATCCTAAGACACGATAATGCATTCAAGATAAAACATATCATTTAATTAGGACCACACCTCTAACTCGCATGCATTGAATATCTACATTGATAATTTTCACATATTCCAAAACAATATATTACATAAAGAATATTCAAAGGCTGTAACTCATTGAATCCCGATTGGAGGGGTAATGTATGAAAGCTATTTAAGGAATTAATGTAATTATATATATCTTTAGTATTTCTTGCAACAGATAGACTGAGATATCTCAGATTACTGTTAGATTACATGTCTTCAAAATATTTCTAAATCTGCAGATAGAGATATGAAGAAGAATCGGTTATAAGGATTTTGTCGTAAAGAAACTTGCAAAAATGATATACAGATATATATATATTGAATTTGGAAATTACTGTGATTGAAATTAATAAGCAAGGAATTATATAACTGCAATATAAGAAGCAGAAGATTAGAAGCTTAATTCTCGATATTAGGGGAGGATTCACTAAATAAGTTTTTATTATTATTCTAGAAATAGAATAAGTGATAGCACATCTTTTGTTGATCCACGTAGCATAGAGAGATACATATGTCTCTATAAGATCTAGCTTGTTAAACATTGGTTTGCTGGGAAATACATGTTAATTGTTTTCATTAAGCAGAAATGTTTATTAACCATTTGTGTATAGTTACTAACTGATAAAAAAGATGATATTAACCACTTCAATGCTAAGGACGCGCTCAGCGCGTCCTCAGCATTGCCCCTGGTATGCGGAGGACGCGCTGAGCGCGTCCTCGCATTGGGGTCAGCGTTCGGCGGGTACCGGCCGATCGCTGGCCCCTCCGGTGCGGGCTGACATCCTGGATGTCAGCCCGGCATCCGGAGCAGTGGCCGCCATTGTTATGTGTCATCGCGCCCCCGCGATGACACATAATTCAGGCGCCCCCCCCGCATGTGCGGAGGAGGCGCCTGAAAGGGAGGGGGGGGAGGTCCTTCGGACCTCTCTCCCTCCCGATCGGCGGCTCACAGGGGCTTAACCCAGGCATCATTTGGAAGGGCACAGCCTGCCCTTCCAAATGATGCCTGGCATTAACCCCTGGGGAGCTGGATCGCAAATCGGCGCTGAAAAGCGCCGATTTGCGATCCTTCCCGGGAGCTGGCCGACATCTTGGATGTCGGCCAAGCTTCCGGGAACTCCCCCAGAGGACTGGCGTCATCGTGCGCAGCACGATGACGCCAGTCCTAGCATTAACCCCTAACTGCCACGAAGTGTGGAGATAGGGAGTTCCAATGAACTCCCTATCTCCCGATCCGTGGCAGTTAGGGGTTAAATTTTGATATCGTTGGATCGGCCAGAGCATGGCCGTTCCAACGATACCAAACATGAAAGTAAAAAAAAATGTAAAAAAAAAATAAAAAATAAAAATAAAAAATAAAAAAAATTAAAAAAAAAAATTAAAAAAAAAAAAAATAAACACTTTTTTTTTGTTTTTTGTTTTGTTAATGCAGCAATATTGTTCCCATTTCAATTATAATGTGAACAATAATGCTGCATTACGATTTTTGTATGCGGTGCGTTTGTTAAAAATGGTGTCATTTTCCCCAAAAAAAAATGTAACGAGACCCCATCTCTAATTTTTTTAACAAGCGCACCCCATACAAAATATAACCGCAATTGCTCGCATGTTAAAATGTGGAAAAAAACACTTTACACGCTGTAAATTATTGAAAATACATATTTTATTGCATTTTTTGTTTAATATACAAACATGACATAACGTATACATATAATAATGACATATTATGAATCTACCGAGTCTGACGGAAAGAACGATATATAATATGTCGATGTCATATACTAAAATAAGCCTTCAAAACAGGTTTAAACATGATGCGCAAAACAGGTAAAAAATGACCTCAGCACAGGGGCGGGAAAAGCCTCAGCAGCGAAAGGGTTAATCATATATATGCAGTTACTAACAGGAGATACATATATTGAGAAGCTAGTGTCTATGTGCTGATGGATGGATATGTGGTTTATAAATCTTTGTTTATGATATGAGATTTGAAACATTTAGGTATATGTAATAAATATATATATTTTTATCCGATTATTGATTAGTGTATTCTTCAAAGCAAAACACAGACAATTAAAAGAATTTAGGAGAATTTCTAGGAAATCTAAACGATTGATTTTTGTGTCTCGTTTAAGTTTCTTATTGAATAATAATCCGACAGTATCCTATGTGCCCCCTTAAATAGTGTTCCTAGAGTCGCCACTGCTCACACACAAAGCTATGCGGACGTTGCGGACACCGCGCACTCTGTGCGTCAGTTCTAGCGGATTTACGTTCTTGCCCACTTGCGTCCGTTCGCCGCGTCTGTTGTGCGTCCGCAGTTCCGTGCAGACGTACTTCGTGTGTGGGTCTCTATTGGTCACTATTATATGTTATAACGGACGTACAAATGTGCGGCAACACGGACGTGATCAGTGCGGGCCTAAGACTTTGTGTGTGAGTGATGGAACGTAGTCAGACGGACTGCATTTTTGACATCCAGCAAAAACAGACCGTGTGGCCACTACCTTGTCGTCAGTCAGAAAGTACGTCCGTTGTGCATGGACGCACAGTCCGCACAGAATGCACTCGTCTGACCCTAGCCTCAGAGATTGTAACTTCCCTTGGGAACAGGATCCTCCTGAATCAGGCCGTATCATCCATGTGTGGTATTCTAATGTATCATCTCCTTGTACACTGATCTTGTACAGCGCTGTGGAATATCTGGCGCTATATAAATAAGGGATAATAATAATTGGGAATATTCCCAAATATTTCTTACTGTATACTTGATTTTTTTTTTCTCCAAAAATCCACTGGTTCCTGAGAAGATTTTTTAAAAAAAATCACTTGCTAGTGAAGAGGTTAAATAGAATGTAATATGATGGGGGTGGGGTGCTTTCCATGCAACCTAATGAGGCTTTATTGATTTGTATGCCAACTGATGAAGCGATTTGATCGCGAAACGCGTATTGGCGTTTATTTTTACTAATTGTTTTAATTATTTTATGGAATAAAAGTTTTTATACTTTCATCGGATATCCTGCAACCTTATTTTCTTCCTTGGAGGAATATCATCAAATGAAAGAGGGGAGTCCGATATCTCCTAAAAATATCGGCTGCACAATACATCTAGTGTCTGATTTATGACACCTACAAATGTGAGTTGAACTATTGCATAAATCCTGGGGGGACTCAGATGTGTTATACAGATCACACTATGTTTGCCAATTTCCCTTTATATTTCGAGGGTTGATGACTACATAAGAAAAGGTGACCTAATTGATAAGAAGATTCCCCATCTGAGGAACATTTGTGATCAAAGAGAGAAGCGCAGACTATCACCACTTTTTCCTGTCATTTAATGAGGCTTTATGTTGGTCATCGCAATGCAAGAATAATGGATAATTACATAAAAAAGCGCAAATAAGTTTTAAAAAAAAAACCTCTTTAGGCTAGGGTCAGACGAACGTATTTTTCGCATCGTATGTAAAAAAGTGCGTCCGAACGCATGGACGTACTTTATCACGGAATATGCGCTAGCGGTCATACGATGCGCAAATAAGGCCGTGATATTTTACGGATCCAAACCAAGAAACTTTGAGTGTCTGGACGTTATGTTGGCCAGACATGAGCAGCGTCTGATGTCTACTACTCACGCACACACGCCTCTATGCTGACGCAGCGCACTCTGTATGTCAGTGCTAGCAGTTTGACGTTCCCTGCAAAAATGCGTTCGTTTGCTGCTTGCGTTGTGCGGCCGAACTTTCGTGCGGCCGTACTTCGTGTGTGGGCCTGCATTGGACTTCATTTGCTGCTACCACGGCCGTAATAAAGTGCGGCTAAACGCACGTTCGCACTGCGTTCGTCTGACCCCAGCCTTAGACCTTGCATGGCTCGGTGAGGATGACGCTGGACTTCAAGCTGCCATTTCCAAGTGTGATTGAAAAGAAGAACACGGCTACATATTCAACTTTTACCGCTATTGTTTATCAGAGTGATGGGCTCATGCAATTTTTTTTATTTTTTTTTGATTATGTATTTGTTTTTCAATCTACTTATTTATGGAAATTCTAATTTATTTTTGTACATCAGTCGGGAAGCTGTAATCGAGGGGTCAGCAACCTTGCTCCTTCACAAGTATTCAATGTTGCTCAGCCACTTATTAGTTTGGTAAAGCCTCATGGGGAATGTAGTTGCCCAACATCTGGAGGGCCATGGATGCTTAACAGCTTGGTGACGTGCAAAAGAAATTCAAAGAGTTGTAATGTTTGTTTTGTATGTCCCAAAAATGTTTGGGAGGGAAGGGGGGTATTATTTAAAAAAAGATTTTTGTTACATCCTTCAAGTTGTAATACAGGCTTTGGCAACTTTGTCTCTTTAGACCAGTGTTACCCAAACCTGTCCTCGGGACCCTCCGCCTCACCATATTTTCCAGGTATCTGAAGCACAGCACAGGTGATATGATTTGCTGCTCAGTGATTGCAGGTTTCTGTCTGCTTTTCCCCAAGGTGATGTGCAAAATCTGGCCTGGTTGAGGGTAGGGATGAGCTGAACACCCCCGTGTTCGGTTCACATTCGAACTCGAACAATTTCAAAAGTTCGAGTTCGAACTCAATACAAGTCAATGGGACTCGAACGTTCAAATTTTAGAGTGCCCTCCAAGAGGGCATATATGCTAGATATTTGCCATAAAAGGTGTATGGGGGTCCGGGTAGTGCCCTGGGGGACAGGAAACAAGGTCAAAATGTACAAAAAAACCCTTTTTAAAGGGACAGTGAGTTTTCCATGAAATAAGGGTTAAAAATAAAAACAAAGGGGGGCGGAGCCAACTGCCGATGTGAGAGGTCGCATGCTGCCAGGCTCCGCTGTTGATGGCTTAAATTCATTGCTTTTTACTATCTCACCGGCAAGCAGCGACCCTCTGTGCGACCCCCGCTTAATGCCTGGACCTGTGGGGGTTCCTGCAAAGCCTTCTCACCTAGCGGTGGATTCGCAGACCCGCGCGATTCCGGGCCTGTTGCTGCGGCCTAGCCAGGTCAGCCATTTTGGATCCCCAGCGTCTCCTGATTTTGCCACGTGCTCCCGTTTCCCATCCTCCCAGCAGCAGCGATGGGTCAGAAATCCCGGTAAATGAACAGTGCCTCGTGCAACGACGGACGGGAGCAGCCGCATGCTGTGAGTGCTCCGCTGTACACGGGGTTTTGACGCTGATAATCGGCGGCACTCCCGTCCAATCTTGACTCCAAGGAGGTCTGGTGCCTGCTGAATGCGCTGGGGCTGGGCGAGTTGCCTCGTACCAGGCGTTTTTACACCGCTGCTTTCAATCGGCGGGACTCGGGTCGGCTGCGGCCTGGTCGAGGCGGCCATATTGCAAGGCCTGGGGAGTTTCCTGCTTTCTGGCGTGGAACTGATTCCCGGCGGCTGACCACTCCCCTCCCCCTGAAGATGGGGAAGAAAACGCAACTTCAACGGAGCAACGGATCGGTGAGTTCCAGACAGCGGGACATCAGAGAGTCCTTAGGTGGTGGACGCCCTGCCAGCGTGTCGGCCACTGCCTCCACCCTTCCCCTGGGGTATGGCTCGTCGGAAGAGGAAGATAGTTCCTGGCTTCTGGGGTGTATGCCTGGGACCGACTGGTTGGCCCCGGAGTCTCGAGACCGAGCTCCGGTGGCAGTGAGCCCTGCCGCGAGGAAGAGGGCACAGAAAAAACGGAAGAAGACTTTGGCGGTGACCTCTCCCGAGTCCACGGTTCCTGCCCCAGACCCTTCCCTAGGCTATTCCGAAGCAGACTTACCACTCTCAGACGAAGGGGATTTACCACAGCTCACAGGTCACCCTCATCGCTATGACGTCTTGCAACGGTTGCCCTCCGGGGAGACGGGAGCTCCTTCAGAAGATGCAACTTCCCCTCAAGAGGCTACTAAAGATGCCTCGGATGATGCACGTCCCACCACGATGAGGCACTACCGGAGCTTCATCGCTGAAATTAAGTCGCTCTTGTCCACTGAGATGTCTAACGTGAAGGCTGAGGTGGAGGTGATACGCTCCCAGGTGGTGGCGGTACAGGCCCAAACTACAGACATTGCGAACGAGCAGGTGGTCCTCTCGTTCCAGGTGACAGCCCTACAATCCCAGGTTGATCTGCTGACAAGATCTGTGGAAACCATGGAATCTCGCCATCGTCGGCGTAATGTCCGTGTCCGTGGTGTCCCGGAGTCGATCCCTGCTGCGGACCTGCTCGTCTATGTTAATCGTCTGGCTCGGCAGGTGTCCGAGTCCCCACCCGATGGGTCGGAAATGTTTGGGGTGGTGTACCGTATCCGCAAAGCTGCGACAGCCCCCCAAGATGCCCGAGGGATGTTATCGCGGTAGCCACAGATGTGGCGATTAAGACGCGACTCATGTCGGCTCCTGGGGCTAGAGCACCTGTTCGGTTTGACGGAGCCCTATTGATGATTTATCAAGACCTGCCCTTCATGACCTTGATGGCATGTCGTCGATTCCGGGACGTGACAACCTTTCTACGGCATAAGGGGGTACGCTACCGCTGGGGGTTAGCTGGTTCCCTAGCGGTTACCCACATGAATGTACTGTACACTATATCAGATCCGGCTGAAGCCTGGCCGGTGCTTTTGGGGGCAGGTCTCGCCCCGGACCGGGTGGTTACTTCCCCGGGCTGAAAGCCGCACCATGTGGGCATCTTCTGATCCCCCACCTGGGACTATTCTCCCTGTCGGGCTGAGGAACTTCCCGCCGAGCTATTTTCTCTCCCCCCCCTCCCCCCTTCTTTTTTTTTTTTTTTTTGGCTAATCCGGGACATCTTGGATGCAGCCGTGGCCTGGTGCCCGGCTTGCTCCTGAGTGCCCGGGCCAGGTGCCGTTACTCCCCCTTGGCCTCCCTGTGGCCTTAGGGACCGTCTGGGTAGTCGCCAAGGCAGGCACATTTTTGGCCTTTGCCATCCTTTTATTCCCTCCCCCCCCCTCTTTCTCCTACAGCTTGATGTCCTCGGCTTTTTTTTTTTTTTGTTGTTTCTGTTATCTACCTGATGACTTTCTCTGGCTGTTAATAGCCATTAGTTTCCGATAACCTGTTTTTTGGGATGAGACCCCCCTAATAAGGGATGATTTTGTTGCGTGTATTCCTTGTAAAAAACGTTGAAGTCTTTATGTGTTTTTTGCAGCTGACTTTAAACTTCAGTGTGTTTTCTCTTTCTCTTTCCTTTTTGCAGGAGACCTTACATTTAAGTGTGTTTTCAGAGAATGGTCTTAAATTACTTTTTTGTTTTTCTTGTATGGTTTAACAGATGACTTATTTTGGCCCTGCGAGGTCTTTCTCATTTTATGTTGACTTTCTATGTCGATGCAAATTTTCAAAAATAAAGAATTTAAAAAAAAAAAAAAAAAATTCCTTCAAATATCGTGCCTAGGAGGTCCCCATAACCTGCCCGTGAAGTGGCGGATTTGTAGGATGTATAAAAACATTTAAAATCAAAAAAATGACATTTCAAATTACAGTAAATGGTTTTCCTTTAATCTATTCATAAACAACTGCTTGGGGCGGCAGCCTGTATGAAAAGACATTTTAGGACACGCAGAACAAGTTTAGTGATTTTTTTTGGCTAAATTATGGTGAAACTTATGCAGGCTTTGAATGAAAGTAACAATAGGTGCTTTAACATTGGGCCTTTAGTGTCGACAACAGTAACCCATCTGTGGTATTGTGGAAGAGTGCAGGGTTGGACCCTGCGTTCCAAAAAATTAAAATGATATAAATCTGGTAATATAGGCGTCAGTGTCCGTGCAGCCAAATATTGTGCCTTTGGTGGCAGCAAGTGCCTTCACACCGTAACCCTTTTGTGGTATTGTGGAAGAGTGCAGGGTTGGACCCTGCGGTCCAATATTAAAATGATATAAATCTGGTACAGGCGTCAGTGCACCCAAATATTGTGCCTTTGGCAGCAAGTGCCTTCACACCGTAACCCCTTTGTGGTATTGTGGAAGAGTTCAGTGTAGGTTTTGTGAATGCAGAAGACATCCCCGATCTATTCCGTTACGTCAGCATCAGGGAATTGATAGCTGCTGATCCAGGACTGATTAATTTTTATAAATGTCAGCCGGTCTACAGAGTCGGTGGACAGACGCACTCTTTTGTCTGACAAAACCTCCAGCGGCACTGAACGTCCATTCAGAAAGCATGCTGGATGAAGGGCAACCTAGTAGCTGCATAGCATATTGGCTAAGTTCTGGCCAGTGATCCAATCTCAACACCCAGTAAGCCAGTGGATCATCTGCTGGAAAGGTATCCAGGTCTGCCCTTGCCCCTAGGTAGTCCTGCACCATACGGTGAAGACGCTGGCAATGAGTGCCTACATTTGACATCCCTGGGCGTTGTGGACTAAAAAAATTTAAAAAGGCATCAGTCAAGCGACCTCGGCATTCACCACTATTCCTTTGATCATCCGCAGCCTCAGAAGCACCTGTGTCATCACTTGGTAACCTACCAGTGCCTGGAAAGGTGTTACACAAGTGTCACTTTAGAGCGTCCTCAAGTTTTTTCATCCTGTGCTCCCTCTGTGCGGGCAGGATGAGCTCTGCAATTTTACCCTTGTATCATGGATCTAGAAGGCTGTCCAACCAGAAATGATCCCTCTCCTTGATAGCACGAATCCTGGGGTCCTTTACCGTGCTTTTCAGGATAAGGGAGCCCATGCAGCGTAGGTTGGAGGTGGCATTAGCTTCCGAGTCTTCCTGGTCAATGAGGATGACCCCATCGTGCACCTCCTCCTCCCAGCCACGTACTAGTCCTTGTGTTTCTGGGCACACAAAACCCTCCCTTGAGGAATCCCCACCTTCAATGCCCCCACTACTTAAATATTCCTCCTCCTCCTCCTGTCTGATCTGAGGAGGACCCGCTGCTTGATGTGCCTAGAGGGGTGTCAGCTATACCCTCCTGACAAGGCCCAATAAGGCCGAAACGATCATCGGGGGTTGCTGCACCTCTCGTGCAGGGATGACGTCCTTGGCAATCAGCACTGGCCACCCTTTCTGGGTGAGAGCAGGCTGATTTGCATATGGAAAATTCATCCCTGTAATGGCACAATCAAGCTAAAACCTTGTTTGTGAGACCTGAGCGGGCACCCACCGTAGAGCAGGCCATTTGTGCTGTTGCTCGTTCTCAGGACCCTCACAGACTCCCCCCTTGTTTCTCACTGCTTGCCCTCTTATCTGTGCCTGGGAGTGTCTGCCTGTCCTTTTTGGTCTTTCTGACATGGTGAGTGATATATAGATTAAAGATATACAGAACCCTGATTCAACTCTGTTATAAAAAATGGAGATATGCTGCAGAACTCTGATTCAACTCTGGTATAAAGATTAAAGATTTCCAGAACTCTGGTATAACTCAGTGAGACACCCTGATAGCTTGCAGCCAGTGACAAGACACAGATTACAATTCACAGAAACCTCCTATAAGTCAGTGAGACCCACTGATGGGTGGCAGTGACCAGACACAAATTACAATTCCCAGAAACCACCTACAAGCCAGTGAGACCCCCTGATAGGACCCCCTGATAGCTGGCAACAGTGACAAGACACAGATTACAATTCGCAGAAATCTGCTAGAAGTATGTGGGACCCCTGATAGCTGGCAGTGAGAAGACACAGATTACAATTCCCAGAAACCTCCTATAAATCAGTGAGACCCCCTGATGGGTGGCAGTGAGAACACACAGATTAGAACAATTCCCAGATATTTTGTAGAAATGACTGACCCCCAAAATTGCTGGTGGCAGTGAGAACACAAAGATTACAACAATTCCCAGGTATTTTGTATAAATGACTGACCCTCAAAATAGTTGGTGGCAGTGAGAACACACAGATTACAACAATTCCCAGATATTTTGTATAAATGACTGACCCCCAAAATTGCTGGTGGCAGTGAGAACACAAAGATTAGAACAATTCCCAGATATTTTGTAGCAATGAGACCCCCAAAATACTTGGTGGCAGTGAGAACACAAAGATTACAACAATTCCCATATATTTTTTAGAAATGAGACCCCCAAAATACTTGGTGGCAGTGAGAACACAAAGATTACAACAATTCCCAGATATTTTGTAGAAATGAGACCCCCCCCCCCAATAGCTGGTGGCAGACTGGCAGTGAGAACACACACGAACAGAACAATCTCCTTTCAAAAAACACGTGCTGAAGCGCTGTGTGAAGCCTTATATAGTGTGCTGCGGGACTTAGCTCTGTGAGCCCATGATTGGCCAAAATTTGCCCAATCAGGACTCTGAGCCGTGATTGGCATAGTCTTGAACCTGTCTTGCGCCTGACCTGTGGTCAGGTGCAAGGCTGTAGCCAATTAGAAGCTTCAGGCCAGTGGAAAAGTGCATTGTGGTCCATTGTGGTGCATTGTGGGCGAACATGCGGCGAACACGCGGAAATGTTCGTAGTTCACGAACATGCGAACAGGCGATGTTCGAATCGAACTCTGAACCGATCGAACCAAACAGCTCATCCCTAGTTGAGGGTCCCAAGGACAGGTTTGGGAAACACTGCTCTAATGCCTCCCCACCTCCTGACTTCTCTATCATGGTTTGTGGTATCACTATCCCCCCATCAAGCCAGGTTCGCTGGCTCGGAGTTAAACTTGACTCTGCTCCTTCATCCACCACATCCAGTCTCTTTCCTCCTCCTGCCACTACCAATTACATAATATTTCCAGAAATCAACCATTTCTTACCACGCTGACACCACAAAGCAACTCATTCAAGCCCTTGTAATCCTCCTTCTTGACTATTGTAATAAACTTCTAGCTGGTCTCCCTCTCTCCTGCCTCCCTCCCCTACAATCCATTCAAAATGCTTCTGCCAGGTTCATCCACCTCACCCGCTGCTCTGTCTCTGCCGCTCCCCTCTGCAAGTCTTTCACTGGCTCCCCATCCACTGCAGAAATAAATTTAAAATCCTTACCCTGGCCTACAAAATCTTTCATTAACTTGGCTCCCCACTACCTGTCCTCACTAATCACCAAATATACACCTGCCCTCTCCCTAAGGTCAAACAGTGACCTGCGCCTAGCTTCTCCTCGCATCACCTCCTCCCATGATAGACTGCAGGATTTCTCACGCAGCCCCCATCTTCTGGAACGCTCTCCCTCGTACTTACGGACAGACTTTCTCCTAGTTTCCCTTCCTTAAAACAATCCCTTAAGACTTTCCAATTTAGGGAAGCCTACCACCCGACTCACTGACGCAACCAGTCTATCACTCTCACCTTGCAGTCCCCTCCTTCTGTTTCCACCCCTGACCCTTCTAGATTGTGAGTTCCCACGGGAATAGTCTTTGTTTCCTCCTGTACTGGTTTGTCAAAATGTTGTTCAATGTATTGTAACCCCGTCTATATTGTGCCCATTGTACAGCGCTGCGGAATATGCCGGCACTTTATAAATAAAGAATAAGAATAATTTCTACAAGCAGAGAAGCATTATGGAAATTCTCGTCTGCAGCATGTATGATTCATATTCTGCAGAGCAGCTCTTCCATTAATCACTAGTTAAAGCGATTTGAGTTCCCTGTGCAGAACATGAATTTAATGTCCTGCACGATAGCACTTTCATGTAGGAGTTATTTTTGTTCTGGAATATATGACAGGCTGGCCACTCTAACATGTTTGTGAACCATGACTGGGCACTTAAATGGCAAATTAAATTTAATGTAGATAAATGCAGAGTTATGCACTTTGGAGTGAAGAACACACAAGCAACTTATACCCTAAATGGCACTGAGTTATGGAAATCTAAGCAAGAGTAGGATTTGGGAATAATCATAGACTTCAAACTAAGTAACAAACAGCAGCCGCCAAGGCCAGCAAGGTATTGGCATGCATTATAAGGGGAGTTCATCGTTATTAGCTGGGAGGGAGGGTTTTCTGAGTGGGAATGTGGATGTTTATATTGTACTCTGAGTTTGTCAATACAAAAAAATAAAGTTTAAAAAAGGGGGAGTCCACTCTCGGGATGAAAACATAATTTTGCCTCTGTATAAATCAATGGTAAGACCGCACCTTTGAATATGCCATGCAATTTTGGGCACCTGTCTTAACCCCTTCACTGCTGAGCCATTTCGGGTCTAATTTTTCTTCTTTACTTTAAATATGGTCATGTTTGGTATCATTGGAAAGGCCATGCTCTGGCTTTCTACTGATAACAACATGACCCTCTAGCTGCAAAGTGGGGAGATATCGTGGTTAAAAGGAACCCCTATCTCCACCCCTATCTTTCCTTAGGAGTCAATGAGGACTTTCCCCACACGTCCTCAGCAGTGAAAGGGTTAAGGAAGGATATTATAGCACTAGAAAAAGTGCAGAGACGGGCGACTAAATTAATAAGGAGAATGGAAGGTTTAAGTTATGAGGAAAGACTAACAAATTTCAACCTGTTTAGTTTAGAGAAACGGCGCCTTAGAGGGGATCTGATAACCTTATATAAATATATACGGGGTCATTATAAACCATTGTCTGGAAACCTATTGATTAACAGGACTATACACAGGACACAAGGTCACCCATTTAGACTGGACGAAAGGAAATTCAGCCTAAAGCATAGGAAGGGTTATTTTACGGTGAGAAAAATAAGGCTGTGGAATTCTCTGCCTGTTGAGGTGGTTGGGTCAGAGACTGTACAGACTTTTAAAAAATGACTGGATGACTTCCTGCAGACACAGACTATTAAGGGTTATGATATCTAATATGTGGGTAAGTTTCTTGACCCAAGGAGAAATCTGACTCCATTCAGGGGTCAAGAAGGAATTTTTCCCCAGTTTGTTGCATATTGGCGAGCGCTTCAAACTTGGTTTTTTGCCCAGTTCTTTTGGATCAACAGCAGTAGGTGTTGTGTGAGAGGCTGAACCCGATGGACGCATGTCTTTTTTCAGCCTATGTAACTATGTACAGTTGTGTTCAAAATTATTCAACCCCCAATGCTGTAAAGGGTTTTAGGGAATTTAGTGTACATTTGTAATTGTGTTCAGAATGAAATCCTACAAGGACTTTTTAAAGAACCATATGCAACTAAAATGACTTCAATTGGTTTTGTAATACAGTAGTAAATGTTTCTTTTGTGAATTCTTCATTGACACAATTATTCAACCCCTTAAAGACTACCACTCTGAAGAACAGAGGTTCATTCAAGTGTTTTCAATCAGGTATTGAAAACACCTGTGGATGTCACGGAGCAGCAATAAAACATAATAAGCACCAATTAGGCAGCTTTAAAATGACTGTGATACTCAGCTCCTTCTAGACATTTACTGGTGTGGTTACAAACATGGTGAAGTCAAGAGAATGGTCCAGGAAGACAAGAGAAGAGGTGATTACTCTTCACAGGAAGGGCAATGGCTATAAGAAGATTGCAAAGATGTTAAACATACCAAGAGAGACCATAGGAAGCATCATTCGCAAATTCAAGGCAAAGGGCACTGTTGAAACGCTACCTGATCGTGGCAGAAAGAAGATGCTGACTTCGACTGCTGTGCGCTACCTGAAGCGTAGAGTGGAGAAAAGTCCCCGTGTGACTGCTGAGGAACTGAGAAAAGATTTGTCAGATGTGGGTACTGAAGTTTCAGCTCAGACAATACGGCACACACTACGTAATGAAGGCCTCCATGCCAGAACTCCCAGGCGCACCCCCTTGCTGTCTCCAAAGAATAAGAAGAGTCGACTGCAGTATGCCAAAAGTCATGTGGACAAACCACAGAGGTTTTGGGATAGTGTTCTGTGGACTGATGAAACAAAATTAGAACTGTTTGGGCCCATGGATCAACGCTATGTTTGGAGGAGGAAGAACAAGGCCTATGAAGAAAAGAACACCTTGCCTACTGTGAAGCATGGCGGGGGGTCAATCATGCTTTGGGGCTGTTTTGCTTCTGCAGGTACAGGGAAGCTTCAGCGTGTGCAAGGTACCATGAATTCTCTTCAGTACCAGGAGATATTGGATGACAATGTGATGCAGTCCGTCACAAACCTGAGGCTTGGGAGACGTTGGACCTTTCAACAGGACAATGATCCCAAGCATACCTCCAAGTCCACTAGAGCATGGTTGCAGATTAAAGGCTGGAACATTTTGGAGTGGTCATCGCAGTCACCTGACTTAAATCCGATTGAGAACCTCTGGTGGGACTTAAAGAAAGCAGTTGCAGTGCGCAAGCCTAAGAATGTGACTGAACTGGAGGCTTTTGCCCATGACGAATGGGCAAAGATACCCGTAGATCGCTGCAAGACACTTGTGTCAAGCTATGCTTCACGTTTAAAAGCTGTTATAACTGTAAAAGGATGTTGTACTAAGATTGAATGTCACTTGGGGGTTGAATAAAACTGATCGCAAAAGGGACAGGTCCCTACTCCATCCCTGCTGTTAAGTTAACACCTTTCTGCAAAGCGTGTGACTTGTTAAAGGGCCACTATAATAAAAAAAATATAGTGCTCTTATTTTAATACAGAATGGGGCGTATCTATTTATTTATTTATAAAGTATTTTTACCAGGATACATTGAGATTTCTCTCGTTTTCAAATATGTCCTGGGTTCAAGAACATTGAAATGTTACAGTTGTTACAGAAATACAAAGTAATAAAATGCAAGATATAAACAAAAAAACAACACCACAAATACACAGATTAACAGAAAATAAATATGTAAGATATATTCATTATGTTACATGTCTACAGGTGTATTCCGCATTGAGGTATGTTAATAGGGAGCTCTTGAGTGACTTAAGACTGGGTGAAGATTTGATGATGTCTGGGAGGTTATTCCATAACTGCGGTGCTCTGTAGGAAAATGCGGATCGAGCCACTTTCTTTTTGTATTGTGTTATTGTAAGTAAGGGGCTGGGTCTGGATCGGAGGATATAGGATGAGGGAACTGCTAGGGGAAGCAACCTATTCAGGTAGGGTGGTAGCTTCCCAGAAAATCTCTTAAACACCAGGGGCCACATTACATTCTTGACGTTAACGCTCACTTGCGTGAGCAGTAACGTTAGCTGCAGTGTCTACCACATATTACGATCCAAACGCAAATTGGTTAAATAACCCGTTAACGTTTGGTACCTTGCGCTTTTCTGCGCGAGGTTACTGTACTTTGCGCTCCCCATGTTAAGTATAGGGAGCACAAAGTGTTAATCAACGTTAGGATTACAAAATCCTAACGCTGATTACCGTGCGGCTATGGTTAGCATAAAGTTAACCAGAGCCAGGACTTGGTGTTAACACCAGCCTAAAAACAACAAAAAACAAGTCAGATACTCACCTCCTGTCCCGCGGCGAGGACCGCGGCTCCAACCGCCTCCTCCGCCCGGCAGGAGCAGGGAAAGACTGGGGGAAAAAGTCCCCCAGTCCCTCCCTGCGTATCACTACGCCGACCAGCCGGATCTCGCAAAGCATGTGACCGGCAGGGGGAAACTCAATGGAGACCTAAGGACTCCATTGAGTGGATGCTCGTGGCTGCGCTCAGCGCTGCCGCGAGCATCCCGTACCGTAGCGCGCGGTAACAATGCAGGCAGCATTTTTTGCGCCTGCATTGTAATCTAGCGTTGAAACGCGGGCGCGGGGGAAAACTGCGATTGCAGTTTTTCCTCCCCTTGAGCCCGCGTTTTAACGCTTGGATCGTAATGTAGCCCCAGGTTGGAAGGGTGCGTTTAGATTCCAGCGTTGGCCAGTTTAGCTCTTTTAACATGTCACAATGGTGGGTCATGTAGTTACATTGTAGCACAAAGCGGCAGAATGAGTTCTACAATGTAGTAAATTTCTGAAGGTGCGTTTGCGGGGCGGCTGCATACACTACATCTTCGTATTCAATAGCCGTGTTGTACAATTTGCTTTCTTATGTGTTCTATATTCAGCACCAAATGTAATACGTGTTGTTGTATTAGAAATACTCCAGAATAGTGGGTGCAGCCAAATGTGGAAGTGTGGGGTATCCACAACCTCTTAGATATCCAAATTATAATACTGATAATGTGGAGAACTTCCCTGCAGCGTGCCAGTGAGGTGGTAGTGGTGCAAATTGTTCGTAGTTTGCAGTGCAAATACAATTAGTACCGTATACTTAATCGAGTTTGTCTATTTGGACTAGATTAAATATACGGTACTAATTTTATTTGAAACTACAAACAATTTGCACCACTACCACTGCGCCGCAGGGAAGTTCTCCCCATTTTCAATGCTCTTATTTTGTTGATATTTTTTGTTGCTGAAATCTGACATGTGCTTTGGTTTACTTTTGTATATTTAGTTATAGAGCAAAATATTTTCTTAACTATGTGTCACTGGGAGCATCCACCCAGTATATTAACATCACAACAGACGGATCACTGACTCAGATCATTGCATTGTGTGGGATGTATTCAAATGACATCGCCAGTGGGTATATTAGTAGTCTTTTAAGCTCCCTGCTTTATCTCAGTTAGCCTGGAGAACAATAGTCTCCTGCAGCATTATCTAAACATTCCCTCCTCCACCTCATTAACTGTTAACCTCTTCCCACCGCGATGCGTACTATACCGTCCCCGTAGCGGGTGGAGCTGCATAGCACGCCCCTCTAGATTCAATGGGTCTCTGTGCTCCCACCAACCAGTTGGCACCTGCCATTGCCTGTCGCGATGGCCTGAACTGTGGACGCCTCCTGATGCCAATGACACGCGTCACGCTTCAGCTGCTTAGGCAGGCCAGAGGTGGATGCGCTGCAGCAGGGGCATACTAGTACGCCCTGCTGTCTGGCACCACCCGGCCGACTGCAAGGGGTTAACTACTTTAGATTAAATAAACAACAGCCTCAAAGTCAAGCTTTTGCACAGATTTCGATAAATGTTGCATTGTGGGAAAAATCCACAATATGGAAACAGGAGGTAAAAAACTAATTTTATTTTTTATTTTTACCTGTAATTACTTCAAACAAAGAGAAAAAAACAGGAGCATTTGTTTTTATAATATGGTTTTATTTGTCATGCGCAAGTAATCTAGTTTAAAGTTTATGTAAGTGGTATTGTCTCTTTAAGACCAGTGTCACACACGCGTTTTCAGAGCGGAAGGAACTTCTGTGAGAATGGACGTTTCTTTCACTCTGACGCCCATGAGGCCACCTTGCTGAGCGCAGTTAATGTGTTCAGCGCTCCAAGGCTCGACCCTCCTATGGAGGATCGCGCTTTGCAGCCCTGTCAAACGTGCGTTGTAGCGTTTCAACGGGGAGGCTTTCAGCACGTCCACTGTAGTGCGCGCAATTCGTGCGCATGCTACAGTATCCAGCCCCGTCGACATGTCACAATGGTGCGACAGGCGTCGGAAGGCACGTAGTATTGGCGCACATAGTGCTAAGTCAGTTTGTTTTTCTGTCAGTGCGTTCGGTGTATGTCTGTCATTGTCATCCTCTACGTGCCTTTGTCAGGGTCTGTGTGCGTGTAAAAAATGTTTCCCCCAAACTGAGAAAAAACAAGTCTCCCCTAGTGTCCTTATTAAAACATAACTTTTAATCCAATTTAGTAAAATAACTTAATTGAGAGACATACAAAAAACCAAAACATACAACATGTTATTATGGGTAGTCAATAATTGATTGCAAATAATACCCACTGGTATGATATTTCTCCCAGTATTGGAAAAAGGTGCCTTATATCTTGATAAGCAGCACAGTATTGTTATGAGTAGACATGTGCACAGCACAAAATTTCATTTTGAACTAATGGATTAGTCCTAAAATGCAATTTATTTAGTTTTTTTAGTAATTCGTTTTCAGTTCTTTAGTATGAAAACTAATTTCATTCATCCGAAAACCAGTGGATACAATTACTATTGTAGTGGCTCCTCAGAGGGCTGAGATCGCTGCTTGTTACAGTATCTTTCACGCTCAGCACAATGGGTCAGGCAGAGCCGTTACAGTAACTGACTGCTGCTCATCACAGAACTCAGAGTTTCAGTAAAACTAGTAAATAATATTTTTATATATAAAAGGTTAGAACAATATTATTTCCTTGTTTTACTGAAACTCTGAGAGCTGTTACAGTCAGTTACTGTAACAGCTGAGCCTGATACATTGTACTGAGAGATAATATAACAAGCAGCCGTCTCAGCTCTCACAGCCACTGGATTTAAAGGGCTAAAAAAAAGAGTCTCCTCTCTGTAGAATGTATAGAACATCCTCCTGCATTATTTAATACCCCTCTCTGTATAATGTATATAACATCCTCCTGCATTAATTAATGCCCCTCTCTGTATGGAACATCCTACTGCATTGGCATGTGGAGGGTGCAGAACATTCGGAATGCAATGCTTATCCAGCACAGGAGAGGGAACTTTTACTTAAACTTGTATCTATGTGGGGGAGACACAGGAATATAAAAGCAGGGGAGAGGGAAAATATTAACGTAAATCTGTCTGAAAGCTCAGACAAGAGATGACTGGTGCAAATTTATTTTTATAATAAAATAAAGCACTTTAAATCCAGGGAAAACATTCAAATAAATCACACTGAAGGCTCATAATGACAGTAACTGAGAGCTGGATACTAAATGTATCAGATGAAAAAAAACCTTTATACAGAGAAGCACTGGGAGAGGAGAGGGACTTTATATAAAACGTGTATTATAGATGAGGAAAGGGGGATAGTGCTCCTGGATAATATAAAATGTATCAGACCTAAGCCCCTATTATGCAGAGCGGGAGGGGAGATAACACACGTTTTATACAGTTCCTCTCTTCTCGCAGCGCTGCTTGTTATAAAGGAGTTTTTACTATCCAGCCCTCCGTCATTAGCTTTCAGTGTGATTTATTTGAATATTTTCCTTCTCCAGCTGCTTTTATCATCTTGTCTGCCTCATAGACATGCAAGGGTTAAGTAAAGGTTCTCTCCTGTGCTGGCTGTCTGTGCTGCGAGTGAGTATTCTGAAGCTCTATCACTGTCAGATTTTTGGGTAGGGGTCGGGAAGAATTACGCATATAAACCTTTTCTGTAGCTTTGCGATGTTGCACTCTTCATTGCTGGTCTCCTTCACTCAATGCAATATTACAAAAAGGACTGAAACTAAAATGTAGTGCATTTTATTTTAGTTTCTTTCGTTTTTTGTACTGAGCAGTTTTCGTAATCTTTGAGTCATATGAAAACTAATTATTCCCAAAATTCTGGACTAAATTTTTTAGTGACTAAACGAATGCACATGTCTAGTATTACATAGTTACATAGTTATATAGGCTGAAAAAAGACATGCGTCCATCGGGTTCAGCCTCTCCCACATAACCTACTGCTGTTGATCCAAAAGAAGGCAAAAAACCCAGTCTGAATGCTTGCCAATATGCAACATACTGGGAAAAAATTCCTTCTTGACCCCAGAATGGCAGTCAGATTTCTCCTTGGATCAAGAAGCTTTTACCCACATATTAAATATTATAACCCTTAATATTCTGTGTCTGCAGGAAGTCATCCAGTCGTTTTTTAAAAGTCTGTACAGACTCTGACCCAACCACCTCAACAGGCAGAGAATTCCACAGCTTTATTGTTCTCACCGTAAAATAACCCTTCCTATGCTTTAAGCTAAATTTTCTTTCTTCCAGTCTAAATGGATGACCCCTTGTCCTATGTATAGTCCTGTTAATGAATAGGTTATCAGACAATGGTTGATAATGGCCCCGTATATATTTATATAAGGTTATCAGATCCCCTCTAAGGCGCCTTTTCTCTAAACTAAACAGGTTTAAGCTTGTTAGTCTTTCCTCATAACTTAACCCTTCCATCCCCCTTATTAATTTAGTTGCCCGTCTCTGCACTTTTTCTAGCGATATATATCTTTTTTTAAGACAGGTGCCCAAAATTGCACGGCATATTCAAGGTGCGGCCTGACCATTGATTTATACAGAGGCAAAATTATGTTTTCATCCCGTGAGTGAACTCCCCTTTTAATGCATGCCAGTACTTTGCTGGCCTTGGCGGCTGCTGTTTGACATTGCACATTGTTACTTAGTTTGAAGTCTATGATTATTCCCAAATCCTTCTCCTGCTTGGATTTCCCTAACTCCGTACCATTTAGGGTATAAATTGCTTGTGTGTTCTTCACTCCAAAGTGCATAACTTTACATTTATCTAGATTAAAATTTCTCCATTTAAGTGCCCAGTCCCCCAAATATCTAAATCCCTCTGCAGCGAAGTAACATCCTGCTCACATTGTATTACTTTTCCTAGCTTTGTGTCATCTGCAAACACTGATACATGACTTTCAATGCCTATCTCAAGGTCATTTATAAATAAATTGAATAGTATTGGTCCTATAACAGACCCCTGAGGGACACCACTTACCACTGGTGTCCATCTTGAAAATGTACCATTTATGACCACTCTCTGTACCCTATCTTTTAGCCAGTTTTCTATCCAAGAACAAGTATTTTCATCTAGACCATTTTTTCTTAATTTAAATAGTAACCTTTTGTGTGGAACTGTGTCGAAAGCTTTGGCAAAATCTAAGTAAATCACATCCACTGCGACCCCCTGATCTATACTTCTACTTACTTCCTCATAGAACGTAATTAGGTTAGTCTGACATGATCTGTGTTTCATGAAACCATGCTGATTTTTGCCAATTACATTATACCTCCCAATAAATTCCTGAATATTATCCCTTAGTAACCCCTCAAATACTTTCCCAGCCACAGATGTTAAGCTCACAGGTCTATAATTCCCAGGCACAAATTTTAAACCTTTCTTAATATAGGGACCACGTCAGCTTTTCTCCAATCCTCTGGTACTATTCCTGAAAGAAAAGAATCTTGAAAGATTAAGAACAGAGGTTTACATATTTCAACACATAGCTCTCTTAGTACTCGCGGGTGAATTCCATCTGGCCCTGGGGCTTTATTAACATTCACATTGTTTAATTTGTGTAAAACCTTGTCCTGAGTCAACCAGTCACTTTGTATTAGTAAGTTTTTATTAATGAATTTCATGTCTCCTGTTATAGGTTTCTCTTTGATAAATACTGAAGAAAAATAATCATTTAAAATTTCTGCCTTATCCTGATCTTCAGTTAACAATAACCCTGACTCAGATTTTAGTGAACCTACATTTTCACTCTTGGGTTTTTTAGAATTTATGTACCTAAAGAATCTTTTAGGGTTGGTCTTGCTCTCTTTGGCTATTTCTTTTTCATTTTCTAGTTTAGCCCATCTAATCGCATTTTTACATGCTTTATTGGCTGCCCTATATGCTTTATAGGATGCCTCAGATTTATCAAATTTAAAAGCTTTAAATGCCTTCTTTTTATTTTTCATTTCCTTAGTTACCTTCCTACTAAGCCACATTGGTTTCAGTCTGTTTCTTTTATATTTATTAACCAGTGGAATATATTGTGACGTGTACTTTTCTAGTGTTAGTTTAAAGATATTCCACTTATCCTCAGTGTTTTTCCCGTGAAAGAGTTTCTGCCAGTCAATGACATTGAGAGCTTCCTTTATTTTAATAAAGTTGGCCTTTTTAAAATTATATATTTTAGCATGCCCCTTATGAATGTGTTTTTTGAGTTTATTTCAAAAGTCACCATGTTATGGTCGCTGTTTCCCAACTGTTCTTTTACATTAATATTTGAGAAAAGATCCACATTATTTGTTATAACCAGGTCCAGACAGTTATCCTCTCTAGTTGGTGTTTCTACCAGTTGTGACATGAAGGTATCATTTAAAATGTTCAGAAACCGGATTCCCTTTGCTGAATTACTAGTCCCACTATCCCAATTAATGTCCGGGTAATTAAAATCTCCAATAATTAAAGTGCTACCATGATCTGCAGCCTTCCTAATTTGCTCTAACAGTTGTTCTTCCTCATCATTATCTATATTAGGTGGTTTATAGCATATGCCAACCAATAGTTGACTTCCCTGTTTATTCCCCAACGAAATATTTACCCATAAGGATTCCACATTTCCCTCATCGCTTTCCAGTTGTGTAATATTAGGCTTTAAATCCTGATTTACATATAAACACACTCCACCCCCTTTCTTATGTTTCCTATCCTTTCTAAACAATGTATAACCGTTTAAGTTTACAGCCCAGTCATGCGTTTCGTCCCACCATGTTTCTGTTATTCCTATAATGTCGTATTGCTTAGTGTATGCTATTACCTCTAGTTCCCCCATCTTGTTATTAAGGCTCCTTGCATTAGCAAGCATACATTTAATGTTGTCTCTACCCACACATGCTGAATGCGACTTTACATTACATGCCTCCACTGTTCTGACATTACCCATCCCCCGGCTCCACCCCCTTAGTCTGAACTGAAACCCTTCCGCTATCTGCTCTGTCTCCATTTTGTAAGATACTGTATCCCTCCCCCTTCCACTAGTTTAAAGTCTCCTCCAACCTTTTAACCATCCTCTCCCCTAGCACAGCAGACCCTCTTCCATTCAGGTGCAATCTATCACAACTATACAGATTGTACCCCAGTGCAAAATGAGCCCAGTGCTCTAAAAACCCAAAGCCCTCTTCCTGCACCAAGCTTTAAGCCACGCATTGACCTCCCTAATCTCCCGCTGCCTTTCCACTGTAGCACGTGGCACAGGTAGGATCTCAGAAAATACTACCTTGGAGGACCTCTTCTTCAGTTTACTTCCTAATTCCCTGAAATCATTCTTCAGGTCCTTCCATCTTCCGCTTACTTTGTCATTGGTACCAATATGGACCATGACAGCTGGGTCATCTCCAGCCCCTCCCAATAATCTATCAACTCTGTCAACCACATGCCTAACACGGGCACCCGGCAGACAGCAAACTGTCCGGTTAAGGCGATCAGCGCGACAGATTACCCTGTCTACTCTCTTAATAATAGAGTCCCCTACCACCACAACCTGTCTAGGCTTACTTGCCCTCTTTATCCCTCCCTTACTTGGTGGGCTGATCCCCCGCTGTTAGAGGGAGCAGCCTCCAGTACTGCTACACCTGAGCTGCTGCACCCAACATCTTCGCTCAAGGGGGCAAATCTGTTGGTGTGCGCAAGATCAGGACTAGCCAACCTTTTCCTCTTCCCTCCCCCCCTGCTACCACGTGTCACTGACACCCAGCTACCAACCTGTTCCCGGTTAACTCCACTCCTCCCACACCCCTAGATTCCTCAACTATACTTTGCTCCGTGAGAAGCAGGCTCCTTTCAAGATTGTCAATCTGCCTCAGCGTTACGATTTGCCCTTCCAGATCTCCAATACGAGCTTCCAGAAGAGCTACACGTTCACACTTGCTACAGAGATATGGACCCTGGAAGGATTCCTCCAGACATGCATACATGCAGCAGGATGTGCACTGGGTCAAACCTTCAAGCTTGCTAACACTCATACCCAAAACAAGACAACAAATATATAAACAACAATTGATACCTGTTATTTAAACTCCTGTTTTTAACTCCACTTGAAAATAGCCCACTTAAAAGTAGACCACCTCAAGCCCCTGTGAGCAAGCTCAGTGAGTTGCCACTTGAGATTATGTAGCCATACAAGTGAAATCACCTGACAGGCTACACGCCCCAATTAACAAGTCACCAGCCACCCAGGGAAAAAAACAACAAAAAGCACAACAGGAAAAAAAAAAAAAAAAATAAAGCAGAAAAAAAAAAACAAAAAGAGAAATTAAATTGACAAATAAACCAGAGGTTTCTCTCCCTCTAAAGATACAAACCAGACCAGTACAGGTAGAATTCCTGTTTTTAACTCCACTTGAAAATAGCCCACTTAAAAGTAGACCACCTCAAGCCCCTGTGAGCAAGCTCAGTGAGTTGCCATTGAGATTATGAGCCATACAAGTGAATCACTGACAGGCTACACGCCCCATTAACAAGTCACCAGCCACCCAGGGAAAAAAAAACAACCAAAAACACACAGTAAAAAAAAAAACCAGCAGAAAAAAAAAACCAAAAAAGAGAAATTAAATTGACAAATAAACCAGAGGTTTCTCTCCCTCTAAAGATACAAACCAGACCAGTACAGGTAGAATTCCTGTTTTTAACTCCACTTGAAAATAGCCCACTTAAAAGTAGACCACCTCAAGCCCCTGTGAGCACCTTAAATGCTTAGAAACCGTGTGCGTGCCTTCCGGTGTCTTTGGCCCTGTGTTTCCTCAGGTACGGCAAGAGAGCACACAGAAGGTATACTGTACTGGTTAGGGTTCCATCCAGGGCTCGAGTCCTGTGGGTCTGGGGACTGTGCTGGGTATATATAATTCTGGGGGTCTGTGCTGGATATATATAATTCTGGGGTCTGTGCTGGGTATATAGGCTGTGCAGTGGGTAAATGGGGTGTCCCTCCATACATTTCATTATTAACATAAACTGGACAGGCTTTCATGAAAATCCAAAATTATTGGAAAGCGTCACATGATATTAAATAAAAGTATCCAGCTCAGCTGCTAATAGAGCCACAAAAGAGCAATCGTTGTGCGAGCTATTAACCCATTGCAACTCCCTATTACCAGTGTTCCATCATTTGATCAAGTTGCAACTGAGCGAGACCTTCATCACTGCCAGTGCATGTACATCCTTTCTGCTGGCATGAAATTGGCTGTTCACTGCCAAAACAACACAATACAGATACGCACCACACAATGCACAAGCAATGTCACACTGTCATGTCAGTGGTAATTGTCAGTGTGACGTGGCCAAGGCGTGGCGCACATGCATATTATTTATGAGTGTGTATGTGTATATATAAAATATATATATATATATATTTATTTTTTCTTCGGATAGTGGAATTCTTGGGTGAGTTCCCTCACTTTTTTTCCCAGGACTTGGCCCCTGGTTCCATCAGCCCAAGAGTCACCAACCTCAGGCAATACATTCAAGAGAGAGAAAAGCAGGAACCAAGTTGAGGAAGAACACAATGGAAAGCAGTTCCTCCACTAATTTTGTCGACGGAACTGAGTTCCTCTTGGTCCCAACCACTGTAAAGTTTGTATTCTGGTGTTCAATAATATCTTTCCCTGCTAAGTCATAATAATTATAGGATTTATCATATATTTTTTTCTACTATCCACATGTATGTGTGTGTGTGTATGTATGTATGTATGTATGTATGTGTGTGTGTGTATATATGTGTGTATATATATATATATATATAATGGAAATTTTCTACATATACACAAATATATCAGATTTGAGTGCGAGATGTTAAGTGCTAAATGAGGGACAGAAAACTCTGTGACGTATATAAACACACAGGAACATAATTTAAAACATATGAAAGACAAATAATAATAGTGAGTACATATAGTTGTTACTGCATCCAAAAGAGGAATAGCAAGCCATGGATAATAATGAAATAAAAGCTGTGTAGACACTTACTGACAGCGTTCTGAAGATGAATCTGGACATGCCCTGCCAACTAACCAAAGGAACCTGTTCTTAAAATGTTTGAAACCCACCACGGTAGAAGAGCATTTGTGAAGTCAGCATGGCCGGCTCTTCAAGGGTGCCAGAGGTGCGGTGCACCCGTCCCCGCCATCAAGTCGGCCCCAAAGTCCTCAACTGTTTACTTGATGTCACACACAGTATCGTGCGACCTGAGCGTAGCTGCCTGCATATACACTTGAATATTTTATTTTTTCTCATTTCTTATTTATTGTTGAAATAAGAGTTTTTGCATCTTTATATGTATGTAATTACTTTAAAATGTTTAGCAATGAATAAAGCATGGATACAGGAGTGTGTGATACACTAATGAATTGAGTGTATACACAAACATGTAACCTGCCTAGGGCGTAGAGGTACCTTAAGGCCAGCGTCAGACGAGCGTGCTAAGTGCGCCCGTACTGACGTGCTTACCGGCGTCCGTTGCAGCATTTTGACACTGCAACGGGGCCGGTCACACACGTGTGCACTCACGAAATGCGCACGCAACAAGCATCCGTTATCCAAGCCTCTCCGGCAAAGAGCTAGGATGGACGTTGACGGAGCTGCAAAGCGTGATTCTCCATAGGAGGATTGAGCCTTGGAGGTGGCCAGACGAGCGTCGAGTGGAAGGAACGTCCACTCTCATGGGCGTTCCTTTCGCTGTCCAATGACGCTCGTCTGACACTAGCCTAATTCAACTCTGTGTACAGCCAATGTTAGTCTATTGTACAGAGATTTCCTGGCCAAGTGCTGGATTATAAATGCCTGGTAACAATAGCTGAGATAGAAACAACCAGATGTTATCATTAGTACATACATACGCTTTTGGATTTAAGGGACCTCTTTTCTTTTTTGTAAAAATATATTTTTTAAACAAATTTTTCACATGTTACATGGTCCGTTTGCATGAAGGGACAAAACTGACGCACAGATCCACATGTATAAGAAGAAGAAAAATGCAATCTGGGACATCCATTCTTATCTTTGAGGCACATACCTATGGAAACTGGAATTGTAAATCCACAATACTGCAATGTATGGGCAGGTAATCCAATAAAGATCAAGAGCGCAGTGTCCTACAAAACCAAACCATCTATACTATAAAAGGATAAGCTAAAAACTGTCCGTCGCCAAAACCCTACTGCGCATGCGCGACGGACATTTGAAAGCGGCCGTTAGAACACACAGGTAGCTGCGCGTGCCGGCCGCGAGAAAAAAAAAAAAAAAAAAACGGCACGAGCCGCGCGCAGCTACCCGTGTGTTTACACGGCCAGATGCCCCGATCCTCCAGCGGTGACCGTCCTCCGGCTGCCGCTGGCTGCTCGGCGGGCCTCCAGGCTCAGGCGAGCCCCCGGCTTGGTTTGGGCCTACAGGCCCAGCCGAGCCGGGGACTCGCCTAAGCCTAGAGGCCCGCCGAGCAGCCAGCGACAGCCGGAGGACGGTCACCGCTGGAGGATCGGGGCCAAAGTTCCCAAAACATAGTCCCCATAATCGGCCCTGAGCTCCAGCGGTGACCTCCTCCGGCCGAGCAGGCTGCTAGGCGGGCCTCCAGGCTCAGGCGAGCCCCTGGCTTGGTTTGGGCCTACAGGCCCAGCCGAGCCGGGGACTCGCCTAAGCCTAGAGGCCCGCCGAGCAGCCAGCGACAGCCGGAGGACGGTCACCGCTGGAGGATCGGGGCCAAAGTTCCCAAAACATAGTCCCCATAATCGGCCCTGAGCTCCAGCGGTGACCTCCTCCGGCCGAGCAGGCTGCTAGGCGGGCCTCCAGGCTCAGGCGAGCCCCCGGCTTGGTTTGGGCCTACAGGCCCAGCCGAGCCGGGGACTCGCCTAAGCCTAGAGGCCCGCCGAGCAGCCAGCGACAGCCGGAGGACGGTCACCGCTGGAGGATCGGGGCCAAAGTTCCCAAAACATAGTCCCCATAATCGGCCCTGAGCTCCAGCGGTGACCTCCTCCGGCCGAGCAGGCTGCTAGGCGGGCCTCCAGGTTCAGGCGAGCCCCCGGCTTGGTTTGGGCCTACAGGCCCAGCCGAGCCGGGGACTCGCCTAAGCCTAGAGGCACGCCGAGCAGCCAGCGACAGCCGGAGGAGGTCACCGCTGGAGCTCAGGGCCTAAATTCCCAAAACATACTCCACCAAATCGGCCCTGAGCTCCAGCGGTGACCTCCTCCGGCCGAGCAGGCTGCTAGGCGGGCCTCCAGGCTCAGGCGAGCCCCCGGCTTGGCTTGGGCCTACAGGCCCAGCCGAGCCGGGGACTCGCCTAAGCGTAGAGGCACGCCGAGCAGCCAGCGACAGCCGGAGGAGGTCACCGCTGGAGCTCAGGGCCGATGTTGCCTAACACATACTCACCGACATCGGCCCTTAGCTCCTCCAGCGATGGCGGTCCCGCTTGCAGCATCCTCTCTCTCTCCGTTGTTCGCCGGAATGACGTCACGAAAGCCTTTGACCCCGGGGGTCAAAGGCTTTCGTGACGTCATCCTGGCGAGCAACGGAGAGAGAGAGGACGCTGGAAGCGGACCGCCATCGCTGGAGGAGCTAAGGGCCGATGTAGGTGAGTATGTGTGGAACCGGTGGAGGACTCGAGGCCGATGTAGGTGAGTATGTGCTCTACACACACACACCCTGCTTGCTCGGCCGGTATCCAAGCTTAGGCGAGCCCCCGGCTTGGCGTGGGCCTAGAGGCCCTGCCGAGCCGGGGACTCGCCTGAGCATGGAGGCCGGTCGAGTTGCATGCTCGGGCGTCCTCCAGGCTCAGGCGAGTCCCCGGCTCGGCTGGGCCTCTAGGCCCACGCCAAGCCGGGGGCTCGCCTAAGCTTGGATACCGGCCGAGTAAGCAGGGTGGGTGTGGAGAGCACATACTCACCTACATTAGCCCTGAGCTCCAGCGGTGACTGTCCTCCGGCTGTCGCAGGCTGCTCGGCCGGCCTCCAGGCTCAGGCGAGCCCCCGGCTTGGCTTGGGCCTACAGGCCCAGCCGAGCCGGGGGCTCGCCTAAGCCTGGAGGCCGGCCGAGCAGCCTGCGACAGCCACCGCTGAGGCTCCGGGCCAATGTAGGGGGATGTTGCCTACACATACTCACCTACATCGGCCCTTAGCTCCTCCAGCGATGGCGGTCCCGCTTCCAGCGTCTTCTCTCTCTCTCCGTTGGTCGCCGGTATGACGTCACGAAAGCCTTTGACCCCGGGGGTCAAAGGCTTTCGTGACGTCATCCCGGCGACCAACGGAGAGAGAGAGAGAGAACGCTGGAAGCGGGACCGCCATCGCCGGAAGGCCCGTGTAGGTGAGTATATCCACGAGCTGGGGGGCCAATATCCACGTGCTGGGGCAGTATCCATCCACGTGCTGGGGCAATATCCACGTGCTGGGGCAGTATCCATCCATGTGCTGGGGCAATATCCACGTGCTGGGGCAATATCCACGTGCTGGGGCAGTATCCACGTGCTGGGGCAATATCCACGTGCTGGGGCAGTATCCACGTGCTGGGGCAATATCCACGTGCTGGGGCAATATCCACGTGCTGGGGCAGTATCCACAAGCTGGGGCAGTATCCACGTGCTGGGGCAGTATCCACGTGCTGGGGCAATATCCACAAGCTGGGGCAGTATCCACGTGCTGGGGCAGTATCCACGTGCTGGGGCAATATCCACGTGCTGGGGCAGTATCCACGTGCTGGGGCAGTATCCACGTGCTGGGGCAATATCCACGTGCTGGGGCAGTATCCACAAGCTGGGGCAGTATCCACGTGCTGGGGCAGTATCCACGTGCTGGGGCAATATCCACATGCTGGGGCAGTATCCACGAGCTGGGGCAATATCCACGTGCTGGGGCAGTATCCACGTGCTGGGGCAATATCCACAAGCTGGGGCAGTATCCACGTGCTGGGGCAGTATCCACGTGCTGGGGCAATATCCACGTGCTGGGGCAATATCCACATGCTGGGGCAGTATCCACGTGCTGGGGCAGTATCCACGTGCTGGGGCAATATCCACGTGCTGGGGCAGTATCCATCCACGTGCTGGGGCAGTATCCACGTGCTGCGGCAATATCCACGAGCTGCGGCAGTATCCACGTGCTGGGGCAGTATCCACGAGCTGGGGCAATATCCACGTGCTGGGACAATATCCACGTGCTGGGGCAATATCCACGTGCTGGGGCAGTATCCACGTGCTGGGGCAGTATCCACGTGCTGGGGCAATATCCACGTGCTGGGGCAATATCCACATGCTGGGGCAGTATCCACGAGCTGGGGCAATATCCACGTGCTGGGGCAATATCCACGTGCTGGGGCAGTATCCACGTGCTGGGGCAGTATCCACGTGCTGGGGCAGTATCCACGTGCTGGGGCAGTATCCACGTGCTGGGGCAGTATCCATCCACGTGCTGGGGCAATATCCACGTGCTGGGGCAGTATCCACGTGCTGTGGCAATATCCACGAGCTGCGGCAGTATCCACGTGCTGGGGCAGTATCCACGAGCTGGGGCAATATCCACGTGCTGGGGCAATATCCACGAGCTGGGGCAATATCCACGTGCTGGGGCAGTATCCACGTGCTGGGGCAGTATCCACGTGCTGGGGCAATATCCACGTGCTGGGGCAATATCCACGAGCTGGGGCAATATCCACGTGCTGGGGCAGTATCCACGTGCTGGGGCAGTATCCATCCACGTGCTGGGGCAATATCCACGTGCTGGGGCAGTATCCACGAGCTGGGGCAGTATCCACGTGCTGGGGCAGTATCCACGTGCTGGGGCAGTATCCACGAGCTGGGGCAGTATCCACGTGTTGGGGCATATATCCATGAGCAGGGGCAGTATAAACGCAAAACAGAATAAACGCCACAGAGCCGAGCACAATAAAAACGCCACAGAGCCGAGCACAATAAAAACGCCACAGAGCCGAGCACAATAAAAACGCCACAGAGCCGAGCACAGTACCATAGACGGCACAGAGCCGAGCAAAGTACCATAGACGGCACAGAGCCGAGCACAACAGAATAAACGGCACAGAGCACAGAACCAAGCACAATGCACCACACTTATCAATAGACTGCCCTCTGGGCAGGCTTTACACCTAGTGGATCATAAATGAAAAAGTAGAATAAGAAAATTATGGAAACACAATTCTCATCTTCGAGGACAAGGGGTTCAGTGGATAGAAGGTTTGCAGTGCTCAAACGAACATAGGTTGTACTGAGCTGTAGCATATGAATTACATGTCCAGTTGCCAGGAGAGACGCTAAGTCTTACACTGCTTACAAATCTATTGCTTTCATATGCGCCAGGACAGGGGCGAAGGCACTCAAAGTCAAGCAGGGCTCTAAACGCATCAGTAGGTATCTGTAAACATCAGGGACAAATGGCCAGATACTGGGTTGTCCCGCCAGTCGCATTGAAGTGCAATTGTTCAACTGTATGTGTTTCTTCCATTTTGGAGAACCACAAACTGAGTGGAGGCTCAATGTGTTTCCAAAACAGTGGGATATGACTCTGCTGTGTTCAAGATTTGAATCAACAAGGATCTTAGGTTGTGGTATAATAGCTTAACCATAACAAGAGAAAAAAGATGTCATCTGCGCTCGTTTCTATATATTTCCATGTACAACAAAACACTATCTCAAATGGGAAGTGCTTGGTGCGTGTATAAATGAAACCCACCATTTTCTGCTTCTCCTTAGCTGAAAAGCAGCAGGAGGCGCATGTAGCTGCTCTGAAGAGCAGCTTTTGGTACATTGGTTAGGACTCGCTCTACAAAGAGGTGCCTTGATGGGGCGAGTGAGCTTCCGTTTCAATGGCCATTAAAACAAACTAAAACCCCTGATAGTGTTTTGTTGTACATGTAAATACATAGAAACGAGCGCAGATGACATCTTTTTTCTCTTGTTATGTTTTATACATGAACTGGGCTGTTACTCCTGGCTGTTGCAGCCGCTCTGGTAAATACAGGCGCAACGCCATTTTTTCTGTATGTATGTTTATTATGCTGTAACACCAGTTCGTCATTTTTGCTGCTGTTCCTTTTTCCATGTTTTTGTTTTCAACCCCAAATGGGAAGTGCTTGGTGCGTGTATAAATGAAACCCACCATTTTCTGCCTCTCCATAGCTGATAAGCAGCAGGAGGGGCACGGAGCTGCTCAGAAGAGCAGCTTTTGGTACATTGGTTAGTACTCGCTCTACAAAGAGGTGCCTTGATGGGGCGAGCTAGCTTACGTTTCAATGGCCATTAAAACAAACTAAAACCTCCTGATAGTCTTTTGTTGTACGTGGAAATGTATAGAAACAAGCGCAGATGACATCTTTTTTCTCTTGTTATGTTTTATACATGAACTGGGCTGTTACTCCTGGCTGTTGCAGCCGCTCTGGTGAGTACAGGCGCAACGCCATTTTTCCTGTATGTATGTATGTATGTATAATAGCTTAACCGCTGATTGAAAGTCAGCTGGAGGTTCTGGGAATTCACGCATAATTGTGTGTATTCTGGCCTTAAACTGGGAAATTAAAGGGCATTCCCACCATACATATAGCATACTAGCATGCAGGCCCAGATTAGGCTGTCCGTCCACTGGATCCGTAGTCGGACGACTGACTTTTTCGTCAGACCATGGACGACGTCGCTCATCCGACCAGGTCAGACTAGGGTCGTCCACTGCGTGCGATCTGTCGTGCGACCACAGACGATCCAAATCAAAATCAGAGGTGGAGTGCAGAGGCTGCCAAAACCAGAACGAACTGGTTTTACATACAAAAACAAGTTCATTCTGCTTTTGAAACCAGTTCTTTTTTTTGTTACTATTATTTTTACTATGCGCTTTGTCTGTAAACCTGTCAAATTATCCCCTAAATCAGGACATGACGCCAACACTTCAGTGCAGTACTGCACTGTACTGCACTGCGCAGTACTGCGCAGTACTGCACTGAAGTGTTGGCGTCATGTCCTGATTTAGGGGATAATTTGACAGGTTTACAGACAAAGCGCATAGTAAAAATAATACTATGCGTTCTCTCTGCCGCTACAGAGTGCCGATGTGCAGCGATCAGCAGCAAACTGCACCATATTTCGCCATCATTTTTAAGTACAAACAGCAACAAAATTGCACCGTATGGGGAAATTCAACATTCAGTGCCCTTCGGGAGGCATGTCAGTGCTTAGTAAATAAACCCCTTTGTGCAGCAGCACCGCTAGTCCCACCATGTTACACGCTAGTCCCAACATGCAAAAAGGTGTTTTGGTAAACTTGCATCATGTCTGCACCATTTAATTTCAATGGGAGTTTAAAAAACAGCAAAACCTATATAAATGCGTTTTTTTAACTCCCTAATGAGTTCGTCAACCTCCATCTTGCCCAATCGTTCTGAACTCCCAGCCTGCAAGGTGTGATCGCCCATCTGCCGTGGTCTTTTCCCGTCGCCAGAAGTCGGACGTCGGACGTCTGCTGCAATGGACAATGGTTCCATTCACATTCATGTTACAGGATCGGCCATACGACGACAGACGATATCGGATGATCGCACCATCGCACGAAAACGGTTCCAGTGGACGGCCAGCCTTAAGATCTCTATGGGCCTGGAGCTAAATATTTTGGTGGGCTTTTTTTGTAATTTAGTGAAAAGAAAACATATTTTAGGTTATTTAATAGTACAGATACGGGTATATCTAACCTGGCAGATACTGTGTGATTAATTTTTCATTCAGATTTCAATCATTTAAAGAGTGTAAAAAATGTTTTTCCCATTTTATCATCCAAACCTTTGTGGTTATATATTCTATAGGGCATTCCTGTTAAAAAAAAAAGTGAAATGGGAGCCCGTTACTGCATTTTTCTGAGAGAATATACAATTTTAACCGAAAAATGAAAAAAAAGAAATTAAATAGTTCCCTTCAGGGTAATTCAAAGAGATCTGAATTGCTTGTGAAAGGTAACAGAACGCTGAAAATCAGCGTTCGGTTACCTTTCTTGGCCATTCGGCTATCCAGAGCGCAGGCAATTCGCTGGATCTCCTCTGCGCAGTGACCACAGGACTCGGGAAGTAACCCCTATTAAACCCCTTTTACCCGTGATTCAAGAGTCCTGAGGTCACTGCGCAGCGGAGATCCAGCAGCCAGCGCCCCCCACCTTTCTGCCTGGTGAAAAGGACTAAAAGGATCTGGAGGCTACAGACGGACTAACGCAGGAAACAAGGACATCGGAGGCGGTAAAGAAGGGATACCGGTCACCTTGATGGACCGGAATAGCGAGAAAGACTGAGCCTGGCTATACCTTAGGCTCTAAACCACGTGAGTTGGAAATTGATATAATTACATCCAAGCTTGTACCATAGTGTGCACTATGTATGTCTCCTTTGTTTGATCCCAAGAGGTAAAGACCTGCAGAACGGAAAAAGGAAGGAGAGCCGTAGATCTGTTTTTTTTCTTAAAATCAGCAACACTGATACTGACTTTAGCCACAGGGTGGCAGCAGTGCACCAGACACACACATATGTACATCTATTCTATCGAATACGATATTTGAACTCAGACTCAGAAGGACAATTTGGCACCTATTTGACCCATATGCCATAACAGTAACAAGACTTCTGTATACACTTCAAAAGTATATATAGACGACCTAAAAAACGGTGCACTTTAAGCTAAAACTCAACAAAGGATATTTTTTGCACTCGCGTGATTCACATGTCATAACAGTGCCAAGATTACTCATTACAGTGTGTATCACAACAACACACTATACACGCATTATATAAAAATACGTGTATTTTAGCCAAAACCTAATACATGTGATAAAACCACATTGATGTGAGCAGCACCCAACCACGGATAAACCACAATTTTCTAACATTTCCGGCGCCTTCGATGGGTTAATCCAGATGTTTTTGCCGGTTTTCGGTATGCATTCGCTGGGTTTTTGCGGTGACTTTTCGTCGGGTTTGCGGCAGCTTTTCCCTGCGCTTCGACGGCCCTGTGGTGCTTGCTGAATACACCGCAGGGTTGCCGAAATGGGATTGCCAAATGGCACCGAATTGAAGAGAACGAAAAGTCACCGAACGTGCGGTGACTTTTCGATTCTCTTTGAATTACCCTGCTTGTGTTTTGGAACATGTTTTTTTTTTACAAATAATATGACTATCAGGGTTATTCAAAGAGATCCGAATTGCTGGAGAAGAGTAATCGAACACTGAAAATCAGCGTTCGGTTACCTTTCTTGGCCATTCGGCTATCCAGAGAGCAGGCAATTCGTCAAATCCTGGCGAATTGCCTGCACATACGGTGCCTGTTCGAGAGCAGTGAAATCCCCATAGAGAAGCAATGCTTCTTCTATTCAGAGAACACAAACCAGCCTTGAAAGGTTCCCGAAATGCCCTTTCATTCGGTGGTTTAATGCGACAGGTTTATTCAGGCGAATCCCATAGGCTTCAATGTTAAAAATATTCCCGTTTTAATTCAATATCTAATAAACCATCCATTATAAAATTCTGCAGTAAAGAGTCTCTTAATTTATAGATTGTTTTATGATATTTTAAGCATTTTTCTGGATTTTAATTTTTTTTTAAAAAGGTTTTCGCTGGGTTTTCGCCGGGTTTTCGGCAGCTTGTCCCTGCACTTCGACAGCCCTGTGGTGCTTGCTGAATACACTGCAGGGTCGCCGAAATGGGAAAGCCGATTTCCACCGAATTGAAGAGAACGAAAAGTCACCGAATGTGCGGTGACTTTTCGAATCTCTTTGAATTACCCTGTATGTATAAAACACTGACCTTGCTCCCAGTCCCAGCGTGGGGAATGAGAAGGTGAGTAATGGCAGTGGTATTGCTCATTTTATACAATGGACAATGCCATCACTTAGGAACTAAAAATAAATAAATAAATAAAAATAGTTTTCTTTTCGATTTTACATGGTCAGGTTTGGTATTAATGCAAAGGCCAGACTCTGACCTGTCCAATGACACCTCTTTTTACCTTGTGAGGTGTAAAGATTAGTGATGCAGGGGTCCAAAGTTCCCTGCAGTGCTCTTCGCTGCAGTGAGGCGGTTTAGGTTTTTGATGTAACAATTTGTAACAATGGACCATCACCCATCACCTCCACACTTGTTGGTGACATGAGAAATGTGATGGTTAGCTAGTGCAGCATCATTGTTTACTTTATAATTGAAAAGTTAAAAATATTACTGTTTGAAAGAAAAAGTAAATATTTATTTTTATTTTTTTACTTAAAATCTGGTCATGTTTGACATCATTGCCATGCTCTGGCCTTTCCAGTGATACCTCACTTGACCCTGTAGCTTCTATGGAGTTGGAGATACAGGGGTCCAAATGCAGACATAGTTATCCTTTCTCTGGGCCTATTCTGAGGCATGGGCCTGGAGCTGCTGCTCCATCTGCCCCTATGTTAATCCGGCCCTGCTAGCATGGTATCCAGCTCTTGGTTATATCACCAGCACTCTGAGGGAGTCAGGTGGTAAAACATGTGCAGTGTCACTGGGTTATGGTACCATAGTGTGAGAGCTGTACATGCCATCTCCCGGGCTTTACTAGACATGGAACCAGTGATGGGTGAGGTCATATGTCAGGGTTCAGTCCAATAGCAACTGAAATTTATACATGAACAGAGATAGTACCGTGTCTAGAGAGTGTTGGAGTATAGTGTAAATCCAAGAGATACTATAAGGAAGGGTGTCGGGGTTAACGCATACACTCAAAAGCAATCAACAGTCTCTTTAACAGATGTTGTGGTGGAATTGACTGTATATAGTGACAAAGTTGGAGATATTTGAATTGGTGGTGAAATGATATTCAATATATGTGATTTAGAAAGATAATGTTCAAGTTCAACAACAATTCACAATCTTGGAACACAGGCATGATATTTGGTACCTGTGATCAGAGGATGTGAGATAAAAAAAACAGGGGGTCATCGCCATAAACTGCCACTTTATAGTGGGTGTGGCCTGTGTGTGTCTCTGAGATGTCTGGATGGGAACGTATGGTGCCCAGAAATGGCTCCAGGGCAATGACAAAAAGAAGTATGGAAAGTGAGCAGCCCTGACTTGTCCTTTTGGTGATAGGGAAAGAATCTGTGAAAGTCCCGATAACGCATGCGCAGTTGCGTGCACTGTAGGACCGAGATAAAGTGCCTAAAGTGTAGACACAAATATGGGGGCCCGAAACCTATACGCTCCCGAACCCCAAACAGGAAGCTCCAGTTGGCGCAAAAAAGTGGATATAAGCAAGATCTTGTTCTGCTTATATGAGGCATGGTGGATCAATTGCAGGGCCCGGGTGGTATAGCCCTGCATGTCCCTACCGGGGATGAAAACTACCTGATAGATATGTACTTTTCGTTTCTTTCCGAAACGCAATTCTGACGAAATTATACCGATTCGTATTTTTAGAAGCACTTCCGAAATAACGAATCGGTTCCGTCTGAAACGGAACTAAAACTAAACTAAACAAAATATAACAAAGTTTTCACAAAATTGATTCGTTATACCTTTTCACTTGTTTCACAGATTCAGCACCATGTCTCTGTCCATTGGCCTGTTCATCACCACAGTCCATGGAGAGCACAATGGTGCCGTTAGGTGCGATTCGGCAGCAGTGAAATTTCCCATAGACAAGCAATGGATAATCTATCCAGAGAACAACGAACAGCACCAAAATGTCAGTGAAATGCTCTGATTTTCGGTGGTTCGTTCGACAGGTTTAAACAGGTGAATCCCATAGGTTTCAATGTAAAAAATATTCCCCATTTTATTAAATATTTATTCAACCATTTATTCTTTTCATTTGCAGCACAAAGTCTTTTCATTTACTGATTTTTAAAAAAATGTTTGATAATTTTTTATATTTTTTAGGTGAAATTTTTGTATTCCCAATGATTTTAAAACAACAACGCTTTTTTTCTTTGCTGAACGCATTTCGCATTTCTAATGGAATTTAGATAGATTGGGGGACTGGGCACTTAAATGGCATATGAAATTTAATGTAGATAAAGGCAAAGTTATGCACTTTGGATTGAAGAACAGACAAGCAATTTATACCCTAAATGGTACAGAGTTAGGGAAATCCAAGCAGGAGAAGGAATAATCATAGACTTCAAACCAAGTAACAATGTGCAATGTCAAACAGCAGCCGCCAGGGCCAGCAAGGTATTGGCAGGCATTAAAAGGGGAATTCAGTCTCGGGATGAAAAGATAATTTTGCCTCTGTATAAATCATTGGTCAGACTGCACCTTGAATATGCCGTGCAATTTTGGGCACCTGTCTTAAGTAAGGATATTATAGCGCTAGAAAAAGTGCAGAGACGGGCAACTAAATTAATAAGGGAATGGAAGGTTTAAGTTATGATGAAAGGCTAACAAGCTTAAACCTGTTTAGTTTAGAGAAACGGCGCCTTAGAGGGCATGTGATAACCTTATATAAATATATACGGGGCCGTTATAAATCATTGGCTGGAAACCTATTTATTAACAGGACTATACACAAGACACGAGGTCAGCCATTTAGACTGAAAGGAAATTCAGCCTAAAGCATAGGAAGGGTTATTTTACGGTGAGAACAATAAAGCTGTGGAATTCTCTGCCGGTTGAGGTGGTTGGGTCAGAGACTGTACAGACTTTTAAAAAGCGACTGGATTAACTTCCTGCAGACACAGAATATTAAGGGTTATAATATTCAATATGTGGGTAAGCTTCTTGATCCAAGGAGAAATCTAACGCCATTCTGGGGTCAAGAAGGAATTTTTTCCCAGTTTGTTGCATATTGGCGAGCGCTTCAGACTGGGGTTTTTGCCTTCTTTTGGATCAACAGCAGTAGGTGATGTGTGAGAGGCTGAACCTGATGGACGCATGAATTTTTCAGCCTATGTAACTATGTAACTAAATGTAACTATGTAACGCAGAGTTTTATTTTTCTTGGTAAATGATGGTTAAACCTACAGGGTTATTCAGAGAGGATCAAAAAGTCACTGCACGTTCGGTGACCTTTCGTTCCCCACATTTCGGGTCGATTCGGTGATTCTAGTTCGCCGACCCTGCGGCGTATTCAGCAAGCACCACAGGGCCCCCGTAGTGAAGGGAAAACTTGCCGCAAACCCACAGAACACTTGCCGAACACTCACCGAACACTAACCGAAAACCCGCAGAAACCGCTGCCAAAACCCCACCGAACACGCCGGAAAAAGCCGACTAGCCGCCGATCACAGCGCAGAGCAGCCGCCGGAAAAAGCCGACAGGCAGACGAACGTGGTGAAGAAAAAAACCCAGCAAGCTTGAAAGTTTGAAAAGTGAAACGCTGTTTGCAAAGAAACTACTGAGCGAAAATGTCTGAAATTTACATATGAGATATAATGAATGATAATAAAAAAGGCGGTTACAGAAAAAAGAAAAAACAATTCTAAGAAACATTTGGCAAACTGCCTGCTCTCTGAATAGCGGAATGGCCAGGAAAGGTAACCGTACCCTGAATTTCACTGTTCGGTTACCTTTCGGCCACAATTCGCATCTCTTTGAATAATCCTAATAGTATTGAAGCAAGTGCTTACAATGTAGTAACACTGTAACAGCCTGATGGACCTTTCAAATAAAATCATTTCTAAATTTATGCCACAGTTTTCTGAATATAATGTTTAACTTGACTATAAATTCCATAAAATTCACTGATTATTAAAAAAACCTCTCTTTGGACCTCACCGGATTTCTTTTCATTTATTGATCTTTGCCCTTGTCTCTTTCTGTTCTCTTTTATTTGTTTGTTGTTTTTGTATGTTCGCTACAAATAATAATGTTAACACTAATTATTGACTTGTTTGCGTTATTAGAACTAAAAATAATAACATGATGGTCCTATTTATTATACAAAATAGAACAAACACAATAAAGACAGTGATGACCATAACAATAAATTGAAATGCAGTCTTCATCTTTCTGTCACTTTAAAGGGTTTATGCCCTGCGCACTGTCCTTTCCACTGTATTTTGTGATTAGCAGGGATATTCAAAGAGAATCGAAAAGTCACCGCACGTTCGGTGACTTTTCGTTCTCTTCAATTCGGTGCGATTTGGTGATCCCATTTCGGCGACCCTGTGGTGTATTCAGCAAGCACCACAGTGCCATCCTAGTGCAGGGAAAAGCCGCCGCAAACCCGCAGAACACTCACCACAAAACCCAGCGAATGCACACTGAAACCCACAAAAATATCTGGATTAACCCCGCTGAACACGCCGCCGCCGGAGAAACCCAAGCAGCCGCCGATCTCGGTGCAGAGCAGCCGCTGGAAAAACCCGACACCGCAGACGAATGGAGTGGAAAAAAAAAAGTACGCTTGAATGTTTGAAAAGTGAAACGCTGTTTGCAAAGAAACTACAGAACGAAAATGTCTAAAATTTACATATAAGATCCAATGAATGATAATAAAAAGGTCTGTTGGTACTCTGCAGAAGTGGCCAAAATAGTGAAGAACAAAAAAACAGCATTCAATATTTATAAAAAAACTCAGAGTGAAGAAGATAGGCAAACCTATAAGATTAGGCAGAAAGAGGCAAAGCAATTTATAAGAGCTTCCAAAGTACACGCAGGAGAGAAAATAGCTCAGTCAGTAAAAAAGGGGGACAAAACATTTTTTAGATACATAAACGAGAAAAGAAAAGTAAAACAAGGATTAGTTAGATTAAAAACAAAGGAAGGAAGGTATGTAGAAGAGGATAAAAGTCTCGCTGACTCCCTCAATGAATATTTTTGTTCAGTCTTTGCAGAAGAAAAGGAAGGAAAGGGACCTCAGTTAGGAGGAAACACTAACGAGACATTTACATATCAGTTTACAGAGGAGGAGGTTCTACAGCAGCTGTCTAAAGTAAAGACAAATAAGTCAATGGGGCCTGATGGGATCCACCCTAAATTATTAAAAGAGCTCAGTGATGTAATAGCAAAACCGTTAACAGATTTATTTAACCAATCCTTGCTAATGGGAGTCGTCCCAGAAGGCTGGAAATTAGCAAATGTTGTGCCCATTTACAAGAAGGGTAGTAGGGAGGAATCGGGGAACTATAGGCCAGTTAGTTTTACGTCAGTAGTGGAGAAATTAATGGAAACTATGTTAAAGGAAAGGATTGTTGAACATCTAAAAACACATAGATTACAGGATCAGAAACAACATGGGTTTACCTCAGGGAGATCATGCCAAACTAATCTTATTGATTTTTTTTATTGGGTAACAAAAATAATAGACACAGGTGGTGCAGTAGACATTGCTTATTTAGATTTCAGTAAGGCTTTTGATACTGTTCCGCATAGAAGGCTTATCAATAAATTGCAATCTTTGAGCTTGGATTCCAATATTGTTGAATGGATTAGGCAGTGGCTGAGTGACAGACAACAGAGGGTTGTGGTAAATGGAGTTTATTCGGCGCAAGGTCTTGTTACCAGTGGGGTACCTCAGGGGTCAGTACTTGGACCCATTCTATTTAATATTTTTATTAGTGATATTGCAGAAGGTATTAATGGAAAAGTATGTCTTTTTGCTGATGACACAAAGATTTGCAACAGGGTTGTCGTTCCTGGAGGGATCAGCCAAATGACAAATGATTTAGGTAAACTAAAAAAATGGTCGGAGCTGTGGCAATTGAGTTTTATTGTGGATAAGTGCAAGATAATGCACCTGGGACGTAAAAACCCAAGGGCTGAATATAGAATATTTGATACAGTCCTAACCTCAACATCTGAGGAAAGGGATTTAGGGGTTATTATTTCAGAGGATCTAAGGGTAAGTAGTCAAAGTAATAGAGCAGCAGGAAATGCTAGCAGAATGTTTGGTTGTGTAGGGAGAGGTATTAGCAGTAGGAAAAGGGAAGTGCTCATGCCACTGTACAGAGCACTGGTGAGACCTCACTTGGAGTACTGTGTGCAGTACTGGAGACCGTATCTCCAGAAGGATATAGACATCTTAGAGAGAGTTCAGAGAAGGGATACTAAAATGGTGTACGGCTTGAAGGAGAAAAGTTACCAGGAAAGGCTTAATGATCTTAACATGTACAGCTTGGAAAAAAGACGAGACAGAGGAGATATGATAGAAACATTTAAATACGTAAAGGGAATCCACAAGGTAGAGGAAGGGAGTATATTTAAAAGGAAACAAAATAGCAAAACAAGAGGACATAGTCTTAGATTAGAGGGGCAAAGGTTTAAAAGTAACATCAGGAAGCATTATTTTACTGAGAGGGTGGTGGATACATGGAACAGTCTTCCAGTTGAAGTGGGAGAGGCCAAAACAGTAATTGAATTTAAGCAGGCATGGGATAGGCATAAGGCTATCCTAAACAAAAGATAAATCCAGGTAAAGTATCCATGTAATTGGGCAGACTAGATGGGCCGAAAGGTTCTTATCTGCCGACATTTTTCTATGTTTCTATGTTGCAGAAAAAAGAAAAAAACATTTTAAAAAAACCCTGAAAAAATATTTTCGCCCAAAAAATCCCAAAAAATGCCTTAAAGATCCTAAAACATCTATAAATAAAGAGACTTTATACTGCAGAATATTATAATGAACGGTTTATTAGATAAATATTCTATTTATTATATAAAAATAAAGAATATTTTTAACATTGAAGCCTATGGGATTCGCCTGAATTTGTCGGATGAAACCACCGAACAGCAGGGCATTTCGGTAACTTTTCACTGCTGGGTTTTGTTCTCTGAATAGACAAAGCATTGCTCCTCTATGTGGATTTCACTGCCCTCGAACAGACACCTCATGTGCAGGCAATTCGCCAACATTTGGCGAACTGCCTGCTCTCTGGATAGCCGAATGGCCAGGAAAGGTAACCGTACGCTGAATTTCACTGTTTGGTTACCTTTCGGCCACAATTCGGATCTCTTTGAATAACCCTTATTGTTATTTCTAGGGTAATTCAAAAAACCACAGTGTTTGCTGAAGTCGCAAACTGCTGAAAATGAATGTTTCGAAAGCGCCAAAGGAATCCAAGCAGTGGCTGAAGCCCGTGTGAGGGGGGGGGCTAATTATTGGCGCTTGCTATCTAATCATGGCACTGGGGCAAAATGAGGTGGTGACATTAATTCTATTATATCTGAATTCTCATAATAGAATCTAACCATTTCTGGAGATTCTGCACTTTTCTTCTAGAATATCCAATGTTCTGTAAAGCGCACATTGTTTATTAGTAATTTATTTGTAAAGCTGTCAGTATATTAAGGGTCTGTAAAATCAGATAAAGAAAAGGGTTCCTTTAACACTATGATTACTGGGTCATCTAATCAGGCATTCAACAGGTTAAAGGCCCTGTGTGTAAATATATATTTCATTTTCATGCTTTATTTATCTAACCCTTAAGTTGCTTCTAAAACTGTTTCCTGGTATTTAGTACCCAAGCGACAAAAAAGAAATCCAAGAAGCGACTGAGGAAGACTCACTATCTGGCTTATTCAGAGAAAGGTGAAACTCTGGAGAACTTTTGGAGAAGTGAAAATTCCAGGTCAAAATAGCTGATTTTAAAAGTGAGATAAATGGGAGAATTTTTCTGCTTTGGCTATTCTGACCTAGAATTTTCACTTCTCCAAAAGTTCTCCAGAGTTTCACCTTTCTCTGAATAAGCCAGATAGTGAGTCTTCCTCAATCTGTATTATTCAGAGAAAGGTGAAACTCTGGAGAACTTTTGGAGAAGTGAAAATTCTAGGTCAAAATAGCCAAAGCAGAAAAATTCTCCCATTTATCTCACTTTTAAAATCAGCTATTTTGACCTGGAATTTTCACTTCTCCAAAAGTTCTCCAGAGTTGAACTGACTGTCAAACGCTGCCGAAAAGAGCTGCCGATCCGCTGAACGCTGTCGAACTGACCGACACACGCAGTCATTGAACAGGTAAAAAATAAATAAAATGTAACTCTGCTGTTTTTTAAAGGACCTATAAAAAAATAACAAAGGTCTGCTGCAGAATAAAAAAAGCCATTTAAAAAAGGGGAATCAAATTTCAACGAAAAAATCCAGAAAAATACCTACAACTTTTTAAAAATGGAAAAAAAAGCTCTTTGCTGCAAATGAAAAGAATAAATGGTTGAATCAAAAATTATTGAAAACGCTATTTCTTTTTTACATTGAAACCTATGGGATTCGACTGTTTAAACCTGTCGAACTGAAACACCTGTTGAACTGAACCACCGAAAATCTGGGCATTTCGCCAACATTTCGGTGCTGTGCGGCGTTCCCTGAATAGATTAACCATTACATCTCTATGGGACAATTTCACTGCCGCCGAAGGTCGCCAAATTGCACCGATCTGTTTCGCTGGCAATTCGCCAATATTTGGCGTATTGACAGCTTTCTCAATAGCTGAACTGCCATGACATTGCAGCATATGGTGAAATACACCGTTCGGTGCAATTCAGTGGCAAGTTCGGCTCTTATTGAATAACCCTTGTAGTGTATACTTTAGAGCAGTTGCCACCGGTGTTTCCGTTGAAGTTGTCTAGTGTTGTCATTATCATTATCAAATAGCAAAACGTTTTTCCTCAATTTTACAAACAACACTAGAAGAACGCTGAATGGAGAATAGCCACAGGATATTCATTTTGCGGAAGAATAACGGTGTTTTCTGGACCTTCGTCTGCTGGTGTTAAATTTTCCTTCTCTGGAGATCTCTAATGCAACAGCAGTTTATTTTTATCATTGTTTGCAGCAGCAGTGAATGTGGGTGCTTAGTGAATAACCCCCTATGATTAGTCCACCCTCTAGTCCCACCCCACCTGCTCCTAGCTCCGCCCCTGCTATATAATGCCATGCTCCAGCCCTGTTTCTCTTGGTGCACTCAGTGACTGAATCTCTGGTCGTGGAGAGAACTCCCAGCTTCTCCTTTTCAAATGGGCTCCGCTGCCTAGCGTCTAATCAACAGAGCCAGGCTCCTGAGAACACAGCAAGTCGGAAAACAGGTAAATCCCTCAGGATACCAAAGCTCATCCATCTCTCTGCTCACAAAACCATGCCCACCATTCTGTTTGGAGGGGCTGATCATGGGAGCTTGCAATCCCTCTCAGGGGTCAGCAACCTTGGCTCCCTGATGTTTTGGGAACTACATCTCCCTTGTGGCTCAGTTAACCATTTGGCTGACTGAGCAACGTGGGAGATGTAGTTCCCAAAACATAAGGGAGCCAAGGTTGCTGACCCCTGCTCTAGACTGTAAGCTCCTATGAGCACGGCCCTCTACACCTCTCGTTTCCATCCTATGTCTGTTTATCTCGTTTCCTTTGGTTATTGTAAAGCGCTGCGGAAACTGTTGGTGCTATATAAATGATGATGATAATCCTGGCAATGGGGCAAAAGGAGGTGATGACATACTAATCCTAAAATGTGTGAATTCTCATAGCAGAATTTAACCATTAATGGAAATTCTAACAATTTCTGCTGTTCCTTCTAGAATATCTAATGTCCTGTAAAGCCACTTGGGGGGGGGGGTTATTAGTAATTTCATTTGTAAAACTGTCAGCATATTGAGGGGCTGTATAATCTGTTATACTGGTCAGGCAATCAACAGGTTAAAAGGCCTGTCAGTAAATTTAATCTAATATAATTAGATTTTCTCTTCATGGTTTATTTACTGAACTCTTAAATTGCTGCTGACCCTGTTTTCCTTTGTCCCCCCCCCCCAGTCTTCAGTAGGTTAAATGAGAAACAATGTGTCAGTTTAATAAAGATCTGTTCTTTGTAACCAGAAAACTCACAATCTGCTTCCTGCTGATCACAACTTTTTTTTTAGCTGCAGTATTAACCCTTTGGACACTGTACTAAAGTGTTTGCAAAAAAAATCTTTTATTTAAACCTCTTGTATCTTCTGCACTAGCATGAAACCAAATGATGAGTTTGTATAAACCTGAGCAGAGACCCATACGGTCTGTATAACCTGGATGGTTAGCTCTTGGGATCAGTCTCTCCTTAGGGCTGCAGGGGGTATTTTGAGCAAAGCCCAAATGTTTAAATTGTCTAAGGTGGGGGGGGGGTGTTAACATTGCATGATTTCTTCTTCTATAATTTGGCAGTTATGTTGGAAATCACACTCCGTTCTGGCAGTCCTGGGGTTAATCCAGGCAGACCCCCCATTTGTTCTGTTGCTGGGGGATTTGTTTCCTCTTCTGGCAGACAGCTATGGTACAGGGGGAGGAGAGTAAGAGTACAGACAAGGGAGGGGGGAGGGAGAGTACTTGCCTGGCTTGCTGCAGCCAGTTTAAACCAGTTTTATGAAGCCAGCTGAACTAAATCATCATTAACCTTTTCCTGTCTGCAAGCTATACAGGGTATCCAGTGTCGCTCTGTAGTGAAACCATGTCTTTGTCACATTTATCTGTGAAAGTTTAATCTGCACACCATTGCAAGGCGATGTGACTTTGGCAGCTTTGCCTCAATTTATATTTAACAATTAACCAACCGATTGCCAGGTCATACATGATAGCGTGTGTTAGTGTTAAACTTGAGGTACCTAAGGAAAGCCAGTGTGATCACTAAGATCACATCTGCAGATTTGGGGATCAGTCCTAGAACTATAATTGTAACCATACAAAGCGAAGCATTAAGGCTCTGTTCCCTAATTAGGGGTTCAGAGTCCTCTTCTAACATACTTGGCGCTCGTCAGATTTGATTTTCCAGAGTCCTAGCTGCCAGACATTCCTTGCAGGGCTGCCCTATATGAAAACCTTCCCAGATGGTCTTATTTTTAGCCAATGAAAGACCCCCCCCCCCCTCATGATTCACTGAATTCTGTATATGGGTGCAGGCTTTGGGGGTGCCACCCCGGTGTTCTTGTGACATGTACAGTGAGGATGGAAGTCTTGTGCGAGTGGAGTTTAGGATTTGGTTTCCTGCAGTAGTTGGCGAATTCCCGAATTTCTGTTATAAAATGTAATGGCAAAAAAAAAGTTTAATAAACTGAGCTTGCTGGTCTTCTCAAAGAACACATGTCCCAAACTCTGAGCCCGCGTGGCACATCTACCCACGGTCTATCTCCCCTTGTGTAACCATTACATCAGCTGCCCAGGTATTCATACCTGATGAGAGTAATCCTGGAGTTACTTTTTATAATCCGTATCCCTTATTTGGGGTAGCATGAGCACCGTAAACTTCGTGAGAGATGTGGGGCCTGCAAAGCCAGTTACCACTTGCCAGGACCCTGAGCTTACATTTTCAGGGTTATTCAGAGAATGGTGAAAGCCAGGAGAACTGGCAGAAGAGAATAATCTAGACCAAATAGCCGTTTTGGGAAGTGTGATAAATTAAATTTCTGGTTTGGCTATTTTGACCTAGAATTTTCACTTTTCCAGTCATTCTCCTGAGGTTCACCTTTCTTTTGAATAGACCTGATTGTTTCTCTTGTAAGGAGTAGGACAGAAGAAAAGGAATGCATTAGAAACCTGTGCTGGGGGAAAAAAATCCAGGATTCCTGTACAACAGGGTTTCCCAAACCTGTACTCGGTCGGGACCCCCTAACAGGCCAGGTTTGCAAGATATCTGACAGCACAGGTGATATAATTTTGCTTCAGTGATTGCAGGATTCAGTCTACTTTTCTCCAAGGTGATCTGTAAAATGTGGCCTGTTAGAGGGGCCTGAGGACAGGTTTGGGAACCACTGCCTTAAAATAATGCAATGTAATGCCTTTTTTTAATTCTTCAAATTGTCTCTCACGACTCTGAGCACAGCCTAAACTCCATGGGAATGAATTTTGACCGAATTTTTCCTCCAGGGACAGCATAAAACTGAGACTCAATAGTTAGAAATACTGACCTTGTAAAACATAATCCCTACAAGCAACAGATTGTTGTTAAATCTGAAGTAAAGTAGTAAAGTCTAATTTTTCATTTTCTGAAACTGCATTAAAAATATTTAACACAAACATGGGTTAAGGGATGTAAAGATGGCTGAACTGCTTTTACATTTTTTTGTGGAGGCAAATTGCCCCGTCAGCTTTTTTTAATCCTTCAGATTTTCCATACTCGGTACCCCCCCCTCCCCCTCATATTCTGGCTCATATATTCTAAAGGGTTATTCAGTAAAGGGGGAACTTGCCACCGACTTGCACTGAACGATGAATTTCAGGGCAGTTGGTCTATTAAATACTTGACTGTGAACTACAGTACGTTTAGGCTTGGGTCAGACGAGCGCACTGATAACGTCAGTGTTGCCGCACATTTGTACGTCTGTTATAGCATATAATTATGACCAATGGAGCCCCACACACAAAGTACGTCTGCACGGAACTGCGGACGCATAACAGACGCAGCAAACGGATGTAGGTTAGGCTAGAACGGATGCACAGTGCGCTGCATTTGCAACGACTGCATTGCTTTGTGAGTGATGGAACATAGACAGACTGCATTTTTGACGTCCAGCATTTTGACAGACAAAATGTTTTTCAGATTTTATTTTCTTCATCAGTCAAAAAAAGTCAGTCACAAACTGACTGTGGCCACTACCTTGTCAGTCAGAAAGTACGTCCGTTGTGCACGGACGCACAGAATGCGCTCCTGACCCTGACCCTAGCCTTAGATGCAGATTAGTCTCCAGCAGCAGCAAAATTGGCCCATAGAGAAGTAATGGTTAATCTATTCACAGAATGTGGCAGTGTCCGGGACATACCCTGATTTTTGGTGTTTCAGTTAAACAGGTTTAAACAGGCAAATCCCAATGTGTGTGTGTGTTAAAAAAAAAAAAAAAAATTCCAGCAAAAAGCCGGCTAGGTTTGCGTTGCCCTTTCCAAAAGCAATGGGAGGTGAGCACGCAACATGCTTTATTTGTTTGAATTGCCACGGTCTCCTATGAAATGAACACAAACGAACTTTTGTCTTTTATTTAAGGTGGTGTAGAGTTATTTGATCTCCAGATTTTTTTAGGTTTGGGGTCTTTAGTCTGGTTTAACCAACCCTGAAACAAGAAAATCTTGTTTCTGTATATGTATAGATGAAATAGTCTGGCCAGGTGTGACTGAACTCATTTTGTAGAACACTTCTATTTACTGTAATCTTTGGGTAAGGGGAATCCTGTGTTTTCAAGAAGCGCCTGGAATTTCTGTGAACGTGACTCATTGCATAAATCGTTCGATGTCTGAGACTTTTAAATCGGCTATGAATGCTGACAGACAACTGAAACTCGCATGAATAATCAAAGTGGAAAAGCAAACTTATTAACATCTTCTGGATATGTCTGCTTCCCAGCATGTGCCATTCATCCTGTATTTCTGCTAAACATGGCTATATATAACAAGGTTATTGGTCATGACACGGTTTACACATGTGATTCCTTGTGTGTATTTGTGATCCTCATGGTCTACTCTCCTGGATCATTGTGCCAGGGTTCTTGCCATGATGCAACCTGCAGGAAACCTCAGAACTCTATATATAAAGGTAAACCTCCATGTCACTTTCCACCAGGGACATCAAGATCTCCACCTTCTCAGATTGTAGGAAACAGCAGCTGCGTGTGAGTCGTGCTTATTTAATCTGGTTTTCAAAATTAATATAGTTAAGAAAAACTGCGCCTTTTTTTAGAGGGATCTGATAACTTTATATAAATATACACAGGGCCATTGGAAACCTATTCATTAATAAGACTATACACAGGACACGGTCACCCATTTAGACTGGATTAAAGGAAATTCAGCCTAAAGCATAGGGTTATTTTACAGGAAGAACAATAAACCTGTGGAATTCTCTGCCTGTTGAGGTGGTTGGGTCAAAGACTGTACAGACTTGAAAAGGACTGGATTGATTTCCTGCAAAAACAGAATATTATGGGCTCTAATATTTAATGTGATAATGGCTGCTTGATCCAAGGAGAAATCTGACTGCCATCTGGGGTCAAGGATTTTTTTTCCCTCTGTTGCATATTGGCGAGCGCTTCAGACTGGCAGGATTATTCAGAGCACTGAAATGTCAGGTGGTAGTCCGGTGCTCTCACGTTCCCCACACTTCAAGTTCGATTCACCAACCCTACAGTGGATTTAGTGTTCACCCTAGGGTTCCAAGTGCAGCAAATTACCTGCTGAGCGAATCGAAAACCTGCCTAATGCATCTGATCTACCACAAAACTGCTGCATTGATCTGAAAAATGCTGACCTGTGACAGAGTAAAATATTTTAACTAAACATAAAAGATAAAAACAAAGCTGATGTAAGATATCGGTAACCTAAAATAAACACAAGGATATTTAATTTTTTTGTGGTAGTGGCCTTTTAATGCGCGATCACTTGCATTTGTCACGTTCCCTTTTTTGCTTGTAATTTTTTCCATGTTCTGGAAAGCTTTATTTGTGTACCTGTTTCTAGATAAAGTGAACCTCCTTATCTCATCTATTGAGATGGGTTATTGTAGACTTATTCACATGGCTTTGGGTTGATTTTGTGGATGCTCTCGTGAGGTTAATCCCAGTTTGCAAGGTTAGAGTTATGACACCAGAAGGCAAAACTGCCATTTAATCAAGGCTACCTAGCTCCATCCAGATTTGAGACTTTCTGGCCCAAATTGCAGGTATCGCCCGCAATAAAGGATTCACTTGGAGACACAAGGAAATATTCCCAAACTGGTGCTAATTTAGCCTGGGTTGTTGAACTTGACTCTAGACTCTGGTTAAAATAGCATAAATTTTGGAATAAGGCCCAAGGTGTTTCTTTCCCTTTGTCTAGATCAAATCTCCTCTAGAAGAGGACGACTTGACACTCACCTTGGCTTTATTTTGTTACGGCTATAATATACTGAAATGATGGATGTTCTGACCTTATCAGATGCTTGTGAGCTGCATCATGGGAGATGTTAATGGTTCATTAGGGTACAACGATTGCCCTGCTTTTCTGAGATGTGTACACTTATGCATATGGGTTGGTTCATGGGAACCCTGGGTTTCTGCCAGTCCAGTCTTTATGGTTGACCAAAGGGGCTTCATACATTCCTGTAATAACCAGTCTGTCTTGTGTTTTCAGGGTTAACATCATCGTATTAAGATCAGGATCTGAACATGGCATCCATTCCATCAAGTGGCTCTCTTGTTGCAACGCATGATTATTACAGAAGTGAGTATTTCAGCCATCTAGCATAATATGCTGAAAGCTTAAATCTGACGCTTCTTCCAAGCGCTTCAATAAGAACGCAGGTAGGGAATCTAAATATAACAGCAGTAATAGCCTGGATGCTGAAATTTAAGTAGTTAATGCTCAATTGCAACTTCCAGTTATTTAACGTCAGATCTTCTTGGACACATCACTTCTGTGGGATGGTTGGCCACAGCTGATGCCCTACCAGCAGCTCATGAATCCCATACACAGAGCGGCGCTTGTAATGTCATTTATCCAAGTAGCAGGTTCAGTGTCACTAAACTTGTAGATTTTGTCATAACTGCAGTGTCAAATCTTATTAATGTCCATCTTGAGCTAAAGCGCTTGCTGGATCACAACTGGGTCCTGATGAAGCCAGTCTATACCGACAAATCGTTCTAGTAGTGCAGCTGAGCATGTCATTCAATTTCTGCAGATGGTTTTTAAGAGGTTACTTTGAATGAGATGTTTATCTTCACCTACAGAATGTGCCAGGTTCCCTGTGAACACGTCCCCATTTCCCTCAGGATCTGTGATCCTGACCCTGTCTCAACCTGCATTAATTTCCAAATATCTCATTCTAGGACGTCTAGGATCCACATCTAGTAACAGTTCATGTGGGAGTGTGGACTATTCAGGAGAGGTCATCCCTCACCACCCAGGTCAGAGTCATTTGGCAGGCTGATGCCCTCATATATAGCATTTTGGATAATGGACTAGGAAATCTGAGAAAGCTTCATGACGTGCTCATTCATCTTTTGCAGGTCTTCCAAAGTCTGATCCTGGTCACTGGTGGGCCAGCTTCTTCTTTGGCAAATCCACTCCTCCTGGCATGACCACTCTGTCTGAATCCCCAGAAATGTGAGTATTGTACCCCCAAATCTAGTATCCTGCAGAAAGGTTTTTCATGTTAGAGAAGCAGACCAACCACAAGGCTTTCCTGGCAATGGAGACCTGTTTAAACTTGGATTTTCTTTTTAGGCTCAGACTGATGCTGATCTCCTTTTGTTTTGCTACTTTGGCACAGTTACATTTCTATATAGTAACAAACCACATATTAACTATGTGCTATGATACACTTACATGGTTATTCAGAAAAGTGAAAACCAGGAGAATAACTGGAGAATTGAAAATTCTAGGTCAAAATAGGTTATTTATAAAGTGAGATAAATGGGAGAATTTTTCTGGTTTGGCTATTTTAATCTAGAATTTTCACTTCTCCAAAAGTTCTGAGGTTCACTGCTCTCTGAATAACCCCAATAGACTTGCATTTAAAATGGCAAACTACAGGCCCCTGCAAGTGTTGATGGCCTAAAATCCCCAAAATTCGACAAATGCAATAAATGAACAGTGAAATCATGGATGTGAAGCCTTGGTCCCCCAAATGTTTATGATCACCCATGTTCAAAAAATGACAAAGCAAACAAATTTCCGAATGATTAAAGGAATACTACCCCTAACATAAGTTGTAACTAGATTACTTGAGTGTTACAAAAAAAAACTTAAAATGCATGCTGTTTATTTTCCATTTGAAGTGATTGCATGTAAAAAGGAAAGTCAGGTCTTTATCGCCAGTAGCCATTTTGTGAATTTTTTTTCTTGATGTGAAATTTACCAATCTTGGTATAAAAGTTACTTTACAGCTGTGGTATAGGCTAAAACAATGGTGAAGGCCAATGGGGTGGTGGAAGAAATGTTTTTAGACAAAGGCTGCGAGAGGTCTACTGTGTTGTCTAGGCCAGCGTTTCTCAGGACTTTTTAGACCTCCAGGGATACTTCTCCATAAAAGGCTAACCTGTCTCAAAAGTAATTTCTGGTGTGTGTGACTAACGAGAGGGAAGGCATGTAGGGGGGAGGCACAGACAGACTCTTCAGCTGGAGCACTGCATTTACCCCCTGCTGTGTCCTGCGTGGTAAGGACACGGGGGGGCATCCAGGAGCCGAGCTGTGTAGGGCCGGGTGCCTGGCACTCTGCTCTCCTGATATGCAAAGGACTGGCTAGGCACATCTGGGGCTAGGCTCCTCACAAAACAGGCAGAGGGTTCAAAATCCATCCAGGTTGTAACCAGGGACTAACGATACCTTTTTAAGGCCGTGCAAGAGTACCGGTACTCACGATATGTTAATGTCATCTGACTGCTTTGCAATAAATAATTTAGGCTTTTGCTGAAAGCCTGTCCAATTTATGGAAATGTTTAAATGCATGGCCAAACACCCAATCTACCCACTGCACAGGCATGCACACGCCTTGACCAGACACCAGACACCAGACCTCAGATACCTGTATACCCAAACATTTAGGGGCTCTATCACACAAAAATGTGCGTGTGCGCAAAAACGCATTAACGCGAGGGGCAAAACCCTTCGTGCTGGATGTCGTTTTACGACGTTTGCGCATACAATGCGAGTTAATGTCTAACAGGAGTGACCCTGCGCAAACGCAAGTTTGTGCGCGCATCCCATACTTTATGAGCGCAAATGCGTTTGTGCGCTGGTACGCGGCTGGTATTACAATCGATGCGCAACTTTTTATGAATGACGTTTGCATGCATAATTTTAACGGCTTTTTTTAAAAGCTGGTGGTAACTGCAAATCTGAATGTTCTGGCCGAAACCAAATACACCAGCACAAAAAAATACAGCAGTGTAGTTACATTCTACACATACCCAAACAATAAAATGGAGAGGTTGTGCGTGTTTTTATTATTGCTGCAACATATATGCTCAGATTGATTTTGACAGGTGCAAATACTCAATGGGAGACAATTGTGGTTCTTAATTCTGCTTGGCTGAATCGTGTGAAAAAGTCTGCCCACTGATTTCTGCACGCAACGTTAATGCGCACGTGTTTTTGCGTGTCTTTTTTTACATGCAATATTTTTTGACAGATGAAAAATGCGCTCAGATCGTAATATCTGCGTTAACGCTGCACACAAAAAAATTGAGCTGCGTGGTGGAGGTAAAAGAGCCCTAGGTGTGAGTGCATGCTCACTGACACAAACGGCATTCTGCCAGGCTCCTCCAACTGGCCACATTCCAGCAAGCAGCTGCTGGCAGAGGTCAGTTTGCTGGGGCCACATTTCCGCGAGATAGTTATGTATCTGATGTGCATTTTCATGGGATATATGAAAGGAACATCAATGTATGTTCTAAGGATTTTTGACCAATGGAGTCCATTCTGTGACTGATTCCACACATTGAGGAACAATTGTGATAAAGATACTGTGGGGGTTTACAACACATTGGATGTACACAGGGACACATACAAATTACATGCAAGATATCGGCTACATTAAAATAAAAAACATCTTGTGGTGGTGTTCCTTTTTAAGGAGTGTTTTAGATAAAGGAAAATCAATTGTTTTGTTTTTTGTTTTTCTGCTTCCAACCTGTTGGCTCTCAAATGGATCAGGCCTACCTCATTAGGTGTGGAACTCAAACTGACTTTTTTCCCTGTACCCCTACAGCTCAGGAACATTTCATGTGACCAAGGGACTGATCACCTGTGGCCTGGCTCAGGAGCCAGTGAGGAAGCACAACGTCGGCGACACCAAACCCAACAGCGCCTCTGCTTAGCCTCCATGCATTCCCCTCCTCACTAGGAAGACGCTAGGTGGCGGAGCCCACCCTTACCCCCCCCAGCTGTCCAGTATGTAGTTATAGCATTTTAATTTTGTTTTTTAATATATATAAAAGAAAATTGCCAAAAAAAGCCTTTTGCTACATTGTAACTCTGAAATGTTTAATTGTTTGGTATCCTGCCTTAACGAGGCCTTGTCTCTTATTTTGACCTGTTGAAATAAATCTGGGCAGCCATTCACACTCCCAATCTGTGTCCTGCGTCTTTGATTGCACATGTCGAATATCCAGGTAGGGTGTTTTTTGTTCTTGGTTTTTAAGGTTCAGGAGTCAACATTTGTTCCAGACTGAGTTTGTGTAAACTGTGCCAGTCCTTAAATGTTAATGGGTTAATAGATAATGTCAGGTATTTACAGGTTTAGAAATCAATAACATTATCTTTCAAACTAATCCTACATGATTGAGGACAAGAGCAAAAGGCTTCTAGTGCCTGCAAATGCCCAAGACTGGTCTGCATTTTGCAGCTGTCCTGTTAAATCACCTTCTGCCGTCACAAACTCCCACCACAGCAGTTTGCTGCAATTCCAGGCCAATTCAGGGCTTATTTAAGCACCAACACATTCTGCAGCGCTGTACAATGGTTAGTGAATTACCTAAGTCTATGGTAGATATCTCTAAACAGTAGGTGTTGAATAACCAAGGGGTTGACTGGAAATGCCCATCTTTGCCTACAAAGTTTGCCGCTACAAAATAATTTATAAATCCAATGGTAAGACAACGCCGTGCAATAAAAAAATCAAACCTTTATGACCATAGAAAAAGTGCAGAGATGGGCAACTAAACTAATAAGGGGAATGGAAGGTTGAAGTTATGAGGAAAGACTAACAAGCTTAAACTGGTTTAGTTTAGAAAAACAGTGCCTTTTTAGAGGGATCTGATGACTTTATATAAATATACATAGGCCATTATAAACCATTGTCTGGAAACCTATTCATTAATAGAACACTGCTTATCCAATTTACACTTAATAGGACTATACACAGGACATGAGGTCACCCATTTAGACTGGACAAAAGGAAATTCAGCCCAAAGTATAGAAAGCATTTTTACAGTTGGGAAAAATAAAACTGGAATTCTCTGCCTGTTGAGGTGTTTGGTTCAGAGTCTGTACAGATTTCATAAATGACGATGACTTCCTGAATAAACCGAATTTTAAGGGTTGTATTAAAAGTGCTTGATCAAGGAGAAATCTGACGGCTATTTGGAGTCAAAAGGAATTTTTTCCCCCCAGTATGTTGCGTATTTGAGCGTTTCAGATGCTGCTTTTGGATCAACAGCAGTAGGTGATGTGTGAAAGACTGAACTCCATGGACACACATCTTTTATTTTTTGGCTTTTAGAACTATTCCGCTAAAGGAACTCCAGAGTTAAAATTATGTATTTTAATGGGGTTTTTTCACCTTTAATCAGGAAACGGAAGGGATGCAAAGTACTGAAGGGTTTCCGTTTAACTCTTGGCAAGGGGTCTGAATGTTGGCTGCTGGAGCTAGTTTTATCTAGTCACTGGATGTCTCTAAGGCTGTCAAATCTTGGCTCAACAGCTCTGACATTGCTGAATTCCCATAACACACATTTCCAGGTTTGCCACCAGCGATGTGATGAGCTTAAAATCAGGATTACATAGACATGAGTTTTACTTGACTAAGGCTAGGGTCAGAGAAACGTGATTTCTACAGACTGTACGGACGTACGGAAGATGCAGTAGTGGCCACATAGTCTGTTTTTTCACTGAAGTAATTTTTGACGGATGTAGGAGGGAAAAATAAATTAAAAAGCAAAACCGTTTTGTCCGTGAAAAATGCTGGATGTATAAATGCAGTCCGTCTGACCACGTTCCATCACTCACAGAAAAAGCTATGCGGATGTTGCAGATGCAGCGCACTTTGTGCAGCCATTCTAGGAGTTCTACGTTCTTGCCTAACTTGCGTCTGTTTGCTGCGGCCATTGTGTGTCTGCAGTTCAGTGCAGACGTACGTCGTGTGTGGGACTCCATTGGACTTTGTCATGCTATCACGGACGGACTTTTGTGCGCCATCAGACGTGAATGCTGCGCTCATCTGACCGGAGCCTAAATGATCTCTACCTCATTCTGTAATGCCAGATACTGTACACAGGACAAGTTTTAACTGCAAGGATTTGCAGAGTGAAAAGGGAACTTGGTCTGTTGGTATTTCATCATTCCGTCGTTGCTCCTGTCAATCACCAGATTCTTATTACTGAATCATGCAGATAAAATGGTAAGCTTTTTTTTTTTTTCTGCATGTGCCATTACTTGCCAAAGCTTTGTCAATTCTTTCCAACTGCATTTGGCAAGATAGTTTAAGACAGACTGCATGGATAAGTTGATGTGGATGAGAGGACTCCAGAGTTTAGTTGCCTCTGGGTACTGACCTGTTTTTAGTTTATGTATCCTAGTAATTTAATATATTCAATGAGAGGTTGATAATTATTTAGCCTATGACCTCTTGATGAGCTGATCACCAATCACTGCTGTTGCAACAGCATGCTTTGAAGCAGTGACATGCGGTGAGATCACTGGCTAGTATCAGAGCCAGACATACACAGGTTATGTAGGTGCAGGTTCAGTGCACCCCAGAGTCTGGCTGCTCTTTCAGTGCTCCCCGGGAACTGGCTGCTCTTTCAGTGCTCCCCGGGAACTGGCTGCTCTTTCAGTGCTCCCCGGGAACTGGCTGCTCTTTCAGTGCTCCCCGGGAACTGGCTGCTCTTTCAGTGCTCCCCGGGAACTGGCTGCTCTTTCAGTGCTCCCCGGGAACTGGCTGCTCTTTCAGTGCTCCCCGGGAACTGGCTTCTCTCAGTGCTCCCCGGGAGCATTGTAACAGAAGTCAGGGCGCTGCTCCTATATTAGGATGCTTTGGAAAGGTGCCTCTGTCACAAGACTGTCCTGCGCCAATCAATGCGTGGGAGGCATAACTCCTATGCAGACATTTTTTGAATGGCTTGGAACAATAGCGCTTTCCTATTGGTCCAAGCTATTCCATTGCTCTCCCAGGGCCTCTGAGGCACTGTGAGCAATATTCAGGAAGTGGGCAGTGCTCAAACGTCTGTTCATTGAACAGACGCGCCACACTGCCCACTTCTTGGCAACCTATGCGATTTGCGTAGTGTCCTGCTATGCAAATTGTGTAGGCTCAGGCTGCTGGGAAGAAAAAAATGTGCGGCGGACGGAGAAGAGTTTGACTGCAGTGCAGCCCTTAATGGCAGGTGAGGCTCTGCCTCACCTGCCACCCCTAACCGCACGTCCCTGCTTTGAAGCAATGTTGCTTCTGTGGATTGCCAAACACTAGAACCACCATTGTTTAGTAGAAGTGATCGCTTTTCTGTCACCATGTTGGGTTTCAATTTATACCGTGACCAAACATTTCCATATTGGGTTTAAGCAAACATGGTGGGGGCACAACACAATGGCCTGACTGCAATTATAGAAAATCGAGAAATAGACTCATAGTGAAAATCATGAGGCCGTGTGAAGGCATTCAGTTGGCACCAGACATTCTATAATCACCAACCACTGACAATCTTCATTCCTACTCCCAGGCAAAAAGATACCTCAAAACTGCTATATATGGCAAGGCTCAGGAACATTGCAATTTCCAATTGAAATTGAGACCTGTCTCCCCAGCCATAAACTAACCGGAAATGACACCCAATAAACATTGTCAAAATCCAGATTACCTCTCCTGAACAGAAACCACCTGTATCTTGCTCACAGTCCCGTTCTAGATAAATCCACATTAGGTAAATTTGTAGATCGTTATCCTGCCCCAAATTTAGAAGTCTACCACACTGAGGCTTTAAGCCAATTTATACCTGAGAAAGAGGTGGAGAGAGTGATCACTTCAAAAAAAGCAGGTAAATCTATTGGCCCAGATGGCTTTTCAGTGCGCTATACTGCAACTTTCTCAACGGTAATGTTTAATGTGATCTAAATATCCCATGTCCCCTCCCAATAGACTCCCTGAATGCAGCTCAAACCGTTTTGATCACCATACTAGTTAGACCTACAGACTTACTATCCTCATAGCGTCCCATTTCCCTTTTAAACATGGCTCAGGGAGATGTGAGGAGTTTGTAATCTAACAGGGAAATTCTGCACTTTGTAATATGTTACTTATCGAACCGCTAATGTATGTTTGTGCACCCCATGTTATGTATGGGATGTGCAATCACTTATGCACAAACGGATAAATAATGGGGGTTGAGCAGGGCTGGACTAGGACAAAAAATTGGCCCTGGACTTTATCCATGAGAGCAGCCCACTCTGATCATGCAAACAGGCAGGGTCACGTTAAGATTTCTATGTTCCTGGAGTTAAAGATTTTGTTTTCATTAAATGTCCAAAAAAAATTCAAACGTATTTTAAATTTCATGTGATTTCGGTGCTTGGTTTCCTTGCGTTTCAACACTCTACTGTATTTTTGATGAAATGGAGTCACTGAAAATTCAGTGTTTTGCCACAAATGGAATCTCTGCAGTTATCGGACATCAGAGAAATCTGCCAAATTGTTCTGTCTCTCCTATTGTACAGCGCTACGGAACTTGCTGCCGCGTTATAAATATTTGTAACCATTAGTCTGCAGAATGTTCTTTTTAAATGTGCATAAATTGTTAACAATCCATATAAATCTGTTTGTTCTACAAAAAAAATAAAAAAATGTTTTCAAGTTTTCAATATCACATTTCAACAAAATATAATAAAATATAACGATATATGGCATATTAGCAGTGTTCAAAAATAATATTGGTCTATCAGATCGCGTAAGATTAGTCATACTCGACAATGCGTCATAAACTAAAAAGTAACAAAGCATAAACAGCACAAAAAGGAGGAGACCTAAAGAGGCAAAGAAACAAGTAGGGAGAGATGTAAAGGGAAAGGATGGGGGAAATAGGGACGGTCTTATACCAATGTGAAGCGTATATTTAGGTGTTGGTGTGGGTATTATCGTAGCTCTTTTAATCTCCGTGTGTAGACATTATGGCCTTAAAAGAGGATGAGGGGCGTGATCAGGGACCATCTGGACCAAATTGTAGTATACAGCTCTGCCTGGTCGGTTGAGTTAAAAATCAGCTGTTCTAGGGTGTGCAGATCTTCCATCCTAGACCGCCAAACTGATAAAGGCGGGCATATTATTTGTCTCCAATACAATGGGACAACACTCTTAGCCACATTTAGAATCCGAACCAGTACAGATCGTTTGTAAGTGCGCGCGGAGATTGAGGTGTGATGTAGGAGCATTGATGCAGGGCTGAAAGGTATTGGGGGGTCTACAAATTCCGACGTTACCGCATGGATGGCCTTCCAAAAAGGTACAAGGATCGGACAGCTCCACCATATGTGTAGCATCGTGCCTTCATCTCCATTACATCTCCAGCATGTTGGGGGTAAATCAGGGAACATCTGGCTAATTTGTGTGGGCACTCTATACCATAACGTTAAGACCTTATATGCCGCTTCCTGAACCCTGCTTGCTACAGAGCAGTGATGTGTGAGGTCAAAAATCTTTTTCCATTGGGGCTCAGAGAGGGGCATTTCCAACATCATTTCCCAGTGTCCCATGATAGGGGCTGGTGTGTCCGCCGCCGCTGTTTGAAGCAGGGAGTAAATGTGAGAAATACCGTGAGCCAAGGGGTTCGGCAACATGCATAGTTGTTCAAAACCAGTAAGTTGTCTAGTGAGTTTGTGCTGTTGCGGGATTGCTCGTAGATAATGACATAACTGGCTATATTTAAAACTAAGCAGAAAAGGTGGTGGTCCGATTGTATACAATTCCCTTAATGGTATGTACCCGTTGGTACGCAGTAGGTGGTGGGCCCTCGGGATCTCAGTCGAGAACAACGTGCAGAAAGTCCCCGACTGCAACCCCAAGGTGAAATCTCGATTATGTACAATTGGTAGCAGTGGGGATGGAGAAGTGGATAGGGAGAAGGTCTTAGAGGCGAGTCTCCAAATGGCCATAGTGGCCAGTGTGTAAGGGGATGTGATGTCGTGGTGTTTATCTTGTGATGGTGGAAGCCATGGCAAGGTGGCCAAGGGTACCTTCAAGGAGCCTTGTTCCGCGTCTTTCCATTTCTTCCTGACCCCTGGTTTTGACCAGTCCAGAATACGTAACAGGTGACTCGCTATATGGTAGCATCGACAGTCAGGTACCGCCAGGCCTCCCCGTGACCTTTGTCTGGTGAGTATGTCAAAACGAAGCCTCGGGGTCCTGCCTCCCCAGATGTATTTGATTAAAGCGGATTTAAGGGTACCAAAAAACTGTTTGGGCAAACGGATGGGTATTGTTTGAAAGAGGTATAGTAATCATGGTAAGAGGTTCATTTTAACTATGGCCACTCTGCCTAACCATGATATGTGTACATAGTTCCAATTGGATAGGTCCCTTTGTAGTGTGGCCAAAAGTGGTGCAAAGTTGTCTCGATAATTCTCCGCTGGATCTGCGTTTAGCCAAATCCCTAAGTACTTGAGTTTCGTGAGTGAGATTGGGAATGGGAAATGCTGTAGATGTAACGGGTAGCGTGTGTCTGCTGTCCGTACACTCAGGATATTGGATTTGCCAAAATTAATTTTTAGGTTGGATAAGGCCCCGTATTCTTTAAAAGTGGATAATATGCATGGTAGGGACACTCGCGGGTTTGTCACGAAAAAGAGCAGGTCATCCGCGTATGCTGCTATTTTGTGTTGGGTCGCGCCAATAATGGGTCCCATTATGTCTGAGTGTTGTCGAACCGCGGAAAGAAAGGGCTCCAGGGACAAAATGAAAAGTAATGGGAATAAAGGGCAACCCTGTCTCGTGCCGTTTCGTATTGTAAAAGATTCCGAATAAACCCCATTCACACATATCCGGGCCGAGGGATCAGTGTACAAGGCTCTAATCCAGGATTGCATGTTCGGACCCAACCCTATGTGTGTAAGTGATGTAAACAAAAAGTCCCAATTGACCCTATCAAAGGCTTTCTCCGAGTCTGTGGATAAAAGAAGGAAATCTTGACCTGAAGATCGGCCTCGGTGAATCAGCTGCAGAGCCCTTATCGTGTTGTCTTTCGCTTCCCTCCCTGGGACGAACCCTACCTGGTCGCGATGGATCAAATTAGGGATGTGTGGCTGAAGACGTGTGGCTAAAACCTTAGCGAAAAGTTTAACATCTGTGTTGAGTAACGATATTGGTCTATAATTCGCGCAATTAGTAGGGTCTTTACCCTCTTTCGGTAATAGGGTGATATTGGCCATTAGCGCCTGTGGTGGGAGGTTCTCTCCATGGGTCAGGGCATTAAAGGCTTTTAGAAAATGTGGTATGAGGGCCTTTCGAAAGGTCTTATAATAACGAAGCGGGAGACCGTCTGGGCCAGGGCATTTGCCTGTTTTGGATGATTTGAGGGCCGCCGACAATTCCTCTTCCGTTATCGGGTCCTCCAGGATATCTGCATCTATCTCAGAGAGTTTGCGTGTGGAATGTTTAGAGTGGTAAGTTTGGATCTGGTCGAGCAACGTCCGTCTGGTTTTGTCCGTCTGGGGGCCTGTAAGGGAGTAAAGTCGCTGGTAGTAGTCGCGTAAGGCGTTCCTTATTTGCGGTGGCAAGTATTTTGATCTACCCTCCCGGTCTCGTACACAGGCTATATATGTAGCGGCCCGCCTTTTGGCTATCATACGCGCCAGAAGGCGGCCACATTTATCTCCATGAGTGTGGAAAAAGGCCTTTGTTTGAAGACATGTTCGATGGTGTAGTGTGTTCATGAGATCTGCCAGGGAGCGTCGCATGGTCGCAAGCGTAGCAAGATGTGCTGGGTCTGCGTCCCGTTTGTGTAGGCGTTCAATGTCTGAAATTTGGCGTACCAGATCGCCAATCTGTGTGGCTCTCTGTTTTTTAAGTTCTGCCCCCTTCTTAATGTAATGACCCCTGATTACACATTTATGCGCTTCCCAGATTACAGTGTCGGATATGTCTGGGGTCGCGTTTTCAGTGAAGTAGGTCTCAAGCACCTTCTCACTGTCTTCTATCAGGGAGTCATTAGCCAAGAAAGAGTCGTTTAGACGCCAGGAAAAGGAGGCGGGACGATAGAGCCGGGATGTGAGAGTAATGTGTATCGGAGCGTGGTCTGACCAGGTTGCAGTACCTATTGATGCTTTTTTCAGTGTGTGTAGATGGTAGTGTTGCAAAAAGAAATAGTCCAGACGGGAGTAGGATTGTTGGGGCTGCGAGAAAAACGTGTAATCCCTTCCCTCCGGGTGTTGTGCCCTCCAGCAGTCCGCTAAACGGTGCGTGTGTAGAGTCTTGCCGACGGCTCTAAGTATATGTAAAGGAAGGGATGTGGTTCCTTTGGATGTGTCAGCTAGTGGGGCCAAGGGTACATTAAAGTCCCCCCCCCAAAATTAGGGTACCTTCCGTGAATTCCATTACTTTGCGGATGCTGGTGGCGATAAAGCGGTGTTGGGCTTTGTTCGGGGCGTATAGGTTAGCGAATGTGTACAATGTATTTGCTATGTGTCCCTTAACCACCAGTAGTCTCCCCTCTCCGTCTGTCAGGAACGCCTTGCTGATGAAGGGAATGTGTTTATGAAACAGTAACGCCGTGCCTTTGGATTTAGAGGTGGAATGGTTACTGTAGAACCCAATCGGGAAGTGCGAGTCTGTCAGTTTAGGATGAGTGTCGCCCCTGAAGTGCGTTTCTTGTATAAATACTACTGATGCCTTACAGGTCCTGAAGTCACGTAACGCCTGGGAGCATTTTTCAGGTAGATTAAGTCCTCTTGCATTTATGGACATGAGCGAGAGGTCTTGTGGGAGAGACATGTTATCTCAGGTATGAGTACTGGGTGTTTCCCGTATTGTACCGAGGATATTGGGAAAAGACCTAGGGACAGGGAGTGGGGGGGTAAAGCGGGATGAAACAATAACTTATTTACAACTAAGAGGTAAGAGTGACCGTGCTTCTGGCAATCCGTGAACCGGCTGTCGCCGGGGACGCGGGCCGAAACACTACAATGTCACTGCACCCCAGTAGGGGGGGGATGGAGGGCGTGGACTTGAAGCGCCTCACCGTGGTTTACAGTATCCAGGTAACTTCAATCACCGAAGTGGGTGTATTCCCGTCTGTAGGGAACGCCTAGTTATCGGGGTGTGAATCTAAAATAAAAATGTGGTCGACTTCTCGAATGGAGATTAATCTGATGATGTTATATATTATATGAACGCAACGCGCGACGTGCCTAGAGTATCATGTGAGAGGGGGAACTCATATAAAGCATTTGTTTCTAATTGCCCCCCGTGCCTTGGTGTTGCTTTAACGCTTAGCGGCGGACCTGCGTGAGACTGTATATCATTATGGTGTTAGAAGTGTCTCGCCTCCGTAAAGGGCAATGTGTGCATCATCCACAAAAGGAGTAGGATGATGTTAGGCAAGTGCATTAATACAATACCGAGCCGCTATTACTGTCCAGGGATCCTTGAAGCAGTTCAAGGGGCATTAATGTACGTCTTGCATAAAGAGAAAGGGCCCCCCTTAGGCTGCCAGCCCCAGCGGCGTGTAACCCCATCCTGCCAGTTCAAAAGGTATGATGTCGTCCTGCTGGTCAATTTCGCCTTTTCGGAGTGTTCCATCTCGAGATTGTTTCAAATAAGTGAGGTAAATCGTACCTAATCAGGATCTGTTAGACATGATGCAGAGGTTCAGCCTTGTTGCAAAGATCTTTGTTCGTTACTCTTCCGCCTCCAAAGTTTTAGGGAAAGATTAGGCAGGGGAGCGCCTGTGTTTTGAGATTGGAGTCTAGCCTTAAAAACGTAGTTATCTGTAACACCCCAGTGGGTGTAGCCCCTGGCAGGGGCAGTGGCGTCCCCGGACATCAGAAATCCAGGTCAGACTCGTACCAACGCCATTGTTGCTTGAAGCGGTCTGGAGTGGTGGGTCTAGGGCACGGAGAGCCACTCGTTTTGTAGATCAGGCTAGAAAAATCGGATCAGTCATGCGAGTTGATGGTTCAGGCTTGGGAGCCCGATCGCCTTCCTGCGTGGGCAAGTTGCCGCTGTGGTCTAGGTGGTACGGGTCTCAGCCGTGCAGGTCGTGGACCAGCGGAGTACACCTGTAGTGGGTCAGGCCAAGGCAGGGTTAACGCAGGTAATTGTAGTTCCTCCAGCAGTGCGGTCATGTCGTCCATGGTGTTGATCAGATATGGGCCTTGAGGCGTGTGTACCAGTAATCCCGTGTGTATATGCCAGCGGTATCTCAGATGTTGGGTTTGTAGCAAACTCGTGAGGGGTTTGAGCGCTCTTCGGTACTCTAAGGTAGCCGGTGATAGATCTGGGAATATCTGAAGCGGGGAGCCTTCGTAAGAGATCTGAGTTCTATCACAGTTTCCTTCCAGAGTCTCGACCCGTGTAGTAAGGCCTTGGATATCAGTTCTCACGTGTTGTAATTCCGTCAGGATCGATTGTCGAAGCTCTGCATTAGCCTGTTGTAGATCAGATTTAGTGGGAAGGTTTTTTAGGAGGTGTACCCAATCTGGTGTCTCAAGGTCTGCCGATCTGGTATCTGACATGGCTGGAGAGGGCGCTCGGGACGGTAAACTAGGAGAGATCGGGGATCCGGCCTGCTCCGGGGGAGCGCTTCCGGTGTCAGTAGCCGGTATCAGGTACCTGCGGAGGGAAGGTGTCTCCGGCAGCTTTTTCCCTTCCTGTGTCTTCTGGGTGGCTGTCCCTTTGCCTGGTTTCCCCATGGTGTCCAAAGTGTACTATGCAGCCGGCGTTGGTAGCTAAATCTCCTCAAAGTCGCCACATTAGGCAGCCATAATCTGCATCAATGAGGCCGAATTTCCTTTTTTTTTTCTTGTTATAGTTTCTTCCTTCCCCTTTCTTTTTCTTTTCTGTTCTTTTTCTTTTCTCCCCCCCCCGGGTAATTTAATATGTCCCGCAGTTCTAGTCCAGTATCTGGGGATCAGAGGGCCCTGTTGTCTGGTGTAAAATGTTATGTGCAACAGGAGGGTGATGAATAGCGGTACTCCACCTGTCTAAGTCTGGCCGTAAAGCTGTGCGTTTTCCGGTCTTGGCGGTCAGCGTGGCTAGGTTCTGATGCCGCCTTCCCTACAACCGAGGTCTCATATGGGCCTCTGCGCCGCCGGACTCCCTCGCCACTCAGATCCGCGAGGGGCCTCAGCCTTGTCTTCAGGCCAGGTCGCTTTCTCTCCTCCGATGGTCCAGGCGGGTGCTGCGTACGTGGGCCTCCCCACGTGGCCGCCACACGCCCGTGTGTCGGGGGGAGAGTGCTATGCGGGGCTGGGAGACAAGCAGCCGCTCTCAGCTCCGGGTCTCACCCCGCGGACGTGGCGCCTGCCCCGGCTGGGCCAACGGTCGCATTCCCCAAAGGCGTCCTATTTTTTTATTAAACCCCACATTGCACCAAAAGTACTACACAGCCCCTTTAACCCTGTATGCCCAGAGAGTCCGAAAGGGCATTTTTCAATGCGTCAGTCACACACCTGGCCTGCCTGGGGTTAAATCTGTGGATAAGCTATGATCCTTACATCCAATGGATTGCGCTGCACAGCCTGGGACAACAACCGGAGACATCCTACTGAGGGAGAACATGAATTCTGGTTAGGGGGGATTCCAAGACTCATGGGAGCAGCTCATCGCCACCTCATCTCTGACTCTTCCCGTGCACTGTAGTATCTAGGCAAGCCCCAGGCTGTGGACCAAACCAGGCGCCCGGCCCACTGAGCCATCGGCCCACCAGGATTCTCCTGGTAGTCCCGATGGCCAGTACATGCCTGGGGTTGAGTCAGGATTGTAATATGGATGGCATGTTAAACACACTGATCCTGTTGCTATTGGTTACATATCGAGGCATTACAGTTACAGCAACTATGGAATAGTGGCCGCAGTTGGGGCAAAATCTACTCCCATGTCTTTGCACTGAGCCCTTTTGAGTCTAGACTTGAAGCCTGCTTTTGATACTGTGGCATGGCTTCATTTATTGAGGATCCGCCATTGACGCTGTTTTGGGCAAACATTCACACAATTTATCCAAAATATAATTCGCCATCGAGCCTCTTGAATTACCACTAATGGCCTGGAATCCACCTATTTATTTTTTTCCATGCAAAGGTTTTAGACGTGGCTGTCCACTATCTCCTCTCCTGTTCAACACAGCAGTCGGTCCATTATTGTGCACTTTGAAGATGCTAGAATTTTTCAGGGGCATTTCTGTGGGAGGGAGAGAACCGAAGATCTCTGCAATCGCAGATCAACTTCTGTTGTTAGCGATCATCTTGACCCTCCCTTTATCTCAACACGTTTGATATTATATCAGGCCTAAGGCTAGGGTCAGACGAGCGTTTTTGAGAGTGGAAAGAAGGTCCGTGAGAGTGTACGTTCCTTCCACTCTGACGCCCATCTGGCCGCCTCGCTGAGCACAGTTAGTGCACTCATCACCGCAATGCTTTATCCTCCTATGAAGGATCACGCTTTGCAGCCCCATTGAACGCACGTCGTAGCGCTTTCGATGGGGAGGCTTTCAGCACAGCCGCTGTAGTGCGCACAATTCATGCACGCGCTACAGCATGTGGCCGGCCTCGTCAAAGCGTCGCAACACTGCGACGGATGCCAGGAGGCACATCAGTACAGGTACACGTAGTGCGCTCATCTGATCCTGGCCTCAAAGTCAACTGGCACAAATCCACAAATCTATATCTCCTCTCTATAACCCCACCAGAATTACACAATAATGTGCCTTTGATCTGGGCCACTAACTCTCTCAAATATTTAGGTGTATGTATTCCCAGAGTTCTTCGCACACTCTACAATATTAATATCTCTCCAATTTTGTGCACTCCATCCGATGAATTAACCAAGTGGCCTAACCTTCTTATATCCCTCATTAGCAGAGTTAATCTTTATAAGACTATCAGATTTCCAAAACGACTATACCCCCTTCAAGTGTTGCCTTTCCGCCTCACTTATAGAGATGGCAGCATTCTAAACTCAGCCCGTAGGAAATTTCTCTGAAAGGGCTCAGTGGCACGTCTCTCAACAAACATCAACAACCAAAACACCATGGGGCTGTTATCCTCCACAAATTAAACATTATAAAATAGCAGCACAATGCCAGCAAACTATCGACTGGATTAAAACTATGCCCAATTCTCTGATGTGCCATTGTAATCTTCATTAACCCCACAATTCTCTATTCCCTATCTGCTACATTCCCCTTAAGAGATCTTTCCAAGATATCCCGCTCCTCACCACAACCATTAAAGTTTGGAAATTATCTCGGTTAAAAGGTATCTGAATACCCAACCTCTTCCCTTTTTATCCCACTAGTGGCAAATCCAAAAGTTCGAGAGGACCAGACATCTATCCCATTTACAGTCGAGGAGGAAGGAGGACTGGCTTTCCTTTATCGGTTCCTGGATAGCCATGCATACCATACTCCAGTCCCACTATCTATCTTTATCTCCATATTACACCACCTCATATGGACTGGTTCCACACCTTAAGTTAATAAAGTAAAAGCATTTCCCATCCCTAGAACCTTCAATGCTAGCTCCCATTCAAACTTCTCTCAATACACTGCTTGGTACTCTTCAGAAATGGTGGCAGGTTGAATGTGCAGTGTGTGTGAGCATATCAGAGCCCCACAACAATAAAACTCACAATGTGTGGTGTGGATGAGTATCACATAGCGCCACAGCAATAAAACTCACAGTAATGTGCGGTGTGCACACACACACACACATTTCCCCCCCCCCGCAGACTTACCCACACACAGTCCTGGTCAAGTCCCTGGATGGCCTGTTCGAGGTACACGTTGGGCGTGGGCTGGTTCAAGGTTTGGAATTAACTTACATTATGGTCCTACTCAGCTTAGCAATATCTATGGATATCCCAAATTCTCCTTTTTTAGGTTTCCTAACTTTTTTAAAGAAACCAGGCTTTTTAACCCATAGGTTTAAATGCAGCATATGAATCCACACACTGCTGGGAAGTGCCTCGCTGCAGTGTAATTAATGCAGCATATGAATCCACCTACTGCTGGGAAGCGCCTCTGCAGTATAATTAATGCAGCATATGAATCCACACACTGCTGGGAAGCACCTCTCTGCAGTATAATAATGCAGCATATGAATCCACACACTGCTGGAAAGTGCCTCTCTGCAGTATAATTAATGCAGCATATGAATCTACACACTGCTGGGAAGCGCCTCTCTGCAGTATAATTAATGCAGCATATGAATCCACACATTGCTGGGAAGCACCTCTCTGCAGTATAATAGCGCAGCATATGAACCAACATACTGCTGGGAAGCACCTCTCTGCAGTATAATAATGCAGCATATGAATCCACACACTGCTGGAAAGTGCCTCTCTGCAGTATAATTAATGCTGCATATGAATCCACACACTGCTGGGAAGCACCTCTCTGCAGTATAATAATGCAGCATATGAATCCACACACTGCTGGAAAGTGCCTCTCTGCAGTATAATTAATGCAGCATATGAATCTACACACTGCTGGGAAGCGCCTCTCTGCAGTATAATTAATGCAGCATATGAATCCACACATTGCTGGGAAGCACCTCTCTGCAGTATAATTAATGCAGCATATGAATCCACACACTGCTGGGAACTTCCCAGCAGTGTGTGGATTCATATGCTGCATTAATTATAACTCATAAACAACAAAAAACTAACTGATCCGAAAAATGAATCCATCCGAATCACCGAATTGATCTGCAGAGAGGCACTTCCCAGCAGTGTGTGTATTCTTATGCTGCATTAATTACACTGCAGAGAGGCACTTCCCAGCAGTGTTCAGATTCATATAGGTTAAAAAGCCTTGTTTCTTTAAAAAATGTTAGAAACCCTAAAATTTCACCCAAAAAATCCAAAAATAATAAATAAGTAAAGAAACGTTCATTCTATTGGTACTAATTTACTTCCCATTCTTCAATAAGCAATAAAAAACAAAATGACTCATAAAAAAGGAAAAACTAACTGAACTGAATCACCCCAACTGATCCGAATCGCGAATCGATCCGAATCACCATTCCGAATCGCACTGAAATTTCGGATCGATCCAAAATTTTTGGATGGTCGATATTTTGTTTTCGGAAATGCTGCCGAAATACGAAAATGGTGAATGTCGTCTGAATTTTGATAAGGAAGGAAACAAATTGCACATCTCTAGTAGGGATGAGCCGAACACCCCCCGAGTTCGGTTCGAGCCCGAACACGAACTTCCCATTTGTTCGGGTCCGAACCCGAACCCGAACTCGAACCCAATGCAAGTCAATGGGGCTGAAAATTCGGTTTTTAGAGTGCCGTCCAAGAGGGCATATATGCTACATATTTGCCGTAAAAAGTGTATGGGGGTCCGGGTAGTGCCCTGGGGGACAGGAAACAAGGACAAAAAGTTTTAAAAAAAAACGTTTTTAAAGGGACAGTGAGTTTTCCATGAAATAAGGGTTAAAAATAAAAACGAAAAGGGGGGCGTGGCCGGCCGCTGAAGGGAGAAGTCGCATGTTACCGGAGCTCCAGTGTTTTCTTTCTCCCTGGGGTCTTTTCCTAATCTTTTTAAGCTGAGAACCCTTATCTGAGGATCCTGAGCGGCTGGCCATCGGGGGTGTGCTGACCAGAGCCCATTTCCCCCCTCTCTGGTCCAGAGACTCGCCTGTTAGCCGCCATCTCCGGCTGGGGTGTGCTGCCGGCGGCCATTTTGCGGCCTTTTTTCTTCCCCGTTGTCTCCCAGAATACCTGCCTTGTGTGCCCTGATCCTGTTACGGGACGTGATGAGGGTCGTGGAGACGGAGGGCCCCCGTCTCCCGGCCATGCTGGATGCCTTGCTGCAAGTGCTGGAAGATGATGAGCGTCCTCTGACACGGGGGGATATGCGCCGCGTTATGGCCGTGCTGCGCACCGGACGGGCAGCTGATGATCCGTGCGGCTGCGTTTCTGGGGACAGAAGGCCTGATGAGGTACTGCATGGCTGTGTGATTCTGGTGGAGGCCGATGCCGGAGTGCCACGAGGCATGGATGGGATGCCGGACCGCGAGATGCCGCAGCGCGTTATGCCGATGGAGGTGATGTCCCCGCGGCAGACTCCAGAAACATCCAGCTTCCGAGAGTCGTTTATCCGGGCAGAGCTGGCGGGTGTGCTGGTGGCACCCGCTGGTGCTAACCGGAGCCTGGACGTGACCGAAGGCCCCTTCGCTACCGAGAAGAGGATGCTGTTTAGGCCCCGGCGACCATCCCTCGGTCAGGCGCTGCCTGCGGCCTTACCGCACGAGGCTGGAAATCGGCATAGCTGTACAAGTGACTGGCACGGTCTGTTCTACGTCGCCCTGCCTGCCATGCGAAGCCTGCCGTTCCGCGATACTGGCTGAGGATACAGCTGACTCTTTTGATGATATTCCCCGGCTGGGGACAATTTTTTGCTGATAGAGACACTTTTTGTCGTCCTTTTTGTGCTCCATGTGTTGTTACTGTCATGCTTTCTGCTATTTTGGTTTTATTATTTTTTTTTTTTATACCTTTCCCAACAGTTTGCTTTAGAGATCTGAGCATTATTTTTGTATGTGTATTTTCTCCTCCCATTTTTTTTTTTTTTTTTTTTTGGCGTTTTCGGGTATCTGTGGGTACGCTTACGTGGCCTGGAGCCGGCGTCGGCGCCCCCAGTCCCCGGGCCAAGTGTCACTCACTCCCCCTGGCCTCCCGCGGTCCTAAGGGCCTGCAGGTTCTACCAGGGGAGACACAAGTATGGCCTCTGCCACTACCCCTAGCCCCCCCTTTTTTTTTTCTTTCCCCTCTTTCACTCAGTTCACTAGATGTATTTAGCTGATTTCTCAGTTTATAATGCCTAACTATAGAAGAGACCCCCCTATTGGGGATGTTATATGTTAATGTCTGTCTATTTTTTGATGACTTCTTGCTTTGTTTTTCCCTTATTGATGGACATTCTTTGTTGAGACCCCCCCACTATTTGGGGATGTTTATTATTTTTCTTGCATTGTGCATATGCTGACAGTTTAGGGTGGCCCTGCGAGGCCCTCACTTTATATGTTTGACTTACGCTGACTTATATAAAATAAAAAATTTTGAATTTCAAAAAAAAATAAAAACGAAAAATTCCTTCAAATATCGTGCCTAGGAGGTCCCCATAACCTGCCCGTGAAGTGGCAGATTTCTAGGATGTATAGAAACACTTAAAAACAAATAAATGACGTTTCATATGACGGTAGATGCTTTTCCTTTAATCTATCCATAAACCACTGCTTGGGGCGGCAGTCTGTATGAAAAGAGGAGACATTTTCGTATCCGCAGGAAAAGTTTACTGATTTTTTTGGCTAAATTATTGTGAAATATATGCAGGCTTTGGATGAAAGTAACAATAGGTGCTTTAAAATTGGTCCTTTAGCGTCCCCAACAGTGCCGTCACACCGTAACCCCTCTGAGGATATGAATCTGATACAGGCGTCAGTGGCAGTGCACCCAGATATTGTGCTTTTGGTGCCAGGCCTGCAAGTACTATCATACAGTAACCCCTCTGTGGTATTGTGGAAGAATGCAGGGGTGGACCATGTGGTCCTATATTGAAAAGATAGGATTCTGGTCAAGGCGTCAGTGCACCCAGATATTCTGCCTTTGGTGCAAGACTGCCAGGCCAGCAAGTATCATCATACAGTAACCCCTCTGTAGTATTGTGGAAGAATGCAGGGGTGAACCTTGTGGTCCTATATTGAAAAGTTTTTTATCTGGTAATGGGCGTCAGTGCACCCAGATATTGTGCCTTTAATGCCAGGCCAGCAAGTATCATCATACAGTAAGTGTAACCCCTCTGTAGTATTGTGGAAGAATGCAGGGGTGGACCATGTGGTCCTATATTGAAAAGATATGATTCTGGTCAAGGCGTCAGTGCACCCAGATATTCTTCCTTTAATGCCAGGCCAGCAAGTATCATCATACAGTAACCCTTCTGTGGTATTGTGGAAGAATGCAGGGGTGGACCTTGCGGTCCTATATTGAAAAGTTTTTTATCTGGTAGTAATGGGCGTCAGTGCACCCAGATATTGTGCCTTTAATGCCAGGCCAGCAAGTATCATCATACAGTAACCCCTCTGTGGTATTGTGGAAGAGTGCAGGGGTGGACCATGTGGTCCTATATTGAACAGTTTTTGATCTGGTAATGGGCGTCAGTGCACCCAGATATTGTGCCTTTAATGCCAGGCCAGCAAGTATCATCATACAGTAACCCCTCTGTGGTATTGTGGAAGAGTGCAGGGTTGGACCCTGCGGTTCAAAAAATTAAAATGATATAAACCTGGCACAGGCGTCAGTGCAGCCAAATATTGTGCCTTTCATGGCAGCAAGTGCCTTCACACCGTAACCCTTTTGTGGTATTGTGGAAGAGTTCAGTGCTGGAGGTTTTGTGAATGCAGAAGAGGACATCCCCGATCTATTCGATTACTTCAGCATCAGGGGATTGATAGCTGCTGATCCAGGACTGATTCATTTTTATAAATGTCAGCCGGTCTACAGAGTCGGTGGACAGACGCACTCTTTTGTCTGTGACAAAACCTCCAGCAGCACTGAACTTCCTTTCGGAAAGCACGCTAGATGAAGGGCAACCTAGTAGCTGCATAGCATATTGGCTAAGTTCTGGCCAGTGATACAATCTCAACACCCAGTAAGCCAGTGGATCATCTGCTGGAAAAGTATCCAGGTCTGCCCTTGCCCCTAGGTAGTCCTGCACCATATGGTGAAGACGCTGGCAATGGGTGCCTACATTTGACATCCCTGGGCGTCGAGGACTAAAAAAATTTAAAAAAGCATCAGCCAAGCGGCCCTGCCCTTCACCACTATTCCTCTGATCACCCGCAGCCTCAGAAGCACGTGTGTCAGCACTTGGTAATCTACCAGTGCTTGGAAAGGTGTTACACAAGTGTCGCTTTAGATCGTCCTCAAGTTTTTTCATCCTGTGCTCCCTCTGTGCGGGCAGGATGAGCTCTGCAACTTTCCCCTTGTATCGTGGATCAAGAAGGGTTGCCAACCAGTAATGATCCCTCTCCTTGATAGCACGAATCCGGGGGTACTTTAGCAGGCTTTGCATCATTAGGGAGCCCATGCAGCGTAGGTTGGAGGTGGCATTAGCTTCCGAGTCTTCCTGGTCAATGAGGATGACCGTATCGTGCACTTCCTCCTCCCAGCCACGCACTAGCCCTTCTGTTTCTGGGCACACAAAACCCTACCTTGAGGAATCCCCACCTTCAATGCCCCCACTACTTAAATATTCCTCCTCCTCCTCCTGTCTGATCTGAGTAGGACCCGCTGGAATGCTGTCTGCGGAAAGACTGGGGCCTTGAGAACTAGGGAAGGCCTCCGCTTCCTCCCGCTGCTCTGCCTCTAGAGCCACATCTATATTTCCCCGCAGAGTGTGCTCCAGCAGGAACACTAAAGGAATTGTGTCACTGATGCATGAACTGTCCCTGCTCACCATCCTCGTTGCCTCCTCAAATGGTGACAGTACAGTGCAGGCATCCTTGATCATCAGCCACTGCGGGGGGAAAAAAAACAAGTTTACCTGAACCTGTCCTTGTGCCATACTCACACAGGTACTTGTTGATGGCCCTCTGCTGCTTGTGCAGACGCTGCAGCATTGCTAATGTCGAGTTCCACCTGGTGGGCATGTCACAAATCAGACGGTTTGTGGGAAGGTGGAATTCTCTTTGAATTTCTGCCAGGCTAACACTTGCTGGGAATGACCGTCTGAAGTGGCTGCAGACTTTTCTGGCCTGGATGAGAAGCTCTGGCAGCCCTGGGTACTTGGTTAGGAAATGCTGTACCACCAGATTTAGGACGTGTGCTAGGCATGGTACATGCGTCAATTTACCCTTGCGTAGGGTGGAGAGAAGGTTGCTGCCATTATCGCAGACGATCATTCCCAGCTCAAGCTGGCGTGGTGTTAACCATCTCTGCACCTGCCCCTGCAGAGCTGACAAAATTTCTGACCCGGTGTGGCTCCTGTTCCCTAAACAAACCAGCTCAAGCACAGTATGGCATCTTTTTGCTTGAGCCATTGCGTAGACCCTGTCAGGCGGCGGTTTAACTGCCACTTCGCCAGAGTCAGAGAAGGAGGAGGAGGAGGAGGTAGTGGTGGTGGAGCAGACAGACCTCATACAAGCAGCTTTCTGGAGGTGTGGTGGATGAACAAGCTCCAGCACAGAGCTCCTTCTTGGATCCCTCCCAGCTGCAATCAGAGTTACCCAGTGTGCCGTTAAGGAAATGTAACGACCCTGTCCATGCTTGCTGGACCACGTGTCTAAAGTCACATGCACCTTGCTGCTGACTGCCTTTCCCAATGACTGGATAACATTGTCTTCCACGTACTGGTATAGTGCTGGAATGGCCTTGCGTGAAAAGTAATGGCGTTTTGGAACCTGCCACTGTGATACAGCGAAAAAAAGGACAACGAAAGGGGCACCAGGTACTCAACAAAAGGGCATAACCCAAACAACATGAAAAACGAATCAATTTGCACGAAGTGCAACTAGAGTACCAAGAGTAGGTTAATTTTAATAATACACATAAACAGACAATGAATGAAAAGTTGCAAGGTTGGTAGTAGAGGGTGTGGAGGGTGGGACAAGGACCACCAATCAATAAGCAAAATTGCACAATGAAAGGGTGAAAGGGTCTATACCTCGGCGGTTCAAGCCACCTACATAACCAGTAATGTAATAAGGAGTACCAGACAGCATATAGCAAACCCAAACAACTACCCTCACCAACCAAAATACAGTTAAAAACAACAACAAGGAGGCATAGCTTGACGCGTTTCGCCCGTCTGGGCTTAGTCTGAAGTTCTGGAAATTTTAATCTGTTTCTTGCCAGCTATCAGGGTGTATCACTGAGTTATATCAGAGTTCTGGAAATTCGAATCTGTGTCTTGCCAGCTATCAGGCTGTATCATTGATTTATAGCAGAGTTCTGGAAATTTGAATCTGTATCTTGCCAGCTATCAGGGTGTATCACTGATTGATACATATCTCCAATCTATATACCAGAGTTGAATCAGAGTTCTGCATATCTCCAATCTATATACCAGAGTTGAATCAGAGTTCTGTATATCTTTAATCTATATATCACTCACTATGTCAGAAAGACCAGAAAGGAAAGGCAGACGCTCCCAGGCACAGATAAGAGGGCAAGCAGCCTCTGTGTCGGAAGGCTGAGCCCCTGGTCGTTGTGGACGTGGTGCATCCTCTGCAAGGGCACACTTGTCCTTTCTAACTGGTGCTGGCCATCTTATGCAGCAGCAACATACAGAGGATTTGGTGGATTGGCTAACCAGGCCATCCGAGTCCTCCGAGTCCTCTGACAGCCAGGCTTGTAGTGGTTTACAATCCACCTCAGCTTCCAAAACATCTAATTCAGCCTCCATGTCCACAGCTACTCCTGCCGTAGCCTCACCATCATACACGGAGGAGTCAGCTGAATTGTTTGACTACAATGACAGTGACATGCTGCTCGAGGATGCGCAGCAACTCCAATGCTCTGATTCAATCTCTGAGGTTGAGGAAGGGAGTAAAATCAGCCTAGAGGGAGAGGGTGCCAGTGACACACAAAGAACTGGCACTCATGTTCCCCCAGCAGCTGCATAATACTGCCAGGTTGGCTCCAGTGACGAGGAGATAGGGGGTGATGACGATGATGAGGTCACTGACTCCACCTGGGTGCCTGATCGAACAGAGGAGTCAAGTGAGGAGGAGGCACAACAAAAACGAGGCACAACGTCCTCTATGAGCAACCGTAGCCAGTCCAAGGCATCAGATGTCAGAGCTACTCAGGTGCAGAGCGCTGTAGTCTCACAGCATACATCCAGGAACTCTGCTGTCTGGGAGTTCTTCACGACATGTGCATCAGACTACAGCGTTGCTATTTGTAAGCTATGTCTGAAGAGGATCAAGCGTGGGAAAAACATCAGACGCTTGGGTACTACGTGCTTGATGCAACATATGACCACCTACCACGCATCCCTTTGGCACAACACTTTGCATAGGTCCTCCTCCTCATCTGTCTCTACCCCCACTATATGTCCTGCCATGTCATTGCCTACAACCTCCACTGACAGGGATGATGCTACAGTAATGGGTGTACCAGGTCCTTCCTCAGAATGTGACAGCATCCCATCAGCTGCAGATTTATGCAGTCAGATTTCGTTACCCCAGCTGCTGCAGTGTAAGAAAAAATATAATCCCAACCATCCACTTGCACAGCGTCTAAATGCTAGCTTGGCAAAATGACTCGCATTACAGCTGCTGCCTTTGCAGCTGGTGGACTCTGCCTCCTTCCGTGAATTTGCCGAATGTGCTGTACCACAGTGGCAGGTTCCAAAACGCCAGTTCTTTTCACGGAAGGGCATTCCAGCACTATACCAGCATGTGGAAGACAATGTTATGGAGTCATTGGGAAAGGCAGTCAGCAGCAAGGTGCACATTACTTTAGACACGCGGTCCAGCAAGCATGGACAGGGCCGTTACATTTCCTTCACGACACACTGGGTAACTCTGCTTGCAGCTGGGAGGTATCCAGGACGGGGCTCTGTGCTGGAGCTTGCTCATCCACTATGCCTCCAGAAAGCTGCTTATATGAAGTCTGACGTCTACACCACCTCTTCCTCCTCCTCCTTCTCTGTCTCTGGCGATGTGGCAGTTAAACCGACGCGTGGCAGGGGCTGCGCAATGGCTCAAGCAAAAAGATGCCATACTATGCTTGAGCTGGTTTGTTTAGGGGACAGCAGCCACACCGGGCCAGGAATTCTGTCAGCTCTGCAGGGGCAGGCACAGAGATGGTTAACACAATGCCAGCTTGAGCTGTAAATGATCGTCTGTGATAATGGCAGCAACCTTCTCTCTGCCCTACACCTGGGTACCATGCCTAGCACACGTCCTAAATCTGGTGGTACAGAGTTTCCTAACCAGGGCTGGCAGAGCTTCTCAGCCAGACCAGAAAAGTCTGCAGTCACTTCAGACGGTCATTCCCAGCAAGTGTTCGCCTGGCAGAAATTCAAAGAGAATTCCACCTTCCCACAAACCGTCTGATCTGTGACATGCCCACCAGGTGGAACTCGACATTGGCAATGCTGCAGCATCTGCACAAGCAGCAGAGGGCCATCAATGAGTACCTGTGTGAGTATGGCACAAGGACAGGTTCAGGTCAACTTGGTTTCCCCCCCGCAGTGGCTGATGATCAAGGATGCATGCATTGTACTGTCACCAATTGAGGAGGCAACGAGGATGGTGAGCAGGGACAGTGCATGCATCAGTGACACAATTCCTTTAGTGTTCCTGTTGGAGCGCACTCTGCGCGGAATTATAGATGTGGCACTAGAGGCAGAGCAGCGGGAGGAAGAGGAGAACTTCGTAGCTCTTAAGGCCCCAGTCTTTACGCAGACAGCATTCCTGCGGGTCCTCAGATCAGACAGGAGAAGGATGAGGAGGATGAGGAATATTTAAGTTGTGGGGGCATTGAAGGTGGAGATTCCACAAGGGAGGGTTTTGTGTGCCCAGAAACCCAAGGACTAGTACGTGGCTGGGAGGAGGAAGTGCACAATACGGTCATCCTCAGCGACCAGGAACACTCGGAAGCTAATGCCACCTTCAACCTAATCCGCAAAGTCTGCTAATGGACCCCAGGATTCGTGCTATCAAGGCGAGGGATCATTACTGGTTGGCAACCCTTCTTGATCCATGATACAAGGGTAATGTTGCAGAGCTTATCCTGCCCTCACAGAGGGAGGACAGGATGAAACAACTGGAGGATGCTTTAAAGCGACACTTGTGTAACACCTTTCCAGGCACTGGTAGGTTACCAAGTGATGACACAGGTGCTTCTGAGGCTGCGGATGATCAGAAGAAGAGCGGTGAAGGGGGCCGCTTGACTGATGCCTTTTCCATTTTTTTTAAGTCCACGATGCCCAAGGGACGTCAAATGTAGGCACCCATTGCCAGCGTCTTCACCATATGTTGCAGGACTATCTAGGGGCAAGGGCAAACCTGAATACCTTTCAAGCAGATGATCCACTGGCTTAGTGGGTGCTGAGAATGGATCACTGGCCAGAACTTAGCCAATATGCTATGCAGCTACTAGGTTGCCCTTCATCCTGCGTGCTTTCTGAAAGGACGTTCAATGCCGCTGGTGGTTTTTGTCACAGACAAAAGAGTGCGTCTGTCCACCGACTCTGTAGACTGGCTGACATTTATAAAAATGAATCAGTCCTGGATCAGCAGCTATCACTCCCCTGATGCTGATGTAACTGAATAGATCGGGGATCTCTTCTGCATTCCCAAAACCTCCACCACTTCACTCTTCCACAATACCTCAGAGGGGTTACGTTGTGAAGGCACTAGCTGGCATCAAAGGCCCAATATTTGGGTGCACTGCCACTGACGCCTATACCAGATTCATATAATTTTAATATTTGACTGCAGGGTCCACCCCTGCACTTTTCCACAATACTTCAGAGGGGTTACGTTGTGAAGGCACTAGCTGGCACCAAAGGCCCAATATTTGGGTGCACTGACGCGTGTACCAGATTCATATCATTGTAATATTTGACCACAGGGTCCACCACCACTGCACTCTTCCACAATACCTCAGAGGGGTTACGGTGTGAAGGTACTAGCCGGCACCAAAGGTCCAATTTTAATGCACCTGTTGTTACTTTCATCCAAAGCCTGCATAAGGTTCACCATAATTTAGCCCAAAAAATCACTAAACTTGTTCTGCGTGTCCTAAAACGTCTCCTCTTTTCATACAGGCTGCCGCCCCAAGCAGTTGTTTACGAATAGATTAAAGGAAAACCATTTACCGTCATTTGAAATGTCTTTTTTTTCTTTTTAAATGTTTCTACACATCCTACAAATCCACCACTTCACGGGCAGGTTATGGGGACCTCCTAGGCACGATATTTGAAGGAATTTTTCGTTTTTATTCTTGACCTTTATGTCATGGAAAAATCACTGTTCCTTTAAAAACGTTTTTTTAAAAACTTTTTGTCCTTGTTTCCTGTCCCCCAGGGCTCTACCCGGACCCCCATACACCTTTTATGGCCAATATCTTGCATATATGCCCTCTTGGAGGGCACTCTAAAACTTGAACGTTCGAGTCCTTTTGATTTGCATTGAGTTCGAATCGTGTTCGAATTCGAACTTTTTAAATTGTTCCAGTTCGAATGCGAACCGAACACGGTGTTCGGCCCATCGTTATTCGAGGGCAGTGAATCCCCATAGAGAAGCAATGCTTTGGCTATTCAGAGAGCAAAACCCAGCAGTGAAAAGTTGCCAAATTGCCCTGCCATTCGGTGGTTTCATGCGGCAGATTTATTCTGGCGAATCCCATAGGCTTCAATGTTAAAAATATTCCCGTTTTAATTCGATATCTAATAAACCGTTGATTATAATATTCTGCAGTAAAGAGTCTCTTTATTTATAGATTTTTTAGGATCTTTTAAGCATTTTTTGGGATTTTTTTTTCAAAAAACCTTTTTCCGATTTTTGTTAATTTTTTTATACTTTTCTTCTTTTTTCTGTAACAGCCCTTTTTATTATCATTCATTGGACCTCATATGTAAATTTCAGACATTTTCGCTCAGTAGTTTTTTTGCAAACAATGTTTCACTTTTCAAACATTCAAGCAAATTTTTTTTTCACTCTATTCGTCTGCGGTGTCGGGTTTTTCCGGCGTCTGCTCTGCGCTCTGATCGGCTCCTATTCGGGTTTCTCCGGCTTGTTCGGCGGGGTTAATCCAGATGTTTTTGCGGCTTTTCGGTGTGCGTTCGCCGGGTTTTGCGGTGAGTGTTCGGCAGGTTTGCGGCTGCTTTTCCCTGCACTACGACGGCCCTGTGGATGATGCTTGCTGAATACACCACAGGGTCGCCGAAATGGGATCACCAAATCGCACCAAATTGAAGAGAATGAAAAGTCACCGAACGTGCGGTGGCTTTTCGATTCTCTTTGAATAACCCTATCAGGGTTATTCAAAGAGAGCGGGAAAAGCAGGAGAATTACTGGAGAATGACTGGAGAATGAAAAATTCTAGGTCACAATAGCCAAACCAGAAAAATTCTCCCTTTCATCTCACTTTCCAAGTCGGCTATTTTGACCTAGAATTTTTCATTCTCCAGTCATTCTCCTGCTTTTCACGCTCTCTGAATAACCCTGTATACGTTTTCACCAATGACTTCTCCATCTTGGCTTTATTTTTTGTTAAATAAATCATGTCATTGTGTCATTTGTCATGTGTTGTTGTTCATCTGAGGTTGTATTTAACTAATTTTTAGACCTGCTAAGGAGCAGATGGTTATTTAAGCCCTGAAATGTAAAATCATAGAATACAAAGAGGGAGTTAGACGCCATATTTAGCTTTTTCTGTTCGTATTTACCCTGGACCACAGTGAGGTATTTTCAGGATAACAAACTGCTGTACTTTGTGTTCGTTTATACTTGTGATGTTGTATTTGACATCTGCCGTGTGCAGATCCTGTCTGTGTTCTATTTCACCGGCAGAACAGTGCATGCTTGGCACAGGGCTTTCCTATACAAACAAGAACTGGGAGATATGTTTGCCCTTGGAAAGACCCTAAATCCAGGAAAATACCCAGTACCTACAGATTCTCACTTTTAAAAGGGAAAATGCCAGCCTTGCTCTGTGTATAAAGTACCTCGACCACATCTGGTCAATGTACTTTATACATGGAGCAAGGCCACCATCTGGTTTAAAAGGATAGTCAAGAGCAAAAATTGCATTTCCATAGAGCATATCATTTGGCTGTAACGACTGTGCCAACCGCTGTAATAGGATGTGAGCTGGGAGCAGACCTAGGGCCTGTGCCCGATTGTGGACCACATGCTATAGAACAGGGCTGACACACTCATGACCTGCCAGATGTTGATGCCTACAATTCCCAGAATTTTTTTTAATGTAATGGATGGCCAGGAAGTAATGTGAGTTGTACTCCAGAAGCAGTGGCGTAGCGTTGGTTGTCAGCGCCCGGGGCCAGCCAAGAATTGTGCGCCTCCCCCCCAACCTGTGGACACGTTAGCAATAGCATGCCCTGATTCCCTTCCACCATTAGGGCATTGAACCCCTTAACTATGATACAACAACCACTCGGGATACTTGGTTCCAGCCAAACAACTTGAAGTTGTGAAAATGAAAGGTCTTTTTATTGCAGCATAAACAAACACCACACTTGCCTTTGAATCACTATTGCAGGTGATTGAACAAAAAACTACAAATGAAAATCTAACATACAGGGTTATTCAGAGAGAAGTGAAAAACAGGAGAATTGCCAGGAGAATGAACAATCTAGACCAAATAGCTGGTTTGATAAATGGGAGAATTTTTCTGGTTTGGCTATTTTGATCTAGAATTTTCACTTCTCCAGCCATTCTCCTAGTATTCACCGCTCTCTGAATAACCCTGTTAGAGTACTTACTGCACATCCAGTGATCCTTACTATACAGGTAACGGTAACATAATATAATAAACACAAGAAAATCACAATCTTTTAGAAGTGTTACTGCTCCCTGCCCTGCTCATATGGATATATTGCCCCAGCTCTCATGGATATATTGCCCCAGCTGACCAGCTCTCATGGATATATTGCCCAGCTCATATGGATATATTGCCCCAGCTCCCATGGATATTTTGCCCCCCAGCTCTCATGGATATTTTGCCCCCCCCAGTTCATATGATATATTGTCCCAGCTCTCATGGATATATTGTCCCAGCTGACCAGCTCTCATGGATATATTGCCCCAGCTCTCATGGATATATTGCCCCAGCTGACCAGCTCTCATGGATATATTGCCCCAGCTCTCATGGATATATTGCCCCAGCTCACCTCTCCTGCAGACCACCACACACTCACTCCCTCTCGATCTGCGAGTGCGCAGCACGCAGCTACACATTGATCTCTCCGGCTGCCATGTGCCTCCTGCTCTCTCCCGCCCACGTGAGAAGTGTGGCGCCGGTGCACTGCGTCACCGGCGTCACGTAACAGCACTCCTTTCGGGATTCTCCCTTCTGTATTCGGCGGTGCGGTGCACGGCTGATTGGCTGATCGGCTGGGAAATCTTAGGGGCGCAAATTTGAAATTTTTGCACCTAAGAAAATCACGCCCGGGGCCACCCCCCTCCCCCCACACTACGCCACTGTCCAGAAACATCTGGGGACCTGGAGTTTGACAGCTCTGCTATAGAATGTTGATTTCCCCATGAAGAGGAGAATTGATTACTTTTCTCACCACCAGAAAGTTAGGCAAAGTGGGGGAACCAAGCTGTGGTCGTGCTTTGCCCAAGGACCTGCAAGGGATGAAGTTGACCCTGGTCAATGTAATTGTGTATTTTCACCTCCACTAAGCTGGAAAAGCCTGTCAATGTGCTGAGTAATGCCCTGAAACCCAGACATGTCAGAATACTCAGAGATGAAATCTGCTAGATCTAGTAGGGGCTGTCATGCAAAATGCAGAACTGCAGGAAACCCAGGATCAGATGGCACTCGGCCATTGAGAAAGTTGAAATCCAGGCACTCCGCCTTGCAACTCCTAAAAAGAATATAGAAGGTCAAACTCAATGCCAATTTGAAATGTTATCTGCGTCTGTCCAATGGTGTGGGAAATCTGCACCCCCTTCCTCCAGGCTCTCACTTACCGAGAACACACAGCAATGCCAAGGACATGGGGACATTATTAATACTACTGCCGTATAGGTTACCAGATCCACTCCTAACATTACTACATGCCAATGAGCAGAACTTGCACAATCTGATCTGCCCTTTAATTCTTAATAGCTACAGTCAGGTCCATATGTATTTGGACACAGGCACAATTTTAGTTTTTTTCAGGTATTTACCAAAACATATTCACGCTATAGTTATGGATACGGGCTGAAAGTGCACATTCTCAGGTTTAATTTGAGAGTACATGAATCCAAATTGGACGAAGGGTATAGGAATCAAGGAATCAAAAGTAATTGGACAATTGAATCAAAAGCTGTTTCATGGCCAAGTGTAGGCTACTCCTTCAATATTGCTTCATCAATTAACCAGGTAAAACGTCTGGAGTTGATTCTAAGTGTGGTATTAGCATTTGGAATCTATTGCTGTGAACCTACATCATGCGTTCAAACAACTCCGTCCATGCACGTGCACGTGAAGCATGCCATAATAAGGCTTCAAAAACAAATCAAAATCCATCAGAGAGATAGCAACAACATTAGGAGAGGCCAAACCAACAGTTTGGTACATTCTGATGAAAGAACTCACTGGTGAGCTCAGCAACATAAAAAGATCTGGAAGTCCATGGAAGACAACAGTGGTGGATGATCGCAGGATCCTCTCTGTGGTAAAAAAAACTTCATTTACAACATCCAAACTAGGGATGGGCTGGCGGTCCGATCTGAACATGAGTTCAATTTGAACGGTTAACATCGAACATTTCCGCGTGTTCGGCGCGTGTTTGCCCACAATGCACCACAATGGACCACAATGCACTTTTCCACTGGCCTGAAGCTTGTAATTGGCTACAGCCTTGCACCTGACCACAGGCCAGGTGCAAGACAGGTGCAAGACTATGCCAATCGGGGCTCAGAGTCCTGATTGGGCAAATTTTGCCTAGTCATGGGCTCACAGAGCTAAGTCCCGCAGCACACTATATAAGGGTTCCCTGCAGCCCCAACACGTGTTTTTTTTGCAGGAGTGAGAGGAGATTGTTCTTTTATGTGTGTCTCACAGATGTCTAGCAGATTTCTGTGAATTGTAATCTGTGTCTTCTCACTGCCAGCTATTGGGGTCTCACTTTCTTCTAGCAGATATCTGGGAATTGTAATCTGTGTCTTCTCACTGCCAGCTGCTGCCAGGCTATCAGGCTGTATCACTGACTTATACCAGAGTTGTGTGAATTTAAATCTGTGTGTTGCCACTGCAAAGGCTATCAGGCTGTATCACTGACTTATACCAGAGTTGTGTGAATTTGAATCTGTGTGTTGCCACTGCAAAGGCTATCAGGGTGTATCACTGACTTATAGCATTGTTCTGGAAAATATGTATATCTGTAATCTATATATCACTCACCATGTCAGAAAGACCATAAAGGACAGGCAGACGCTCCCAGACACAGATAAGAGGGCAAGCAGCCTCTGTGTCGGAAGGCTGTGCCCCTGGTCGTCGTGGACGTGGTGCATCCTCCGCAGGGGCATGCTTGTCCTTTCTAAATGGTGCTGGCCGTTTTAAGCAGCAGCAACATACAGAGGATTTGAAGGATTGGCTAAACAGGCCATCCTCCGAGTCATCTGCCAGCTAGGCTTGTAGTGGTTTACAGTCCACCTCATCTGCCAAAACATCTAATTCAGCCTCCATGTCCACAGCTACTCCTGCCGTAGCCTAACTATCATACACGGTGGAGTCAGCTGAATTGTTTGACTACAGTGACAGTGACATGCTGCTTGAGGATGCGCAGCAACTCCATTGCTCTGATTCAAACTCTGAGGTTGAAGAAGGGAGAATAATCAACCTAGAGGGAGGGGGTGCCAGTGACACACAAAGAACTGGCACTCATGTTCCCCCAGCAGCTGCAGCATATTGCGAGGTTGGCTCCAGTGATGAAGAGATAGGGGTTGATGACAATGATGATGAGGTCACTGACTCCACCTGGGTGCCTGATCGAACAGAGGAGTCAAGGGAGGAGGAGGAGGCACAACAAAAACGAGGCACAACGTCCTCTATGAGCAACCGTAGCCAGTCCAAGGCATCAGATGTCAGAGCTGTTCAGGTGCAGAGTGCTGTTTTCTCACAGCACACGTCCAGGATCTCTGCTGTCTGGGAGTTCTTCACGACATGTGCAGCAGACTGCAGCGTTGCTATTTGTATGCTATGTCGGAAGAGGATCAAGCTTCGGAAAGACATCAGACACTTGGGTACCACGTGCTTGAGGTGACATATGACTGACCACCTGACTCGCATCCCGTTGGCACAACACTTTGCATAGGTCCTCCTCCTCCTCATCTGTCTCTAACCCCACTGTATTTCCTGCCATGTCATTGCCTACAACCTCCACTGACAGGGATGATGCTACAGTAATGGGTGTACCACGTCCTTCCTCTGAATCTGCCAGCATCCCATCAGCTGCAGATTTATGCAGTCAGATTTCGTTGCCCCAGCTGCTGCAGCGGAAGAAAAAATATTGTCCCAACCATCCACATGCACAACGCCTAAATTCCAGCTTGGCAAAATTACTCGCATTACAGCGGCTGCCTTTCCAGCTGGTGGACTCTGCTTCCTTCTGTGAATTTGCCGAATGTGCTGTACCACAGTGGCAGGTTCCAAAACGCCAGTTCTTTTTACGGAAGACCATTCCAGCACTATACCAGCACGTGGAAGACAATGTTATCCAGTCATTGGGAAAGGCAGTCAGCAGCAAGGTGCACATTACTTTAGACACGTGGTCCAGAAAGCATGGACAGGGCCATTACATTTCCTTCACGGCACACTGGGTAACTCTGTTTGCAGCTGGGAGGGATCCAGGACGGGGCTCTGTGCTGGAGCTTGTTCATCCCCCACGCCTCCAGAAAGCTGCTTATATGAGGTCTGTCTGCTCCACCACCTCTTCCTCTTCCTCCTCCTCCTCCTTCTCTGGTGAAGTGGGAGTTAAACCGACGCGTGGCAGGGGCTACGCAATGGCTCAAGCAAAAAGATGCCATACTGTGCTTGAGCTGGTTTGTTAGGGGGACAGGAGCCACACCGGGCCAGAAATTCTGTCAGCTCTGCAGGGGCAGGCATAGAGATGGTTAACACCACGCCAGCTTGAGCTGGGAATGGTCGTCTGTGATAATGGCAGCAACCTTCTCTCCGCCCTACACCTGGGTAAGTTGACTCATGTACCATGAATGAATTTAGAGGAGTTAAGAACTTAAAAATGAATTTGGTACATAGTAAACCTAGAAATAAAAAGACAAATCTGAATCAATTTAATCTAAAAAATGTTTTTTATGTCTGCGGACAATGTTTGGCCTGTAAGTCGACTGGTAACAAGAAAAATTGTAGAACAGAGTATATGAATAGAAAAATTGACCAAAGGACACAAATAAAAGAGGTTCTCAACTGTTGCTCAAAGAGCGTAATATATCTTTTGGAATGTCCCTGTGGCCTCCAATATGTTGGACGCACAAAGAGGGCCTTAAATGTAAGAATTTCGGAACATGTTAGGAATATTAAAAAAAGTTTTATGAGAAATATTCGGTTTCATTACATTTTAAACTTCAGCATGGAGGTTCCCCAGTAGGGTTGAAATTTATGGCCATTAAGAAGATACATAAAATGAATGCACACGATGATATTGTTAGTAAATTGGGACAAGAGGAGATGCAGACCATCTATCAAATGGGTACTATGGCACCAAATGGGTTAAATAATGACTTTGAGGTGGTTCATTTTTTGTGAGTTGTTTTATTTTGTTGTGCACCTCTTGGGGTTCGAATAGGACTCATAATATACACTCACCCTTTTCACCACTTATGATGAAAAGGGCTATACAAAAATAAAGAACGAAATATTATATATGGGGAAAGGAAGGGAGCGAGAGAAAAATGAGGGAAAAGAGTTATAATTTTTGTAATATTTAGAGACACTTAAATTTTATTAATTGTGTGGTAAGAGAACATAAAGGGGAAAATAGGGAAAAAGAAAGGGAGGGGGAAAGGAAGGGGGAAAAAAAGAGAAGCACTGATGCACAAAGCACTTTGTGGATTAATAAACTTCTTCTTTTTTTTTTTTTCACTATTAAACCGTATCGCACATACAGAAGCAATTATTAATGGCGATATACTTATCCGATTATGCATCAAGCACTTTAGTAATAGTCAGCAATAACATAGCACTTTAATGGTATCCACATATATATATGAGGCCGATATTTTTTTAATAGTAACCTAACATTTAATTATATTGCATTGATTAATAATTTATTAACTATCAAATGGGAGGGCACTTTAATAAATTTCAGGCACATTGTTTTAAAATGAAAATAAATATATTTTTTGGAAATAACTTTAATAAAGTATTGATGCACTAAGCAACTTTTTTGGATAAAGGAGGTTATCAAATGAGATATTGAAAATAGTGGCCATATGGATACTATCTAAGACATTATTTATGTTGTATTTACTCATATAATTAGTGGAGGTTATAAGACAGCACCTTAAATATTTCTCCATACATATATTTTGTTGAATAGCCCCCATTTCCTCTCATACTGGCACCACATATAATTTATATAGGTGTAATGATCACTGTGAGCCGATAGGAGACCCTGCGGGGTGCACTATTGATTTATATAATGCTAATCTCAACACATTTTAATATATGTAATCCTTTATTTTTGGGATGCATTTGGTGAAAAAAAGGGAGGGTTTTTTAACCCCAATCTCTAAGAACCGCATGAAAAAAAGAAAATTTTATACTCATTGCCATTCTCTGGCTGAGAACCGCCGACCGGAAGTAAAAGAGCGACGTTTGGAACGCGGTGGAACGTGGAAGTAAACCACGCATGTGCAAAATGGCGGCGCCCAAGATCAGACGTTGATGAAAACGGAAGTATTAATTAAAGCTGCAAACAGGACATATGGGGACAATTAAGGACGTTTATGGACACTATAAAAGGGTCTACAGGCCCATTACATCCATACCAGCTGATGAAGCTGCTACTTTATGCGGCGAAACGCGTTCTGGAGGTTATTTTAATTATGTTTTAATAAATTTTATTTTTTTCATCTCCAATCCTGTTGCTGCTTTGCTGTTTACTGGATCTTTGGTGGTTTTTCCTTTGGGTTTTTCTCCCATCCTAAAAAAACCTATGGGCATACATCCACGAGCTATGTGAGCTCCTCAGAATGTGAGTACGATTCCATCTGTATATTATATTGTGACCTTTTTGCGGACCTGCACAAGGATTTTTTCCTTTTCTCTTTCCACTGAATGACTTTGGATGGAGTATTTGCTGCAAGGTGGGAGTCACCTGAGAAATTGAAGACAAATTACCCATACGCCTGGACCCACTCAGAGCCAGTGTTACAGCTCTTTACTTGTGAGTGGGACATATATTGGATACACTCAAAGTATATATTTCATATATCTGTGTTGCACTATTATTGTCTCTTTCTTTTACACATATATGCGAGATCCCAGGACCCCAGAGAGCAATACTTGCGCCAATCCAGGTTATTTATTTTAATATTGTGTGTATTGGTATAGGGGAAACCACTATATCCTGTGATTGGCTATCTGGGTGCCTTAGTGGTGGATGCATGTTGTGTGGCGCTGCACCATCTCTTGTTTATATGACTCATGTACCATGCCTAGCACACGTCCTAAATATGGTGGTACAGCGTTTCCTAACCAGGTACCCAGGGCTGGCAGGGCTTCTCAGCCAGACCAGAAAAGTCTGCAGCCACTTCAGACTGTGATTCCCAGCAAGTGTTCGCCTGGCAGAAATTCAAAGAGAATTCCACCTTCCCACAAACCGTCTGATCTGTGACATGCCCACCAGGTGGAATTCGACATTGGCAATGCTGCAGCGTCTGCACAAGCAGCAGAGGGCCATCAATGAGTACCTGCGTGAGTATAGCACAAGGACAGGTTCAGGTCAACTTGGTCCCCCCCCCCGCAGTGGCTGATGATCAAGGATGCATGCACTGTACTGTCACCATTTGAGGAGGCAACGAGGATGATGAGCAGGGACAATGCATGCATCAGTGACACAATTCCTTTAGTTTTCCTGCTGGAGCGCACTCTGCGGGGAATTATAGATGTGGCACTAGAGGCAGAGCAGCGGGAGGAAGAGGAGGACTTCCCTAGCTCTCAAGGCCCCAGCCTTTATGCAGACAGCATTCCTGCGGGTCCTCAGATCAGACAGGAGGAGGAGGATGAGGAGGATGAGGAGGAATATTTAAGTTGTGGGGGCATTGAAGGTGGGGATTCCTCAAGGGAGGGTTTTGTGTCCCCAGAAACCCAAGGACTAGTACGTGGCTGGGAGGTGGTAGTGCACGAAACGGTCATCCTCAGCGACCAGGAACACTCTGAAGCTAATGCCACCTCCAACCTATGCTGCATGGGCTCCCTTATGCTGCAAAGCCTGCTAAAGGACCCCAGGAATCGTGCTATCAAGGAGAGGGATCATTACTGGTTGGCATCCCTTCTTGATCCACAATACAAGGGTAAGGTTGCAGAGCTCATCCTGCCCTCACAGAGGAAGGACAGGATGAAACAACTTGAGGACGCTCTAAAGCGACACTGGTAGGTTACCAACTGATGACACAGGTGCTTCTGAGGCTGCTGTTTATCAGAGGAAGAGCGGTGAAGGGGGCCGCTTGACTGATGCCTTTTCCAATTTTTTTAGTCCACGACGCCCAGGGATGTCAAATGTAGGCACCCATTGCCAGCGTCTTCACCATATGGTGCAGGATTATCTAGGGGCAAGGGCAGACCTGGATAGAAACATAGAAACATAGAAAAATGTCGGCAGATAAGAACCTTTCGGCCCATCTAGTCTGCCCAATTACATGGATACATTACCTGTATTTATCTTTTGTTTAGGATAGCCTTATGCCTATCCCATGCTTGCTTAAATTTAATTACTGTTTTGGCCTCTACCACTTCAACTGGAAGACTGTTCCATGTATCCACCACCCTCTCAGTAAAATAATGCTTCCTGATGTTACTTTTAAACCTTTGCCCCTCTAATCTAAGACTATGTCCTCTTGTTTTGCTACTTTGTTTCTTTTTAAATATACTCCCTTCCTCTACCTTGTGGATTCCCTTTACGTATTTAAATGTTTCTATCATATCTCCTCTGTCTCGTCTTTTTTCCAAGCTGTACATGTTAAGATCATTAAGCCTTTCCTGGTAACTTTTCTCCTTCAAGCCGTACACCATTTTAGTAGCCCTTCTCTGAACTCTCTCTAAGATGTCTATATCCTTCTGGAGATACGCAGGGTATCCAAAGAGATTCGAAAAGTCACCCCACGTTCGGTGACTTTTCGTTCTCTTCATTTTCCTTTTGCCGATTGCATTTCGGTGACCCTGCGGTGTATTCAGCAAACAGCACAGGGTCCCCGAATTGCAGGGAAAGGCTGCCGCAAACCGACGAAAAGTAACCGAATGCACGCTGAAAAACAAGAAAAATCTGGATTAACCTTCGAAAAAGCCGAACAGGAGCCGAACATGAGCCGAATCACACAGAGCCGAAGCAGCTGTGACGTAGAGGAGGCAGTGTTTAGAAAACCATTTGTATGAATCTGGGAAAATGAAACGCTGTTTGCAAAGAAACTACTGAGCGAAATGTCTGAAATTTTCACAGGAGGTCCAGGGAATGATAATAAAGAGGGCTGTTACAAAAAAATAACTAAACTGAAAAAAAAAAAAAAAATTGGACTTTTAATTTTTTTTTAAAAAAATCAGAAAAAATGCTTAGATCCTAAAAAATCTATAAATAAAGAGACTCTTTGCTGCAGAATTTTTAATGAACGGTTTATTAGATATTGAATTAAAACGGGAATATTTTTAACATTGAAGCCTATGGATTCTCCTGAATAAATTTGCCGAATTAAACCACCGAATGGCAGAGCATTAGGGAACCTTTCACTGCTGGTTTGTGTTCTCTGAATAGCCGAAGCAATGCTTTTTCATGGGGATTTCACTGCCCTCGAACAGGCACCGAACAGGCACCGTATGTTCAGGCAATTCGCCAATTTGGCGAATTGCCTACTCTCTGGATAGCGAATGGTCAGGAAAGGTAACCGAACACTGATTTTCAGCGTTCGGTTACCTTTCTCAAGCAATTCGGATCTCTTTGGATAACCCTGACGGTCTCCAGTACTGCACACAGTACTCCAAGTGAGGTCTCACCAGTGCTCTGTACAGTGGCATGAGCACTTCCCTTTTCCTACTGCTAATACCTCTCCCTACACAACCAAGCATTCTGCTAGCATTTCCTGCTGCTCTATTACATTGACTACTTACCCTTAGATCCTCTGAAATAATAACCCCTAAATCCCTTTCCTCAGATATTGAGGTTAGGACTGTATCAAATATTCTATATTCAGCCCTTGGGTTTTTACGTCCCAGGTGCATTATCGTGCACTTATCCACATTAAAACTCCGACCATTTTTTTAGTTTACCTAAATCATTTGTCATTTGGCTGATCCCTCCAGGAACGTCAACCCTGTTGCAAATCTTTGTGTCATCAGCAAAAAGACATACTTTTCCATTAATACCTTCTGCAATATCACTAATAAAAATATTAAATAGAATGGGTCCAAGTACTGACCCCTGAGGTACCCCACTGGTAACAAGACCTTGCGCCGAATAAACTCCATTTACCACAACCCTCTGTTGCCTGTCACTCAGCCACTGCCTAATCCATTCAACAATATTGGAATCCAAGCTCAAAGATTGCAATTTATTGATAAGCCTTCTATGCGGAACAGTATCAAAAGCCTTACTGAAATCTAAATAAGCAATGTCTACTGCACCACCTGTGTCTATTATTTTTGTTACCCAATCAAAAAAATCAATAAGATTAGTTTGGCATGATCTCCCTGAGGTAAACCCATGTTGTTTCTGATCCTGTAATCTATGTGTTTTTAGATGTTCAACAATCCTTTCCTTTAACATGGTTTCCATTAATTTCCCCACTACTGACGTAAGACTAACTGGCCTATAGTTCCCAGATTCCTCCCTACTACCCTTCTTGTGAATGGGCACAACATTTGCTAATTTCCAGTCTTCTGGGACGACTCCCATTAGCAAGGATTGGTTAAATAAATCTGTTAATGGTTTTGCTATTACATCACTGAGCTCTTTTAATAATTTAGGGTGGATCCCATCAGGCCCCATTGACTTATTTGTCTTTACTTTAGACAGCTGCTGTAGAACCTCCTCCTCTGTAAACTGATATGTAATTGTCTCGTTAGTGTTTCCTCCTAACTGAGGTCCCTTTCCTTCCTTTTTTTCTGCAAAGACTGAACAAAAATATTCATTGAGGCAGTCAGCGAGACTTTTATCCTCTTCTACATACCTTCCTTCCTTTGTTTTTAATCTAACTAATCCCTGTTTTACTTTTCTTTTCTCGTTTATGTATCGAAAAAATGTTTTGTCCCCCTTTTTTACTGACTGAGCTATTTTCTCTTCTGCGTGTGCTTTGGAAGCCCTTATAAATTGCTTTGCCTCTTTCTGCCTAATCTTATAGGTTTGCCTATCTTCTTCACTCTGAGTTGTTTTATAATTATTGAATGCTGTCTTTTTGTTCTTCACTATTTTGGCCACTTCTGCAGAGTACCACAGTGGTTTCTTCCCTTTATTGTTTTTGCTAACAAGTCGAATGCAATTGCCTGTGGCCTTCAATAATGCTTCCTTTAAATAATCCCATTTCTCCTGGACTCCCTTTAAACTCCTCCAGTCTGATAATGACTCCTTCACACAAAATCTCATTTTAGAAAAATCTGTTTTTTTAAAGTCTAAAACTTTTGTTTTCGTGTGGTGCGGCTCCATCCCTGTTCTTATATTAAACCATACTGACTGGTGATCACTAGATCCCAAATTTTCACCTACAACAACGTCCGATACCAAACCTCCATTTGTGAGTATTAAATCCAATATGGCCTCTTTACGGGTCAGCTCCTCAACTACTTGTGTTAGAGATAATCCCTGTAGGGAGTTTAGAATATTTGTACTCCTGGTGCACCCAGCTGTTTTGGTTTTCCAGTTCACATCAGGAAGATTAAAGTCCCCCATGATAATAACTTCCCCCTTCATTGCCATTTTGGCTATTTCCTCAACCAGCAGATTATCTAGCTCTTCTACTTGTCCAGGGGGTCTATAGATCGCACCTACACGAGCTACTGTATGATTGCCTAATGTTAGCGTAACCCAAACTGACTCTGTTCACCTCACTCACTTTTATTTGGTTCGTTTTTATGTTGTTTTTCACATACAGGGCCACTCCTCCTCCTTTCCTACCTTCTCTGTCTTTTCTATATAAAGAGTACCCCGGTATTGTTATGTCCCAGTTATTTTTCTCACTGAACCATGTCTCAGTAACCGCAACTAAATCTACTTTTTCAGCTGCCATCATTGCCTCCAGTTCATTGATTTTATTGACTAAACTGCGAGCATTTATAGACACGACTCTGAGCTTGTCATTTTTTTCCCCGCATGTTGCTTGCACCCTCCGATTTAGTTTTGCGGGACAATCGGGCAGATTGTTTTTTACCCTTTTGTCCCCCCATCCTAGTTTAAATATTTCTTTGCGAAACCTTTGAACTTCTCACTGAGAACATATGTTCCCCCTATGAGTAAGATGCAAACCATCTTTTTTATACAGTTCCTTTCTGCTCCAATTAGAGCTATCATGGGACACAAAGCCAAATCCTTGCTCTCGACACCATTCCCGAAGCCACAAATTAAATTCCCTATTGCGCATCTGCCTATCCTGAATGTTATGCACAGGAAAAACTTCAGAGAATGACACAGTGGACGCAATCTGCTGTATTTCACCTCCAAGAACACAAAAATCATCCTTAATCTCAGAAACCTCATTGCTAGTGGATACCTTTACAGCAGATGATCCACTGGCTTACTGGCTGCTGAGATTGGATCACTAGACAGAACTTAGCCAATATGCTATGGAGCTACTAGGTTGCCCTTCATCCAGCGTGCTTTCTGAAAGGACGTTCAGTGCCGCTGGAGGTTTTGTCACAGACAAAAGAGTGCGTCTGTCCACCGACTCTGTAGACCGGCTGACATTTATAAAAATGAATCCGTCCTGGATCAGCAGTGTAACAGATCTCTGTGCCCGGACAGGGTCACATCTGCCAAATGCTGCTTCCTCGCTGGACACCCAGTTTCTCCTCGTGACTCTCACACCTTTCTCTTGTACCTTAGCCGCAGCTCAAGGCTCGTTGCCTGTAGAGAGCCTGACTAGCACCCCCAGGAATAAGCCGAAGCTGTAGACCTGGAGCCTTTCCTTGGCACAGCGGGCAGAAGATTCCTGGTACTCCAAAACATGTCGTGACTTGAGTCGTGACTTCAAGCTTGGTCAGAATAGAACTCACTGTTTATTAACAGAGAGGACAGATAGAGTCAAGGACCAGTACATTTGCATACAATCAAACAGACAACATCACAGATCAGATAACTACCCAGGGCCTTCAAACAATGGAGAATGGGGGAAGGAGAAAGCACGTAAACAAAAGGAATTTCTTACTGAGAGAATTTACACAATAGCAGGTTCTAATACAGAGATCTACACTATACAGGGAATAACACACAGACATCAGAAATCTTTAGTTAACTGGCATATCTATAAAACAGTGAAAACCACAATATATTTAAAAGGTCCACCAGTTCCCCAATAGTCTCTTTCACGGGCCATAGTCTCTGGGCAGGAGGCTAGCGCACATCCCCCTCCAAGTCGCACAGTGACAGCGTGTTCTGTCACATACCTCCCTCATTTGCAGGAGACTAACCAGGCACCAGATCCCAAACGGATCTGTGAGTGTGTTAGTCTGAACCCAAGTCCCAAAAAGTTTGTTTCTTTCCATTGACCGTGCGGTCCAGTCCACAACCATGGATGCATTCACCCCCTCCCCATATTCCCTCAGGGGCAATACAGGAGTCAACATTCCTGCAGCACTGCTTGGGGACATCTCTCCAGTGCCAGGGCCACACACATATACTAGAGAGTTACTCACCGAGCCATCCCCAGCAGCTGCCTTAGATTGTGCCTGCCAGTCGGGAGGAATGCCAGCTGCCCCATCTCCGGGTATTGCAATCAGCTGCTGGAGAGCATGGGGGGGTGGTTGATGTCTCTGAAGAAAAGGGTAGGGGATCTGGGCTGGCTGCCCAGTATCCAGGGGCTCACAAAAGGAAACCACAGCCCCCTCCACAGCTGTATTGTAATATCCCCCTGTGGTTGATTCGAGAGAACACTGGCACTCGACTCCATTGCTGTCTCCTCACCTGGGGCTGTGTAGAGCAATGCTGGCGGTGTGGGGCTGTTTTCTTCCCAGAGATCCAGGCTATCCAAATGCAGGCAGGGCCCGGCTGCACCAGGCTCTGACACCAGCACTACACCTGGGGGAACCGTTTTGCCCTCATGAATCACCAACTCCAGCAAGCTGTCCTCCCCGCTCACTGGCTCTGGCAACATCATAACTTGGGGATCTGGGGCAACTGTCTCACATCCTGACAATGCAGTGGGAAATATTCCAATCTCCTCGACAACTCCAGAATCTATAGCTGGCCCAGACACATCAAGGCCTTCAAGCTTCCCCAGCTCTCCTTGGCTGGGCGCACACTGGGGCCCGTCTGCCATGCATCCCAGTAAACTGCTAGTGGGGTCTTTAGTCTCGCCCACTGTCACAAGGCATTGCACAAATGTCCCTCTGGGTCACATCGGTGGAGACCGCAGTCCCATCCACTGCTGTAGGGCAAAAATCCTCTACTGCCCAAAGAGAGGAAGCATTCTGTACAATCGTCAGCTCCTCTGTCTGCTTCTCTGTGCAGAGCTCCTCATCGTGAGTCTGACTTACCTGCTGACTGAGGTCTAGCAGTCTCTTGTATGATTTCTCCAGCTTCCACTCCTTGCTGGCTAACGACTCCAAGTCGTCTTGTATCCACCACACGTCAGAGAGGTTTAGCAGGTTTTCTCTGTACTCTGCAATCGCTTCCCATCTCCACTCTGTGTCATCTCCGAAATCTGGGTCTCTGACCATTCTCTCAAATAACAGTCCAGGGCCGCCGTAGCAAAAGCCTTCTGTCGGTCTGTTATTGTCCATGCCCTCAGTTCCCATCTGGACTACATACCATCGCAGGGCTTCGTAGCTCTCCTCCAGCCGTGTCTCTTCATAAACCAGACAAGCCAGATCAGTCAGCCAATTCTGGTTGCGTTGTTTTCCACCAACGCCTCACGCAATTCTATTCTCTTCAGGTACCTTGCTTGGGATGAGGGGAGGATGTTGTTCTGGCAGCGCTGCTCTCTGTCCAGCGCCTCGTGCCAGAGTAGCCAACGTACTGTATCAGCCCAGTTCAGCTGAGTCTCCTCTGTTATAGGTCCACGATGGTTTGCCTGTACCTCTTGCAACCTCTCCCAGTACACTGCTCCTGTGACTGCTGCCATCTTTCGCTTCTGCCACACCGTCTGGATATCGAATCCTGGTGATGCTTTGGATGTCCTTAGACTGTAGGAAGCATCCCACACGCTGCCACCAATGTAACAGATCTCTGTGCCCAGACAGGGTCACATCTGCCAAATGCTGCTTCCTCGCTGGACACCCAGTTTCTCCTCGTGACTCTCACACCTTTCTCTTGTACCTTAGCCGCAGCTCAAGGCCCGGTGCCTATAGAGAGCCTGACTAGCACCCCCAGGAATAAGCCGAAGCTGTAGACCTGGAGCCTTTCCTTGGCACAGCGGGCAGAAGATTGCTGGTACTCCGAAACATGAGTCGTGACTTCAAGCTTGGTCAGAATAGAACTCACTGTTTATTCACAGAGAGGACAGATAGAGTCAAGGCCCATTACATTTGCATACAATCAAACAGACAACATCACAGATAAAAAGATAACTATCCAGGGCCTTCAAACAGTGGAGAATGGGGGAAGGAGAAAGCATGTAAACAAAAGGAATTTCTTACTGAGAGAGTTTACACAATAGCAGGTACTAATACAGAGATCTACACTATACAGGGAATAACACACAGACATCAGAAATCTTTAGTTGACTGACATATCTATAAAAACAGTGAAAACCACAATATATTTAAAAGGTCCACCAGTTCCCCAATAGTTTCTTTCACGGGCCATAGTCTCTGGGCAGGAGGCTATCGCACATCCCCCTCCAAGTCGCACAGTGACAGCGTGTTCTGTCACAAGCAGCTATCACTCCCCTGATGCTGATGTAACTGAATAGATTGGGGATCTCTTCTGCATTCCCAAAACCTCCACCACTACACTCTTCCACAATACTTCAGAGGGGTTACGTTGTGAAGGCACTAGCTGGCACCAAAGGCCCAATATTTGGGTGCACTGACGTGTGTACCAGATTCCAATCATTTTAATATTTGAATGCCGGGTCCACCGCTGCACTCTTCCACAATACCTCAGAGGGGTTACGGTGTGAAGGCACTTGCTGCCACCAAAGGCAAAATATTTGGGTGCACTGACGCGTGTACCAGATTCCAATCATTTTAATATTTGAATGCAGAGTCCACCCCTGCACTCTTCCACAATACCTCAGAGGGGTTACGGTGTGAAGGCACTTGCTGCCATCAAAGGCACAATATTTGGGTGCACTGCCACTGACGCCTATACCAGATTCATATCATTTTAAAATTGGACCGCAGGGTCCAACCCTGCACTCTTCCACAATACCACAGAGGGGTTATAGTGTGACGGCATTGTTGCCGACACTAAAGGCCCAATCTTAAAGCACCTATTGTTACTTTCATCCAAAGCCTGCATAAGTTTCACCATAATTTAGCCAAAAAAATCACTAAACTTGTTCTGCGTGTCCTAAAACGTCTCTTCTTTTCATACAGGCTGCCACCCCAAGCAGTTGTTTATGAATAGATTAAAGGAAAACCATTTACCGTCCTTTGAAATGTCATTTTTTTGTTTTTAAATGTTTCTATACATCCTACAAATCCGCCACTTCACGGGCAGGTTATGGGGACCTCCTAGGCACAATATTTGAAGGAATTTTTTGTTATTCTTGACCTTTATTTCATGGAAAACTCACTGTTCCTTTAAAAAAATTTTTTTATACTTTTTGTCCTTGTTTCCTGTCCCCAGGGCACTACGCAGACCCCCATACACCTTTTATGGCAAATATCTAGCATATATGCCCTCTTGGAGCGCACTCTAAAAATCGAACGTTTGAGTCCCATTGACTTGCATTGAGTTCGGATCCGGTTCGCGTCCGAACTCGACCTTTGGAAATTGTTCGAGTTCGAATGCGAACTGAACACGGGGGTGTTCGGCTCATCCCTAATCCAGACAAGTGCAGGACATTCTCCAGGAGGTGTATGTATCATTGTCAAAGTCTACAAACAAGAAAAGACTTCACAAATACAAAGGGTTCACCACAAGGTGCAAACCATTCATAAACCTGAAGAATTGACAAGCCAGATTAGACCTTTCCAAAAAAAATCTAAAAAAGCCAGACCAGTTCTGGAAAAGCATTCTTTGGACGGATGAAAGTAAGATTAATCTATACCAGAATGACGGGAAGAAAAAAGTGTGGAGAAGGCTTGGAACAGCTCATGATTCAAAGCATCTACGTCATCTGTAAAACAAGGTGAAGACAGTGTGATGGCATGGCTTCCAGTGGCACTGGGTCATTGGTGTTTATTGATGATGTGACAGAAGCAGCTGGATGAATTCACCAGTGTTTAGAGATATACTGTCAGCCCAGATTTAGCCAAATGCAGCAAAATTTATTGGACGGCGCTTCACAGTACAGGTGGACATGGGACAATGATCCAAAACACACTGCAGAAGCAACCCAGGAGTTTTTGAAGGAAAAGAAGTAGAATATTCTGCAACTGCCAAGTCAATCCCCTGATCTCAATCCAATTGAGCTGCATTTCACTTGCTGAAGGCAAAACTAAATACAGAAAGACCCACAAACAAAGAACAACTGAAGACAGCTGCAGCTAGAGCTTGGAAAAGCATCAGAAAGGAGGAAACAAACAGGGTTATTCAGAGATAGTTGAAAACCAGGAGAATGACTTGAGAAGTGAAAATTCTAGGTCAAAATAGCTGATTTGGAAAGTGAGATAAATGGGAGAATTTTTCTGGTTTGGCTATTTTGACCTAGAATTGTCACTTCTCCAGTCATTCTCCTGGTTTTCACCTCTCTCTGAATAACCCTGAAAGTCTTTAGTTATGTCCATGGATTCCAGACTTCACGCAGTGAAGGATTCAACAAAATATTAAAAATGAACATTTTATTTATGATTATATTCATTTGTCCAATTACATTTGAGCCCCTGAAAATGGCGACACTATGTATAAAAATGGTTGCAGTTCCTAAAATTTGTGCTTGATATTTATGTTCAACCTCTTGAATTAAAGCTGAAAGTCAGCACTTCAAATTCATTTGGATTGTTTCTTTTTAATTTTATCCTGGTGGCATACAGAGCCGAAAGTAAGAAAATTGTGCCCGTGTCCAAATATAAATGGACCTAACTGACACTGTATGTAATATAAATGAAGTCGTTCATCTGTCAGGTTCAACCAGTCCTATTTCTCTTATATCTGCCGAAGGTGAAACAAAACAGTTTGAATTAAATTGCAGTGAGACAAAAAAGGGTAAAAAAAATGTCCAACTCCTTATAACAATCAGACATCTCACTTTAATCTTAATGTATCAAATTTTCTTTCTATCTATCTATCTATCTATCTATCTATCGGTCTGTCTGTCTGTCTGTCTATCTGTCTATCTATCTATCATCCGTATTGGCATCAGTTAATCACAGTCTAATGCTAAGATGTAAGTTGGCAAGTTCTGAAATGTACAGAGAAAACCAAATTATAAATGTAAATTGCAGAATTATATGAGAGGATGAGACCCAGACACACTATCCCTAAACACTTACAAGATTCCCGAACCTTTGATAGGTTTGCTGTGGTCTACTGAAAGTGTTAAGTCATCATGACAGATGACAGGTAGGGGCTGTTTTATATACAGAAAGTAGAATAGCTGTTTATAACCTGTAATTGTATGCCCTGCCTGTTTATTCAGCATAAAATGTACCTTCTCCTTTTAAGAATACGGTACTGACCTATCTGGGTCGCTAAATCCAAGCGCAGCATAGCAGCTGTTATTGAACAACATTTCCCATAAGGCTGGGGTCAGACGAACGCAGTGCGAACGTGCGTTCAGCCGCACTTTATTATGGCCGTAGTAGCAGCAAATGACGTCTAGGGATGTGCGTTTCGGGTTTCGGAATTTCGGAATTTTCACGAAATTTCCCGATTCGTGTTTTCGGATGCGGCCGATTTTCCGAAAATTTTTAGATCCGAAAATGTCAGATCCGAAAAGTTTTCTGAGCCGAAACGAAATATTTTCGGAATTTTCGAATGGACTTGAAATGTGTCAAATCGAAATTTATTGCTTTGAAACGAGGAGAACAGACGTTCCGAAAAAACGAAAATTTCCGAAATCACGAAAAGTCGATACAAAAAACGAGCAAAGTGGCACGAAAATACGAAAAATGGTCGATATTCCGAAAACATGTACAATTCCGAAAAACGAAAATTTCCGAAATCACGAAAAGTCGATACAAAAAACGAGCAAAGTGACACGAAAATATGAAAAATGGTCGATATTCCGAAAAAAAAATGTACCCGAAAAACGAGTCGAACCGAACCGAATCAAAACAGAAATCGGTCGAAACGAGCCGAATCGAAAAGTTTAAACATCCGAAAAATTGAACCGAATCGAACGGAAAAAAAAATCGGTGCACAAGCCTAATGACGTCCAATAATGGTCAGTATACGAAGTACGGCCGCATGAAAGTTTGGCCGCGCAACGCAAGCGGCAAACGAACGCATTATTTCAAGAACGTCAAACCGCTAGTACTGACACCCAGAGTGCGCTGCGTCGGCAAAGCGGCGTGTGTGCGTAATTAGGAGACGTCAGGCGCTGCATCATGTCCGGCCTACATAATGTCCAGAGACGCAAACTTTGGTTACTCAGATTTCTCCTTTTTTTCTAGCTCCGTCAAAAAATCACGGCCGTAATTGCGCACCGTATGACCGCTATCGCGTCTTCCGTGAAAAAGTGCTTCCGGATGCATGGACGCACTTTTTGACGGTAGACGTGAAAAATGCTTTCGTCTGACCCTAGCCTTATTCTCTGTCAACATACAAATGAGGTGTCAATGGAAAAGTAGGTCGACAACCCTGGCAGACTAAATCACCATGCGGGATCTGGGGCTGAGGGGCAACATCTACATCCCAAGGATACATTATTACTTAAATTTGTTTTATATTGTGCCAAGACAAGTGCAGACAAGAAATGCCGGTACAAAAGGAGCATAGAGCACTTTATCCATATTCTCTGTTAGGTGACCCATGAGCTTACAATCCAAAAGGAATTAAAGGGATATAAAATGAAAGGGAGCAGAAGGTTTGAGAAGATGACCGCCAGGGAATCTGCGACAGATGGTTGCAGAAGCACACAGGTAGTGACGGGTTAAACTCGAGTTGTGTTTTGGGGTTTTTAATGGGTTTTTTGTTACGCACAAAAAATACAAGAATCCAAAAGAATATGTGTGCAAAATGGGATAAGCAGGTGTTCACAAGGCATGGCAGCACCTTGTCATTGTATATCCAGAAGAGAATGGACGTTGAGGAGACTCATACAGAACCCAAACCCCCTGAGGGAACAATAATGCTAAATAAACGTGTTAAAACGGAAAGAAAGAAGAAAGAAACTTATGGAGACAATTCGCATTTTTCAAATGTCCCTTTTTTTTCTTAAAGTTTTTTTTGAGCGTGTGCAATGAAGGTGTTAACAGACAGCGGCCTGCGGCGTGGGCGGAGTTAAAACCTTTTTAATCAGCATGAACTTTACCCCAGTTACAGCTGAGCACACTCTCTGTGCGTGCACAGGGCACAGGGGGATGCATGGGGCTCTGCGATGCCCGTAGCATAAAGCTTCATTGGGGTGACGTAGGGCACTTAGGGCTTAAATCATGGCCGCTTTATATGGAAACATTATTTATTTATAAAGTTACTAGTTGTAAAGCCTGCCCAGAGGGCAGTCTATTGTGGATATACTGCCCCTGCTCATGTATACTGCCCCAGCTCGTGGATACTGCCCCAGCTCGTGGATATTGCCCCAGCACGTGGATACTGCCCCAGCACGTGGATATTGCCCCAGCACGTGGATATTGCCCCAGCACGTGGATATTGCCCCAGCTCGTGGATATTGCCCCAGCACGTGGATACTGCCCCAGCACGTGGATATTGCCCCAGCACGTGGATATTGCCCCAGCTCGTGGATATTGCCCCAGCACGTGGATACTGCCCCAGCACGTGGATACTGCCCCAGAACGTGGATACTGCCCCAGCACGTGGATACTGCCCCAGCACGTGGATATTGCCCCAGCACGTGGATATTGCCCCAGCACGTGGATATTGCCGCAGCACGTGGATACTGCCCCAGCTCGTGGATACTGCCCTAGCACGTGGATATTGCCCCAGCACGTGGATATTGCCCCAGCTCGTGGATACTGCCCCAGCTCGTGGATACTGCCCTAGCACGTGGATATTGCCCCAGCACGTGGATGGATACTGCCCCAGCACGTGGATATTGCCCCAGCTCGTGGATACTGCCCCAGCTCCTGGATATTGCCCCAGCACGTGGATACTGCCCAGCACGTGGATATTGACCCAGCACGTGGATATTGCCCCAGCACGTGGATATTGCCCCAGCACGTGGATACTGCCCAGCACGTGGATACTGCCCCAGCACGTGGATACTGCCCCAGCACGTGGATACTGCCCCAGCTCGTGGATACTGCCCCAGCACGTGGATACTGCCCAGCACATGGATATTGCCCCAGCACGTGGATTGATACTGCCCCAGCACGTGGATACTGCCCCAGCACGTGGATACTGCCCCAGCACGTGGATGGATACTGCCCCAGCACGTGGATACTGCCCCAGCACGTGGATACTGCCCCAGCACGTGGATATTGCCCCAGCTCGTGGATACTGCCCCAGCACGTGGATACTGCCCAGCACGTGGATATTGACCCAGCACGTGGATATTGCCCCAGCACGTGGATATTGCCCCAGCACGTGGATATTGCCCCAGCACGTGGATACTGCCCCAGCACGTGGATATTGCCCCAGCTCGTGGATACTGCCCAGCATGTGGATATTGCCCCAGCACGTGGATATTGCCCCAGCACGTGGATATTGACCCAGCACGTGGATATTGACCCAGCACGTGGATATTGCCCCAGCACGTGGATATTGCCCCAGCACGTGGATACTGCCCCAGCTCGTGGATACTGCCCCAGCACGTGGATATTGCCCCAGCACGTGGATGGATACTGCCCCAGCACGTGGATACTGCCCCAGCTCCTGGATATTGCCCCAGCACGTGGATACTGCCCCAGCACGTGGATATTGACCCAGCACGTGGATATTGCCCCAGCACGTGGATATTGCCCCAGCACGTGGATACTGCCCCAGCACGTGGATACTGCCCAGCACGTGGATATTGCCCCAGCTCGTGGATACTGCCCCAGCACGTGGATACTGCCCAGCACATGGATATTGCCCCAGCACGTGGATTGATACTGCCCCAGCACGTGGATACTGCCCCAGCACGTGGATACTGCCCCAGCACGTGGGTGGATACTGCCCCAGCACGTGGATACTGCCCCAGCACGTGGATACTGCCCCAGCACGTGGATATTGCCCCAGCTCATGGATACTGCCCCAGCACGTGGATACTGCCCAGCACGTGGATATTGCCCCAGCACGTGGATATTGACCCAGCACGTGGATATTGCCCCAGCACGTGGATATATTGCCCCAGCACGTGGATACTGCCCCAGCACGTGGATACTGCCCCAGCTCGTGGATACTGCCCCAGCACGTGGATACTGCCCAGCACGTGGATATTGCCCCAGCATGTGGATATTGACCCAGCACGTGGATATTGCCCCAGCACGTGGATATTGCCCCAGCACGTGGATACTGCCCAGCACGTGGATATTGCCCCAGCTCGTGGATACTGCCCAGCACGTGGATACTGCCCCAGCACGTGGATACTGCCCCAGCACGTGGATATTGCCCCAGCACGTGGATATTGACCCAGAACGTGGATATTGCCCCAGCACGTGGATACTGCCCCAGCACGTGGATATTGCCCCAGCTCGTGGATACTGCCCCAGCACGTGGATATTGCCCCAGCATGTGGATATTGACCCAGAACGTGGATATTGCCCCAGCACGTGGATACTGCCCCAGCACGTGGATATTGCCCCAGCTCGTGGATACTGCCCCAGCACGTGGATACTGCCCCAGCACGTGGATACTGCCCCAGCACGTGGATGGATACTGCCCCAGCACGTGGATACTGCCCCAGCACGTGGATACTGCCCCAGCTCGTGGATACTGCCCCAGCTCGTGGATACTGCCCCAGCACGTGGATACTGCCCCAGCACGTGGATACTGCCCCAGCTCGTGGATACTGCCCCAGCACGTGGATACTGCCCAGCACGTGGATATTGCCCCAGCACGTGGATATTGACCCAGCACGTGGATACTGCCCCAGCACGTGGATACTGCCCCAGCACGTGGATACTGCCCCAGCACGTGGATATTGCCCCAGCACGTGGATATGGCCCCCCCGCTCGTGGATATGGCCCCCCCGCTCGTGGATATGGCCCCCCCGCTCGTGGATATACTCACCTACATCGGCCCTCCAGCGATGGCGGTCCGCGTCCCGCTTCAAGCGTCCTCTCTCGCTCCGTTGGTCGCCGGGATGACGTCACGAAAGCCTTTGACCCCCGGGGTCAAAGGCTTTCGTGACGTCATTCCGGCGAACAACGGAGCGAGAGAGGACGCTGGAAGCGGGACCGCCATCGCTGGAGGAGCTAAGGGCCGATGTAGGTGAGTATGTGTCCCCCTACATTGGCCCAGAGCCTCAGCGGTGGCTGTCGCAGGCTGCTCGGCCGGCCTCCAGGCTTAGGCGAGCCCCCGGCTCGGCTGGGCCTGTAGGCCCAAGCCAAGCCGGGGGCTCGCCTGAGCCTGGAGGCCGGCCGAGCAGCCTGCGACAGCCGGAGGACAGTCACCGCTGGAGCTCAGGGCTAATGTAGGTGAGTATGTGCTCTCCACACCCACCCTGCTTACTCGGCCGGTATCCAAGCTTAGGCGAGCCCCCGGCTTGGGCCTAGAGGCCCAGCAGAGCCGGGGACTCGCCTGAGCATGGAGGCCGGTCGAGTTGCATGCTCGGCCGTCCTCCAGGCTCAGGTGAGTCCCTGGCTCGGCTGGGCCTCTAGGCCCAAGCCAAGCCGGGGGCTCGCCTGAGCCTGGATGCCGACCAAGCTTAGGCGAGCCCCCGGCTTGGCGTGGGCCTAGAGGCCCAGCCGAGCCGGGGACTCGCCTGAGCCTGGAGGACGCCCGAGCATGCAACTCGACCGGCCTCCATGCTCAGGCGAGTCCCCGGCTCGGCAGGGCCTCTAGGCCCAAGCCAAGCCGGGGGCTCGCCTAAGCTTGGATACCGGCCGAGCAAGCAGGGTGTGTGTGTGTGTAGAGCACATACTCACCTACATCGGCCTCGAGTCCTCCACCGGTTCCACACATACTCACCGACATCGGCCCTTAGCTCCTCCAGCGATGGCGGTCCCGCTTGCAGCATCCTCTCTCCGTTGCTCGCCAGGATGACGTCACGAAAGCCTTTGACCCCCGGGGTCAAAGGCTTTCGTGACGTCATTCCGGCGAGCAACGGAGAGAGAGAGGATGCTGCAAGCGGGACCGCCATCGCTGGAGGAGCTAAAGGCCGATGTCGGTGAGTATGTGTTAGGCAACATCGGCCCTGAGCTCCAGCGGTGACCTCCTCCGGCCGAGCAGGCTGCTCGGCCGGCCTCTACGCTTAGGCGAGTCCCCGGCTCGGCTGGGCCTGTAGGCCCAAGCCAAGCCGGGGGCTCGCCTAAGCCTAGAGGCCCGCCGAGCAGCCAGCGGCAGCTGGAGGAGGTCTCCGCTGGAGCTCAGGGACGATTTTGGGGTGTATTTTTTGGGAACTTCGGCCCCGATCCTCCAGCGGTGACCTTCTCCGGCTGCCGCTGGCTGCTCGGCGGGCCTCTAGGCTTAGGCGAGTCCCCGGCTCAGCTGGGCCTGTAGGCCCAAACCGAGCCGGGGGCTCGCCTAAGCCTAGAGGGCCGCCGAGCAGCCAGCGGCAGCCGGAGGAGGTCTCCGCTGGAGCTCAGGGCCGATTTTGGGGTGTGTTTGTTTGGGAACTTCGGCCCCGATCCTCCAGCGGTGACCACCTCCGGCTGCCGCTGGGTGCTCAGCGGGCCTCTAGGCTTAGGCGAGTCCCCGGCTCGGCTGGGCCTGTAGGCCCAAACCGAGCCGGGGGCTCGCCTAAGCCTAGAGGCCCGCCGAGCAGCCAGCGGCAGCCGGAGGACGGTCACCGCTGGAGCTCAGGGCCGAGTTAGGGGAGTATGTTTTGGAACTTCGGCCCCGATCCTCCAGCGGTGACCTCCTCCGGCTGCCGCTGGCTGCTCGGCGGGCCTCTAGGCTTAGGCGAGTCCCCGGCTCGGCTGGGCCTGTAGGCCCAAACCGAGCCAGGGGCTCGCCTAAGCCTAGAGGCCCGCCGAGCAGCCAGCGGCAGCCGGAGGAGGTCACCGCTGGAGCTCAGGGCCGATTTAGGGGAGTATGTTTTGGAACTTCGGCCCCGATCCTCCAGCGGTGACCACCTCCGGCTGCCGCTGGGTGCTCGGCGGGCCTCTAGGCTTAGGCGAGTCCCCGGCTCGGCTGGGCCTGTAGGCCCAAACCGAGCCGGGGGCTCGCCTAAGCCTAGAGGCCCGCCGAGCAGCCAGCGGCAGCCGGAGGACGGTCACCGCTGGAGCTCAGGGCCGAGTTAGGGGAGTATGTTTTGGAACTTCGGCCCCGATCCTCCAGCGGTGACCTCCTCCGGCTGCCGCTGGCTGCTCGGCGGGCCTCTAGGCTTAGGCGAGTCCCCGGCTCGGCTGGGCCTGTAGGCCCAAACCGAGCCGGGGGCTCGCCTAAGCCTAGAGGCCCGCCGAGCAGCCAGCGGCAGCCGGAGGAGGTCACCGCTGGAGCTCAGGCCGATTTAGGGGAGTATGTTTTGGAACTTCGGCCCCGATCCTCCAGCGGTGACCACCTCCGGCTGCCGCTGGGTGCTCGGCGGGCCTCTAGGCTTAGGCGAGTCCCCGGCTCGGCTGGGCCTGTAGGCCCAAACCGAGCCGGGGGCTCGCCTAAGCCTAGAGGCCCGCCGGCAGCCGGAGGACGGTCACCGCTGGAGGATCGGGGCATCTGGCCGTTAGAACACACGGGTAGCTGCGCGCGGCTCGTGCCGTTTTTTTTTTTTTTTTTTTTCACGCGGCCGGCACGCGCAGCTACCTGTGTGTTCTAACGGCCGCTTTCAAATGTCCGTCGCGCATGCGCAGTAGGGTTTTGGCGACGGACAGTTTTTAGCTTATCCTTTTATAGTATAGATTTACCAGGAAGGAGACATTGAAATTTCTCTCGTTTTCAAGTACGTCCTGGGTTCAAGAACATTGAATTTTTACAACAGAGTACAGAAATACAAAGTAACAAAATGCAAGATATTAAAAATATCGCAAATATAAAGATTTACACAGAAAATAAATAAAGTAGTAAGAAACCTTCTGCATTACGGTCATGGGCTGCTTATCGCCGTACACAATCCTAACCTCCAGAAATCCCTCAGGTTTATTCACCAAGCTGGGAATTTTGGAGAATCGCCAAGGCGGACATACTTTTCTGTGAAACTTTTTCAATAAAATTTACTGTCCCCCTCATTAAAACCCTCCAATGAGTTGGCGTCTGCTTACAGAATGCATGTTTCCTCCTTTTGTGCCTGATAATTACCGTAATTTTACTATTAGATGACAAAATCTGTACCCGACTGGCTGGCTAAGCATGATAGTGCACTACTATCTGCAGTGCGGTTCTAGGGGTTCTGTGATAGTACTCACTTTGGACCAGGGGCGGATCCAGAAAGAGGTTTTGGGGGGAAGGGCACTCTATCAGTTTTTGGTAAGAGCTGGTGTTTCGTTTCGCAATTTGTCGCGCCTAATCACAGGCTGTGATTACACACGCCTAATCACACAGGGTCTGTCCTCATGCGGCTCAGGTGACAACTGACACCGCACAGCGAAGCTCTACACTCTGGCACATGCTCTATCACTGAGAATCAAGCACCACCAGCAATAACATGAAGCCATACACCCACTGATACCCATACACAGCCATATACCTCAGAGATAAACACACCATTTAAGGAAGCTGCTAAAGCCAGGCTCAGAAACTCAGCTATTCCTAAATTTTACAGGCGGCATCGCAAAATAGTGGGCCAATTATGTTAATAATTGTCAAAAGCAAAGTATCTTATTTACATTTATTATAGTTTACAGACTTATTGCGGAGAGTTTTATTGCTGTGCCGCTCTGTTATACACTCGCATACCCTGAATATATTGGGGAGTTCCTAAAAGTAGGAAGATTAGAAAAAATGAGGGAAAGGAAGGTTTGGGCCCAAAATAGGGACTGTCCCTCAAAAACAGTGACATATGCACCCAGGTACACACCCATTAACTGCTGTATACAGCCATACATTCAAAAGACACCTACACAGTTATATATACCAGATACACAAATACATACACAGGCTTGGACAGACAGTGTGCACACTATAGAGGTTTATATATTTTGAGTGTATCCAGGGAATAGCCTTGTCCTCCAGAGGTTTAATATATACAAGGTAACCTTTTGGCTTTTGAGCCATTTCACTTTCCATCCGTCAATACACAATTTTAATTAAAATTGAGAAAACTACACAGTTTTCTTTTGCATTTTATTTTTACACTGTACATTGCACATAGTCTATGCACAATGTGTGGAACCGGAGATACAGGGTTTCAAACATCCAAAGATCCCTTGTATCATCTACAATAGGACTGCAGCTGGGGGGGGGGGGCAAATGCCCCCTGTGCTCCCTCTCTGGATCCCCCAGTGCTTTGGACTTGGGGTACATGGACCTAGAGATGTGTTTGGGAGGTGCCGAGCCTGATGTGTTATATTTTTTCCCTGCCCTCTCCGATGTTAAATTCACTCTGTGCCTACAGTTCTAGGTGTAGGGTGTTTGTGTTTTCTGTGCCCTATTCCCTCATGTCTGTATTATGTGTTATTATCTTTAATGGTTATGTGTTACTGTTATTATTGTTTATATCCATACAGTGTGTGTCACTAAAGCATCTTTCAACCAACAGGATCTTGCTTAAACTAGTTCTCCCTGCCCCCTTGCTTAAGCCTTTGTTTCGCCAGGACATGTGGGGGGGGGGGGTCTATTGGGAGGCTCTGCATCTGCAAGCAGCATGAAATGCTGGGGCGTGTTTTCCATTGTATTCTGTACATTCCCCCTGTGTGTGGTTTTCCAATTGTAAATTGTAAATTAAGTCATTCCCAGTTTGGTTTTCACCCTGCAAGGAAGTCCGGCTATTTACTGGATGGGTTTGGGCCAGAACCAAAATACTTCAGGATACTAACAGCAAAGGGAACCTTTAGGCACATGGATATCCATCCTGGGTACTGATCGTCATGTGACAGGTTCCTAAATCAAAGCTCTCTTTTTTAAATTTTATGCAATGTTTTTGCATAATATGCATTAGTAGAGATGCAATGGGACCATCCAAACCATATAAGTGTTACCAGGTGTCAAGTCCTGGGGAAAAAAATGAGGGAACTCACCCACGAATTCCACAACCCCTATTACCCGAAGAAAAAATATATATATCACGAGTATAGCAGTACGTGTGATACCATTTTTATTGAGTTAACATTTATTGAGTAACCTCTCCTCTTCAGGTCTGGAAACTATACTGATCAGTGAAAGGTATCACTACGTACAGGTATACTCGTGATTTTGCCAACTGGACTAACACGTTATATATAATATATATATCACATACATATATATATATATCCAGGCACAGACCCCCCAGAATTATATACACAAGCACAGACCCCCCCAGAATTATATATACAGGGACTGGACCCCCAGAATAACATGCACAGCACTGGACCCCCAGAATAATATACCCAGCACGGAGTCCCCAGAATAATATGCACAGCACTGGACCCCCAGAATAATATACACAGCACTGAGCCCCAAGAATAATATGCACAGCACTGAGCCCCAAGAATATACACAGCACTGAGCCCCAAGGATAATATACACAGCACTGGACCCCAGAATAACATACACAGCACTGGACCCCCAGAATAACATACACAGCACTGAGCCCCCAGAATAATATACCCAGCACTGGACCCCAGAATAATATACCCAGCACTTGTTATATGGATATATTTGCCCCCAGATCATGGATATATTTGCCCCAGCTCATGGATATATTTGTCCCCAGCAGCTCATGGATATATTTGCCCCCAGCACATCATGGATATTTTTGCCCCAGCTGCTCATGGATGTATTTGCCCAAGCTCATGGATATATTTGCCCCCAGCTCACCTCTCTGCCAGGTGCCAGGCCCGAAAAAATTTAGCTGCCGGCCCGGTTGCCGTGTGTTCATCCTCCGAGTGGCGGTGAGATCGCAGCTGTCTGTTGGATAGATCACAGGCGAGCGCTTCATTCCAGCCGCCGCTCGGAGGATGAACACGTGGCCGCTGGTCCGGCAGCTAAATTGTTTCGAGCTCTGGCAGGTTCCCGCAGCGTTCCCACTGTGGGAGAACTGCGGGAACGCCGTTCCCGTTCATTCCTGCAGGACTCGAGCCCTGAGTGTTACGTACCGCGCTATGGTCCCTCGGCCCTCAGCAGCGTCATCCTCGCTGCTCGCTGGCCGGGCGCCGAGTGAAGAGGGGAATCCAGGCGGTCACGTGAGACACCAGGGGGTGGAGCCAGGCATGATGATGCGGCCCCGCCAGGTTTAAAACCACAGGTAATGCATTCATACATTGCCCTAACGTGGTTTCACATCCCTTAGAGCTGCTCCTGTTGGTTTTGATATTTTCTGGTATACTGACCCCTGGCAAACGGCTTCCGACATTCTCTAGCGTATTAACCCCTGGGGCAACATTGAGGATAGTAGACGCAGTGCTCGGCCAAGGAAACTTAGTGCAGTAGATGAAAGACACATCAAGCTTATTGCCCTTCGAAATCGGAAGATGTCCAGCAGTGCCATCAGCTCAGAACTGGCAGAAACCAGTGGGACCCAGGTACACCCATCTACTGTCCGGAGAAGTCTGGCCAGAAGTGGTCTTCATGGAAGAGTTGCAGCCATAAGGCCATAGCTCTGCCGTGGGAACAAGGCCAAGCGACTAAAGTATGCATGAAAACATAGGAACTGGGGTGCAGAACAATGGCAGCAGGTGCTCTGGACTGAGGAGTCAAAATGTTAAATATTTGGCTGTAGCAGAAGGCAGTTTGTTCGTCGAAGGGCTGGAGAGCGGTACAATAAGTGTCTGCAGGCAACAGTGAAACATGGTGGAGGTTCCTCGATCGTTTGGGGCTGCATTTCTGCAAATGGAGTTGGAGATTTGATCAGGATTAATGGTGTTCTCAATGCTGAGAAATACAGGCAGATACTTATCCATCATGCAATACCATCAGGGAGGCGTATGATTGGTCCCAAATTGATTCTGCAGCAGGACAACGACCCCAAACATACAGCCAAAGTCAATAAGAACTATCTTCAGCGTAAAGAAGAACAAGAAGTACTGGAAGTGATGGCATGGCCCCCACAGAACCCTAATCTCAACATCATCGAGTGTGTCTGGGATTACATAAAGAGACAGAAGGATGTGAGAAAGCCTACATACACAGAAGATCTGTGGGTTAGTTCTCCAAGATGTTTGGTACAACCTACCAGCCGAATTCCTGTGTGCAAGTGTACCTAGAAGAAGTGCTGCTGTTTTGAAGGCAAAGAGTGGTCACACCGAATATTGATTTGATTTAGATTTCTCTTTTGTTCATTCACTGCATTTTGTTCATTTATAACACTTCCATTTGTGAAAGCATTCGTTGTTTACAGCATTTTTTCACACCTGACTAAAACTTTTGCACAGTGCTGTATATATATACAGTATATACTGTATATAGACCAACCACTTATAAGGATCGGAGGGAAAGGATAGTGTGCTGCGTGCAAGGATCATTTCTCCTCCTGGTGGGGATCGTATCAGTAAGTACATGTGGTCATTGTGTGTATAACAAGACGCCCCCCACCCAGCCACTAAAATCTACAGCAGTTTGAAGAAATTGCTGCATCCGGGAGCCTGCTCCCAATCCCAGGGCTCTGTCCCCATCAGACCTGGAATTGGTAGTACTTGCCGGCTCCTGGCACTACACGTTGCCATCACTGTTGAAAAGAGCTCACGGAAATATGAAGAAATAAAAGGAAATGAGTTTTCTCTTCTTTAACTTGTCTTAAAAGTTTTCTCGTGGGGTTTATAAAACACACACTCCAGCTAGGATACAGTATATTCAATACGGAAAATGACTTTTATTCTTGGTAGATAAACTTTATTGAGTAGAATGAAGGGACACAATATATACCTGGCGGAAGCAAGAAATGATTAACTCAAAAAGGATACAATTTAAGCACAATAATAAACAACACTGTAAGATGAAAAAGCACAAAGGTGATGATGACAGCAGAGGTAGAGAGGATAAGCGCATGTAGAAAAGGATAGGATAATCAAAGTTGTAACGCAGATTGGGACTGACAGCTGCATAATTATTTATAGAGAATTCCTTCTGTGTATCCATACAGAGCTTCTTTGGAGGTTATTTAGGAGGCGTTGGTGTTTGCCGTACTTGTAAATAACAATGAATATTAGCATTATTATAGCAATCATGACAAATTCCGACGTTTCACAACAGGGAAGTCCAAACAGCATCAGGAGGAAATTCATCATTGAAACTTCTCCTGCCGTTGCTTCAATTTCTCTCTTTGCAACTCGGAAGCTTGTCGCGGTTGCAAGAGCGGCAAACACCGTTGTTTATGGATAACCTTCTTTATCCTCTGTCTGGAGTCCACTCCAAGCAAAGCATTCCTCCACCTCAAACCTAATAAATCATCGTTGCAGTGATGCATTACGAGCCAGGTGGTATTGGGCATTTTGAGCATAAATGTCCTTTTAATCTACATTCCATCATGGTCCTCCTTACCTTTAAATATTTCATTATTTTATTTATAATTAAAATATTAAAATACAAATTATCATGTTGTATTCTTCCTTAAATAGTTATTGATAGATTCGGGTAGCAGCAAGGGTGTTATGTATTTGTCTAACAAGTGTTAATACTGATCTTCAAAAAGGGGAAAAGGGGAAGATGTTCACATTATTGTGGAGTCAGATTATTTATAATTAGCACAATGAGAGGCATCATATTCTCATGGTCGGCGTCTTGCAGGGCCAGCCATGTCCACACCATTACACCAAGGAGCTTTGGGCTTGCTTGTGCTCCTCCTTGGGGAAGGAGAATTGTAGACGACTTCTCCATGGAGCCCGGCAGCCTTGCGCAGGAGCTGTCAACTCAAGCCCTGAACTGTATGCAGCATTCATCTAATGCTTACTCTTTAAACACATTTAATGTTTCACTTGATGCTCACTTGATTCTGGATTCATAATTTGTCAATGATTCCCATCCCATGATTTACTTCTGATACTTCCTGCATGCACTTATGGTCCCTATGGATTCAGCAAGATATTCCTTGATCTCAGAAATGAATACTGAACCTTGTACAAATCCCGGCTCCATGTACAGCTCTGTTCTCTGTTGGTTCTTTGAAATACTGGGATTTCCTGCACAAATCCTCATTTCCAGTCGTTGCTGCCAAGGCCTTGTATCTAGGGTTGTTTGGGAGAGGCATCGGTTAAGTCATAGTTTGCCAGGCTCTCTAGCTTGGCCTTCAGTTCTTCAAAAGAAGGCCTCTTGTGTGGATTCTCATTCCAGCAGTCCAGCATGAGGTCATACAGCTTTTTCGAGCAATTTCGAGGAGGGGCTTGCAACCTGTGACCCTGTTTCAGGAACTGAAGCAGTTTCCCATTTTGGATTTCTACAGCAAAAAAAACCAACAACAAACACTTTAAAGACTTAATCACCACATTTACATGTTAAAACGGTAATACTATCATCTGGAAGAAAAAAGTATCGGTGAACAAGTCTAAAGAGAGCACCGAATTGCACCGAACGGTGAATTTCCCCGTATGGTACAATTACATGGCCATTCAGCTAATAAAAGAGCTGGCGATTCACCAAATCCGCGAAATACCTTATATTGTTATTCACCTTATAAATTATTTACAGGCATTTTCATGCCCAATTTTTTTTTTTTAAAACGTCTTTTAAAAGTTGCAGGGGTTTTCTTTTTTTACCCCTGTTCGGTGGCTAGTCTGCATTCGGCAGCCTGTTCGGCAAATCATCGGATCAATTTGTCGGTTTTTCGGCAGGGGATCTGATCGATTTGCTCGGTTTATCACATCGATTCAGCGTTATTTTGGAGATTTTTGGATTTATTCAGTGGTTTTTCGGCTGCATTCGACGGGTTTATCGGTGGCGTTTGGCATACTTCGGGACCCTGTGGTGAATGCTGAATTCACCGCAGGGTCATTGAATTAAGGATGCCACCGTGCAGCCCCCCCCCCTTCCCCAGGCTGCATGGTGGCAGGGATCAGCTGCCTAACCTGACGAAGCTCGTCTCTGTCACTGGCAGGGGGGTGGAGAGGAGCTTCCCTGCCTCCTCACTCTGCTCATACTGGGGTCTGATGACTGGGTATACATGTATCTGGGGTCTGATGTCTGGGTATTAATGTTATTTTTGTACCTTTATTCTAAATCAAACCTTTTACAGTGTAATTTCATAAGATAATTTAAGGGGGTGTTTTAGGGGCAGAGGTAAGTGCTGGGTAGGTGTTAGCGGTGGAGCAACTGGTGGCGAATAACTCTTATGACCTGGTTAGTAGCTTTGGACTTGAAATTTTGAGCCCTGCTGTATATATTAGTATTTTTCACAATTCACAATCGTTCTAAGCACACAGTTTTAATGTGTCTTGATAACCTATATGATAACCTGACATAATGCTTTACCTGGGTATGGGATCATTCCCAGTGACATAATCTCGTGCAACAGAATCCCAAAAGACCAAACATCCGATTTGATGGTGTAACGGCCAAAACCTATGGCTTCTGGAGCTGTCCATTTGAAAGGGATTTCTTTTGACATAGTTACGTAGTAGTCGTCCTACAAATGCAGATGCAATGAATGTGAAAAATGGCAAAAATGGAGGAAATAAAATAAGGTTTCTAAAATCAATGCAATCACTAACATGTCCAGTAATAACCCAAGATCTCTGGGCGTCAACTCAGATTATGACTTCCTAAAATCCTGCTAGACTTTTCATGGGGATTAATAAATATAAGAGTTTACAGTGCCTGTAGAGGCAATCATTTCCAAATGAGAGCTTGAGGAGCCTGAACATATTCCAGGTTTTACTGGTATATAAGTACATAAACATGGCTGCAATCCCATTCACTGGGACTGATCGATCATTCCTGACTGGATCTCAGGGTAAAAGAGCTGCTAAAAGCTCATGTTTGTAAGTGTTGGTTTAACTCACACAACACATGCTAGAAATGTGTCGAGTTGAATAAAATGTGTCCACTGGAGACCACACATGAATGATACATTGCTGTAGATGGGCATAGAGGGATCCCAGGTATTCAGAGCTATCATGAATGACTCTTTGTTCTACAACATAATTATGGAAGATAAGTGGCCAAAAGGTTGAGAAGCTCATGCATGTTAAACCTCTAGGCATGAAAGAGTCTCGGACTCTCACCTTAATGATCCTGGCCATTCCAAAGTCTGCAATCTTGCATATGTTGTTCTGTGACAACAGGATATTCCGGGCTGCCAGATCCCTGTGAATGCATTTTTTGGACTCCAGGTAGCGCATCCCTTCTGCGACTTGCACAGCAATGTCCATGAGGCCGTCTACTTTAACCTCATCTTCTTCAATACCTTAAAAAATACACAATGGTAAAAACTTAGCATGCACACTCAACACACCCCCCCTCCCCAAGAAAACATTACTCCCAGGAAAGCATTACTCACTCATCATTCTAGAGAGTGAGGAGTAATGTCCCAAATTTACAAAATGTGGACAGTTACTGTTTGTTTAGTAAAAGACTATTTGTAATGATTATGAGGCACAAGTTTTAATAGTGCCCTGTGCACTAACTGTTTCAAGTGTAGTGGGTTGTGTTCAAAGGCCCATTGTAAGATGTTAATTAGTCCTGGGCAGTGGAGGACATGATGGCGGTGTTTGTTTTGTTTTTCCATCATATGTTCATTAGTTTGTCCTGAATAAATATGTGTGAGTCTCTCCATTAAAGACAGTTCCTGTTATACCTAAACACTGGTTCTGTCTAGTGCTTGGGTCAATCTGCTATAATCAACTCCTTTCTTCAGCTGTTATTCTGCTGTTCCTGGTTGGTGGAGTTCCTGGTTGTTGTCCTGGGTTGAGGGAGCACGGTTTTGCCGGAGGTACCCAGTCGGGGCACAGGGAGCTCCGTGACAAGTTTATACGCTTCAGCAGGGTTCAAAATTTCAGGTCACAAGCTACTAGCCAGGTCTTCAGAGTTACTCGCCACTAGTTGTCCAGAGCGTATGACAGAGCTTCACAGTAATGTGTGGTATGCATGAACGTATCACAGAGCGCCACAGCCTTTTCTACACCCCCCCTGCCCATCCAATTCTTCATGACCCCCTCCATTTTTTTTACACAGCTCCCCCTTGTTTTGACAGCCCCCTTGATGTCACACAAATCCCTTTGTTTTCACACAGCCTCCTTGCTTTCACACAGCCCCTCCTCCTTTTTGCACAGCCTCCTTTTTGCACAGCCTCCTCTTTACTCAGCCTCCCACTTGTTTTTACACAGCCTCCTTTTTGCACAGCCTCCCACTCGTTTTTGCACAGCCTCCTCTTTACTCAGCCTCCCACTTGTTTTTACACAGCCTCCTCTTTACTCAGCCTCCCACTTGTTTTTACACAGCCTCCTTTTTGCACAGCCTCCCACTCGTTTTTGCACAGCCTCCTCTTTACTCAGCCTCCCACTTGTTTTTACACAGCCTCCTTTTTGCACAGCCTCCCACTTGTTTTTGCACAGCCTCCTCTTTACTCAGCCTCCCACTTGTTTTTACACAGCCTCCTTTTTGCACAGCCTCCTCTTTACTCAGCCTCCCACTTGTTTTTACACAGCCTCCTCTTTACACAGCCTCCTTTTTGCACAGCCTCCCACTCGTTTTTGTAAAGCCTCCTCTTTACTCAGCCTCCCACTTGTTTTTGCACAGCCTCCTTTTTGCACAGCCTCCCACTCGTTTTTGCACAGCCTCCACTTTGCACAGCCTCCTCGATTTTACCCCCCCTTTTTACAAAGCCCACCTTGTCTTCACACTGCCCCCCTACGTTTTCACACAGCTGCTGCACCCCCCCCTCATTTTCACTCCCCAGTTTATGTCTCGGGCGGCAGCTGGGACCTCGGCTGCTCCTCTTCTGCAGTCTGGCTCCACTGCCCTCCGCGCGCTTGCCTCCTCTTCTCTGTGCCGTCTACGATGCATCATGTGGGTGGGTCAATCAAGTGACTCACCAAACGTGACTCTCGCAGTTCACATGGAAGGGGCGGCGCCAAAGCAGAGTGCCTGCCCAGACTCATGTTAAGAGTGTGGGAGGCACGCTGCCGTACAGCTGATATGACAGCTGATGATGGATCAACAAGGCGAGGCTCCCGACAGGTCAGTCTGCCCCACCCCCACTCGCCCGCATGTAATTTCCACTCGCAGAATGCGAGGAGGCGAGTGGAAATTTTGAGGGCTGCGCTTCAGTATATATAATGTGGGTGAGTATCCAATCTGTGGCAAGATTTTTAAGTCTGCACAGCCAAAGGAATAAAAGCGCCTAGAAACTGTCTTAGAATTATAATATCTTGCCGATAGCTGAAAAATACAAAGCCCTAACCTGGAGATCTGACAAGGGGAAATAACATTTCAGGTAAAGATACTGTAGGTAACCTGGGGGAAAAAGTTCTGTCGAGAGTCTAGACTGTATCCTGGGCGGTGAAAAGGCAGAAGTTAAATTAGCATAAACTAACCTTTCTAAAGCCAGGAATCATATTTTTTGCTGTTTTACATTAATATGAATAGTTTTATTATTAATAACTTGAATGTAAAAACATTGTTAAATATTAAGTACATAACACATTAAAGATATGGATGAAAAATAGGAGGTGGAGCAGGTAATACGAAGTCTACTCTACTAGTAATAATGCAGTCTGGGTCTGGCGGCCTGTCTCCAATTCTTACCCTTATTAAAGCAGGATGTTGGACCTTGGTTTGGCACTTGGAAAGTGATTTGCATCAAGCATATATTTCCCTCTGTGGCAGAGGGGGTTTCCACGTACCTCTCAGGTATTTGAGCAGGTCTCCTTTGGGCAGAAGCTCAGTTACGATGTAATAGGGGTCACCCACTGAGCAGATGGCGTACAGGGACAGCAGGTTGCGATGGCGCAACGTTTTCAGGAAGGCTGTCTCTTTTATGAAGATTTCCGTGTTGGTCACTCCTGTAAATGAATGGCCAAAGTTAGAGACATTGTGGTTTTCAATGAAGGACAGGACAAACATACACACACACTGTAATCATTTTGGGGTGTATCTTCTGTAACGTGGGGGTTTCCGTCCACGTGCAGAAAGCTCCCCTTGAAGTCAGTATTCCGCAGAAGTACCACATTCAGGCCCATGTATAAAATCGAGCCCCTAACCATCAAAGGTGGATCCAGACAGATGTTTCGGGGAGGGGGCACTCTACCAGTTTTGGCTAAGAGCTGGTGTTTGGGTCACAGTGACAGGCGCCTCACTCTCCCCAGAACATTGCCGCACAGGGTCTGTCCTCATGCGGGTCTGTCCTGATCACGACACCTGACAGACACTACACAGAGATACTCTGTCACTGAGAAACAAGCACTGGTAAACACATACCATTAAGGGAAGTCACTGAATGCAGGCTCAGAAACTCAGATATTCCTAAACTTTATAGGCAGCATCACAAAATACTGGGCCATTTATGTTAATGAAAATGTTAACTAAAATATAAGCAAATTATCTTATTTACATTTATTATAGGTTACAGACTCATTGCCGGGAGTTATACTGCTGTGCAGAATATAGAATAAATCTGTATTCTGGCGCCACCTAGTGGTTCCTTAGTGGTGAACCACTACAAGATATGTAAATGGAATAAAGTTGATGATTTTAGACAGGATCTCAGAGTGTATACAAAGACTGGGTGTATTAAATGGGAAACAGAGTACACAGAGGATCCGGGTTCATAAGCCAATGATTGCAGAAATACAATATGCAATGTGTAATGTTAGTCCATAGACTAATTCAGCCTCCATTGCCCACAACTGCAGTCTACAACGTTGTGGGCAAAAGCAGCCTCCAAAGCCACATGCAAAATAAAATATCTAAAATAATGAGTAAAATAAATAGAATGTAGCAGCTAGTCTCCTTCACCAGGTGGTATATCCCCAACCACCAAACAAATATAAAGTACCAAAAGGCAAAATGTTGAGACCCACGACGGCCATTTTGGATCTTCACAAGACCGCCCTTTTTTCACTTTCACTGTCATTTTCAGTTTCTCTTCAAACTAAACACTATTTAAAGCCACAGAAGTGGCTCCTGGACATTCACACTGACTGAGGAAGCGGTTTTTACTGCGAAACGCTTCTTACAGGGTTATTCAGAGAAAAGTGAAAACCAGGAGAATGACTGGAGAAGTGAAAATTCTAGGTCAAAATAGCCGATTTGGAAAGTGAAATAAATGGGAGAATTTTTCTGGTTTGGCTATTTTGACCTAGAGTTTTCACTTCTCCAGCCATTCTCTTGGCTTTCACCTCTCTCTGAATAACCCGGTTAGTGTTACCCATTTGCTTTTTAATTTATTTGTTTTACCGTTTTTTTTTGTTTTGTTTTTTGTAACCAAGAATAAACCGTTTTTAAGGCTAGGGTCAGACGAGCGTGATTTCTACGGACTGTACGTCCGTGCACACGGACGTACGTCAGTACGGAAGACACAGTAGTGGCCACACAGTCCGTTTTTTTCACTGACGTATATTTTGACGGATGGAGGGAAAATAAATTAAAAAGCAAAACCATTTTGTCCATGAAAAATGCTGGACGTATAAATGCAGCCCGTCTGACCACGTTCCATCACTCACACACAAAGCTATGCGGACGTTGCGGACGCAGCGCACTTTGTGCGGCCGTTCTAGGGGTTGTACGTTCTTGCCTGCCTTGCGTCCGTTTGCCGCGCCCGTGGTGCGTCCGCAGTTCAGTGCGGACGTACTTCGTGTAACAGGCTCCAATGGACTTTCTTTCATGCTATTACGGACATACTTTTAGGCGCAATCACGGACGTGAACACTACGCTCGTCTGACCCCAGCCTAAAACCTATTTGGGGAACAATTTTATTGGTCCTCTTGGCTACACTGATTTGGTGAATACCATCTTCAAGTGGAGGAACCACACTCTCCCAGGACCTCACAGACACCTCATCCAGCAGAGCACTAACACACCTGGACCCACGCTGAGAGGAGAACACACGGCCTGGAAACAAACTGTTCCAACAATCTTCCACACAGCAGGGAGATCTTGTGCTCCCTAAAGTGACGCCAGCTGCCTACCCATCCGGTGTGTGACTTGAGACGCTCATGTGAGTGCATTTCTTTATTGTATTTTACTTTATTTAAAAGAAGCGCTGGACTCCATCACATTTTGCATTTGGTACTCTTGCTGTGCAGCACTGTTATAATCCTGCACACCCTGAATATATTGGGGAGTTCCTAAAAGGAGGAACATTAGAAAAATAGAGGGAAAGGGGGATTTGGGTCCAAAATAGAGACTGTCCCAAAAACGCTAGTATCACCGAGGGGAGTGTTTCGTTCCAGGACAAGGCGCCGAGGTAGAACCTGCCCTGGAATCTAATGCTAAAATGGGAGCTTTGCAGGAAAACCTGGAGGCGCAGTTTTTCCCTGTTGGCATCCCCTTTGTAGCATTAGCTATGTAATCATGCCCTATATATTTCAAATGTGATGACATAAAAGTCCCTGAGCCCCATTAAACAGTTGAGGTTAAAACGGAGATGATAAGAAAGAAAATCTGTGCCTGCAGACTTTCCTTACCGTACCCGTTTTACCATAGCTATTCCAGGATAGGCACTACGTACATATCCGGGCAACAAACTCTGCTCAACATCGCGCATCACTGTGATAGAATCATGGAGGGAGACTGGGAATTATTTTCTATTTGTCTCACTCTGCTCCCAACAAGAGAAAGCGGCAGATCTCGCCACCCTCTCCACTGCAGGAGAAGAGGTGACTATCAGGGTGTCAGGGCTGCGGGTTCCGGGACGGCTGGTCCGGCGGTCCCCTCCACATCGGGCTGCTGCTCAGGGGGTGGGGTTGCGGCTGGCGCATGGGCCTGGCGTTACCCGGAGACCCGGCTTACCTCTGTCGCGGGTCCATGACTCCCGGGGGGGACGACGAGTGGATCCCCGGGTGTCCGCCGCGGGCTTGCGTCGCAGCCCAAGACTGCTGCCCAGCACGTGCCCCAGAATGGACGCGCGCGTGCCAGGCTCCACCAATATGGCGGCCGGCCCGCGGCGCGCGTCTATGACGTCACCAGCGTCTCGGAGTAAGGGAGGAGCTCCATGGGTACTTAAGGGCAGACTTGCCATTCTATCTTCGCTTCACTATTGTAGCAGTTCCCTCAGTATTGCTCTTCCCATTCCATATTTTATGCCTTCCTGTGATCCTGACTTGGCTTGTGACCCCGACCTCCGTGTACCGCTGTGATCCTGACTTGGCTAGTGACTTTAACCTTGCTTTCTTCACCAACTCCTTGGGCTCCCTGTATCCTACTCCCGGGATCCCTGACAGAATAGTGAAGCCACAATGGAGCTTGCGGATGTCGCCGGGGCAGTAGACACCCTGTCTCAACAGGTGAACACCTTATCCTGCTCCATAAGAGAACTACAGAATGGGCATCGGCACCTCCAGGAACAGTTGTTATCGTTCCAAACTACCTCACCAACCCGCCCAGTGGAGTTGACTCATGTTCCAGAACCACATGTTCCCATGCCTGAACGTTACTCAGGCAAGCAAGACCACTTCCAAGCCTTCATGATGTCGTGTGACCTTCTCTTTTCATTGAATCCCCGGACTTATTACAGTGATTTCGTTAAGATACGTACGACAATATCACTTTTAGTTGGAGAAGCACAAGCATGGGCTCATAATCTATTACGCTCTCAGAGCTCGGTGTTGGATACATGGCCGCTCTTCCTCAACGCTATGGCCGCGATGTTCGATGACCCACTCCGAGCCAGTACGGCAGAAAACACCCTTAGATCCCTACGGCAAGGACGTCGTTCAGTGGAAGCTTATATCACGGACTTTCGTCGCTTCGCCTGTGAGACAGGATGGAATGATGTTGCCTTGATAGGGCAATTCCGTCTTGGTCTCTCAGAGGCCTTAAAAGACGAAATCGCACGAGTGGGAATCCCTTCATCCCTTGAGTCCCTGGTTCAACTATCCATCCAGATTGATAGGAGACTTCGCGAACGAGCAAGGGAAAGATCCGCTTCCTACTCGTCAATGCTCCGTTCTCCTCCTGCTCCACCTCCCGGTAATCAGGTGGCGCTACCCGCACCAGAGGAACCCATGCAGGTTAATATGGCTCAAGGCCGACTCCCACCGGAAGAATTACACCGACGACGTATGCACAACCTCTGCCTGTATTGTGGTCGACCAAACCATACAGCACGTTACTGTCCAGAAAAGAACCGGGGTCGAGCAGGTAACCCTAACTCACTCCTTCGTCTGTTACATCTGTCCACCTCCAGTTGCTGCAGCCCTTTATTGACACTCCCTCTTGTTTTACAGTGGGGAGGGAGGATGCTACTTCAAACCGCGATGGTTGATTCAGGAGCAAGTGGAAACTTCCTCGACAAAGCAGTCGTTGATGCCTTTTGTATTCCTGTTACGAATAAACCCTTCCCTTTGCATATTCAGGTCGTGGATGGGTCTTCTTTGCCTTCTGGGCCGGTTACCACTGAAACAGAGCCATTACAAGTAACCATAGGCCCTGGGCATAAGGAAACGTTACGATTTGACATCGTCACTACTCCATTGTTTCCAATTATTTTAGGTCTCCCCTGGCTACGTCAGCATGACCCCCAGGTCTCATGGTCCTCTGGCACGTTTACCTTCTCGTCTTCCTACTGTACCCAGAATTGTCTCCAGAAACACCATCATGTCTTGAATACGGTCCTAGATATACATATGACACCGCAGTATCACACCGTTCTCCCTAATGAATATTCTTCGTTCGCAGATGTGTTTGACGAAAAAGGGGTGGAATCTTTGCCGCCCAGGAGACCGTATGATTGTCCGATTGAACTAATTCCAGGAGCTCCCATTCCGTACGGCAGGCTCTATCCGTTATCGGAACCGGAATTGAAGGTATTGAAAGGCTACATTCAGGAGAACCTGGACAAAGGGTTTATCAGGCACTCAACGTCACCGGCAGGTGCGGGTATCTTTTTTGTGGAGAAAAAAGATGGGGGTCTCCGTCCCTGCGTGGATTATCGCGAATTGAATCTCATCACGATCAAGAACAGGTACATCTCTCCCCTTGATTCCAGAACTCATCGAGCGTCTCCAGGGTGCAACAGTCTACACAAAGATCGATCTCAAGGGAGCATACAACCTTGTCAGAATAAGTAGAGGCGACGAATGGAAGACGGCGTTTAGGTCACGCTACGGTCATTTCGAGTACATGGTGATGCCTTTCGGGTTATGCAACGCACCTGGTACGTTCCAACATTTCCTCAATGACGTCTTCAGAGACCTGTTAGACCAATATGTAGTGATTTACTTGGACGATATCCTTGTTTTTTCCTGTTCTCTCGAGGACCATCGGGTCCATGTAACAACAGTCTTAACTCGCCTCCGAACCCATCGGTTATATGCAAAGATCGAAAAATGTGTCTTCGAGGCAGACGAAATAGAATTCCTGGGATTCTTCTTAACCCCAGGTCGTCTTGCCATGGATCATAAGAAAGTAGCCGCCATCAGCACTTGGCCTACACCTACGGATAAAAAGGCTGTCCAACGATTTATAGGCTTCGCCAATTTCTATAGACGCTTCATACAGGGGTTCTCCTCCATCATTCTACCCCTTACCGGGTTGACCAAACAACAGACCAAGTTTTGCTGGTCCACCGAGGCTCAACAAGCGTTTAACGCCTTAAAACATCGTTTCAGCACAGCGCCTATACTGGTCCTACCGGATCCCTTACGACCATATGAAGTAGAGGTTGATGCCTCTGATGTCGGGATCGGGGCGGTTCTCTCCCAACGGAGACCCCCAGAACAGATGGTCCATCCTGTGGCATATTATTCCAGAAAACTGACTTCCGCTGAGACGCATTACGATGTTGGCGATAGGGAACTCCTCGCCATTAAATGTGCCCTCACGGAGTGGCGTCATCTCTTAGAGGGTGCTCTACATCCTTTCCTGGTCTTCACAGACCATAAAAATCTGGAATATCTACGGACGGCTAAAAGACTCAATCCACGACAAGCCAGATGGTCATTATTCTTTTCTCGTTTTGACTTCCGGGTAACCTAAAACCTGGTATCCAGAATAAGAAGGCCGATGCATTATCATTCTCTCTCCACCGATCCATCCGACACCCACTATTGAACCAGTGCTTTCCCCGAGCAGATTCATCGGCATGACCACTAACCTTATGCAACAGATACGTTCCCATACCGATACTAACAACCAACCCCATGTAATGGGAACTCAAGAACAGCGTCAGCAATGTCTTGTCCCGGTTCAGGACCGAGTAGCGGTACTCCAACAATTCCATGACACTTTGGGAAGCGGTCATCCAGGGATACGTAAGACCAAGGACTTGATAAAGCGTTACTTCTGGTGGCCTACTTTGGCTCAGGATGTTAGGGACTTCGTGGGTTCTTGCTCGGTCTGTGCCCGCGCCAAACATAGCACGAAGAAACCAGTAGGTCTCCTACAACCCCTTCCGGTACCTGAACAACCATGGTCACATATCACCATCGATTTCATTGTTGAACTTCCTCCATCAAATGGTTTCACAACCATAATGGTAACCGTGGACCGTCTGACCAAAATGGCCCACTTCACTCCCATTCAAGGCCTGCCTACCGCTGCACAAACAGCATCCTTGTTCCTACAGAACGTATATCGCTTGCATGGCGTCCCTGAATCCATCGTGTCTGATCGAGGGGCGCAATTCACATCTCGATTCTGGCGATGCTTTTGCCGGGCTTTGGGGATTTCGGTTGACCTGTCTACGGCATACCATCCCCATACCAACGGACAGACAGAGAGGGTGAATCAATCCTTGGAAGCATACCTACGTTGTTATACAACCTATTTACAGGACGATTGGGCCACTTATTGTGCACTGCCGAATATGCCTATAACGCCCGACTGCACGATTCTACTCGTTGTTCTCCCTTCTTCCTAATGTATGGATATCATCCTGCTCCTCTTCCTGATTTGCCTTCTGTTGTCCCGGTTCCCAGCGTTGCTACCCGCCTCCGGGCACTCCGAGTATGTCGTACAAAGGCCCGTGCGTGCCTCATAATGGCTCAGAATACGTACAAAAGATATGCTGATCGTCACCGTACTGCCTCTACGGGCTATACTACGGGCCAAAGAGTGTGGTTGTCCACGCGCCACCTACGTCTCTCTTGTCCCTCTAAGAAATGGGCCCTAAATATATAGGGCCATTTACCATTGTTGACATGATAGGGCCGGTGGCGGCTCGTCTCCGGCTTCCTGCTCGTTACCGGTTCCATCCGGTGGTGCACGTATCCCTTCTGAAGCCGGTTGGTGCCAACCCTTTTGTTGGTCGTTCCTTGCCTCCTCCTCCTCCTGTGTCTGCTGCTGGTTCCGATATGTTCGAAGTGGCGCGGATCCTCGATTCCCGTCTTCGGCGGGGTGTACTCCAGTATTTTGTGGATTGGACAGGTTACGATCCTGAGGAGCGTTCCTGGGAACCTGCCTCTTTTGTCCGGGCTCCGGCCCTTGTCCGTGCTTTTCATGCTGCTCATCCCGGGCGTCCGGGTCCGTTGCGTGTCCTGAGGCCCCGCGTTCCGGGGGGGGTTATGTCAGGGCTGCGGGTTCCGGGACGGCTGGTCCGGCGGTCCTCTCCACATCGGGCTGCTGCTCAGGGGGTGGGGTTGCGGCTGGCGCATGGGCCTGGCGTTACCCGGAGACCCGGCTTACCTCTGTCGCGGGTCCATGACTCCCGGGGGGACGACGAGTGGATCCCCGGTGTCCGCCGCGGGCTTGCGTCGCAGCCCAAGACTGCTGGCCCAGCACGTGCCCCAGAATGGACGCGCGTGCGGCCAGGCTCCACCAATATGGCGGCCGGCCCGCGGCGCGCGTCTATGACGTCACCAGCGTCTCGGAGTAAGGGAGGAGCTCCATGGGTACTTAAGGGCAGACTTGCCATTCTATCTTCGCTTCACTATTGTAGCAGTTCCCTCAGTATTGCTCTTCCCATTCCATATTTTATGCCTTCCTGTGATCCTGACTTGGCTTGTGACCCCGACCTCCGTGTACCGCTGTGATCCTGACTTTTTTTTGTGACCCCGACCTCCGTGTACCGCTGTGATCCTGACTTGGCTAGTGACTTTAACCTTGCTTTCTTCACCAACTCCTTGGGCTCCCTGTATCCTACTCCCGGGATCCCTGACACAGGGTTATTCAGAGAGCGTGAAAAGCAGGAGAATGACTGGAGAATGACTGGAGAATGAAAAATTCTAGGTCAAAAAAGCCAAACCAGAAAAATTCTCCCTTTCATCTCACTTTCCAAACTGGCTATTTTGACCTAGAATTTTTCATTCTCCAGTCATTCTCCAGTCATTCTCCTGTTTTTCACGCTCTCTGAATAACCCTGTATGAGATTTTTATGGGGGTTTGTAGAATGTATTAAGTGATTTTCCTAATTCAAAATCACTTAACACCAACTTTGAGGAGACGGTATTTCTCAGTGTCTCACAGACTGTAGCTCGAGCTACCTCAGAATAGCTTGTCTTGCCATTCGTAGGTGCAAATCTATGTCTTCTATAAGTACTATACTATGTATATGACATGTTATTAAACAGTAAGGTGGTGTAAGGCAGGGGTTAAAATTTGCACTCGCCCCCTCGCAATTTGCGAGTTGAAATTGGGCTGTAATTGGAATGCCAGCGTCGGCATGGAGCCGTCACTGACATTCCCTTTCATGTGATCCTGTCTGCTCCAGTGCGTAGCGAGGAAGGAAGGGGGCGGCGCCACAAGCAGGGACGGACCGAACGTTGGGAGAGATGTGCTTTCACATCTTCCCAGTGTCTGCACTCAGCCAGCTTCCGGGTGGTCTGTGTCACGTGTGCTGACACAGAGTCTGGAAGCGTTTGTGCATGAGCCGAGTGAGGAGTGATCGGATTCCCTCCCTCTGAGCGGAGGGGAACTGCTGCCTGGGAGGTAGGTAATTACAAGGCTGCAGGGGTTGCAGGGGATAAAAAAAGGACTGAGAATGGAAGAGAGGGGATGAAAAAAAGAAAGAGGGGATAAAAAAAGACTGAGTATGGAAGAGAGGGGATGAAAAAAGACTGAGAATGGAAGAGAGGGGATGAAATAAAGAGGGGATAAAAAAAGACAGAATGGAATAGAGGGGATAAAAAAAGACTGAGAATGGAAGAGGGGATGAAAAAAAGAAAGAGGGGATAAAAAAAGACAGAATGGAAGAGAGGGGATAAAAAAAGACTGAGAATGGAAGAGGGGATGAAAAAAGACTATCAGCCACTTCTTTCAGCTACCAGCCAGTTACAAACCAGTGGTAATGCACAAAATAAAATCTCCCATTGGACCAATACTTTGACATTGCAGATAAGTCGTACACCCCCACCACTATGATATCGAACGATATGGTAAGTTTTTACTGTGGAAATTTAAAGATACAGAACCCCAAATATCAACCCATTGCTTAATTGTGTCTTTTTCCCAATACTTCAAAAGGGATGAAAATAAAATCTCCCATTGGACCAATACTTTGACATTGCAGATAAGTCGTACACCCCCACCACTATGATATCGAACGATATGGTAAGTTTTTACTGTGGAAATTTAAAGATACAGAACCCCAAATATCAACCCATTGCTTATATTGTCACTTTTTCCCAATACTTCAAAATGGGATGAAAAAAAATCTCCCATTGGACCAATACTTTGACATTGCAGATAAGTCGTACACCCCCACCACTATGATATCGAACGATATGGTAAGTTTTTACTGTGAAATTAAAGATACAGAACCCCAAATATCAACCCATTGCTTATATTGTCACTTTTTCCCAATACTTCAAAATGGGATGAAAAAAAATCTCCCATTGGACCAATACTTTGACATTGCAGGTGCGTCGTACACCCCCACCACTATGATATCGAACGATATGGTAAGTTTTTACTGTGGAAATTTAAAGATACAGAACCCCAGATATCAACCCATTGCTTATATTGTGACTTTTTCCCAATACTTCAAAATGGCTTGAAAATAAAATCTCCCATTGGACCAATACTTTGACATTGCAGATAAGTCGTACACCCCCACCACTATGATATCGAACGATATGGTAAGTTTTTACTGTGGAAATTTAAAGATACAGAACCCCAAATATCAACCCATTGCTTATATTGTCACTTTTTCCCAATACTTCAAAATGGGATGAAAAAAAAATCTCCCATTGGACCAATACTTTGACATTGCAGGTGCGTCGTACACCCCCACCACTATTATATCGAACGATATGGTAAGTTTTTACTGTGGAAATTTAAAGATACAGAACCCCAAATATCAACCCATTGCTTATATTGTGTGTTTTTCCCAATACTTCAAAATGGGATGAAAAAAAAATCTCCCATTGGACCAATACTTTGACATTGCAGGTGCGTCGTACACCCCCACCACTATGATATCGAACGATATGGTAGGTAAGTTACTGTGGAAATTTAAAGATACAGAACCCCAAATATCAACCCATTGCTTATATTGTGTGTTTTTCCCAATACTTCAAAATGGATGAAAAAAAAATCTCCCATTGGACCAATACTTTGACATTGCAGGTGCGTCGTACACCCCCACCACTATGATATCGAACGATATGGTAAGTTTTTACTGTGGAAATTTAAAGATACAGAACCCCAAATATCAACCCATTGCTTATATTGTGTGTTTTTCCCAATACTTCAAAATGGGATGAAAAAAAATCTCCCATTGGACCAATACTTTGACATTGCAGGTGCGTCGTACACCCCCACCACTATGATATCGAACGATATGGTAAGTTTTTACTGTGGAAATTTAAAGATACAGAACCCCAAATATCAACCCATTGCTTATATTGTGTCTTTTTCCCAATACTTCAAAATGGGATGAAAAAAAATCTCCCATTGGACCAATACTTTGACATTGCAGGTGCGTCGTACACCCCCACCATTATGATATCGAACGATATGGTAAGTTTTTACTGTGGAAATTTAAAGATACAGAACCCCAAATATCAACCCATTGCTTATATTGTCACTTTTTCCCAATACTTCAAATATCTTTAAATTTCCACAGTAAAAACTTACCATATTGTTCGATATCATATGGTGGGGGTGTACGACGCACCTGCAATGTCAAAGTATTGGTCCAATGGAGATTTTATTTTCAAGCCATTTTGAAGTAGTATTGGAAAAAGTCACAATATAAGCAATGGGTTGATATTTGGGGTTCTGTATCTTTAAATTTCCACAGAAAAACTTACCATATCGTTCGATATCATAGTGGTGGGGGTGTACGACTTATCTGCAATGTCAAAGTATTGGTTCAATGGAGATTTTATTTTCAAGCCATTTTGAAGTATTGGGAAAAAGTCACAATATAAGCAATGGGTTGATATTTGGGGTTCTGTATCTTTAAATTTCCACAGTAAAAACTTACCATATCGTTCGATATCCTAGTGGTGGGGGTGTACGACTTATCTGCAATGTCAAACTATTGGTCCAATGGGATTTTTTTTTTCATCCCATTTTGAAGTATTGGGAAAAAGTGACAATATAAGCAATGGGTTGATATTTGGGGTTCTGTATCTTTAAATTTCCACAGTAAAAACTTACCATATCGTTCGATATCATAGTGGTGGGGGTGTACGACTTATCTGCAATGTCAAAGTATTGGTCCAATGGGAGATTTTATTTTGTGCATTACCACTGGTTTGTAACTGGCTGATAGCTGAAAGAAGTGGCTGATAGCATTACCACTGATTTGTAACTGGCTGATAGCTGTACTCCAGTAATGGAAGAGGGGATGAAAAAAAGAGGGGATAAAAAAAGACTGAGAATGGAAGAGAGGGGATGAAAACGAGAAAGAGGGGATAAAAAACTGAGAATGGAAGAGAGGGGATGAAAAAAAAGAAAACGGGGATAAAAAAAGACTGAGAATGGAAGAGGAGATGAAAAAAAGACTGAGAATGGAAGAGGAGATGAAAAAAAGAAAGGGGATAAAAAAAACTGAGAATGGAAGAGGGGATGAAAAAAAATAATGAGAGAGGATAAAAAAACAAATAAGAGGGGATGAAAAAAAAGAAAGAGGGAGAGAGGTGAAAAAAGTGAGAATGGGAGAGGGGGGTTGAAAAAAAGAATGAGAGGGAGTGGGTAAAAAGAAAGAGAGAGGGGGTATATAAAAGGCTTTGGAGCTCTGATACGCTCCTACACACCACAAATTATTGTGAGTTTTATTGCTGTGGAGCTCTGATACAGTAATGCGTAGTGTGTATGAGTGTATCAGAGCACCACAGCAATAAAACTCAGTAAGGTGTGGTGAGTATTAGCGTATCAGAGCTGCACAGCAATAAAACTCTCAGTAATGTGCAGTGTGTATGAGCATATCACAGAGCTGCACAGCAATAAAACTCACGCTCATACACACTGCACATTACTATGAGGTTTATTGCTGTGGAGCTCTGTGATACGTTCATACACACTGCACATTACTATGAGGTTTATTGCTGTGGAGCTCTGTGATACGTTCATACACACTGCACATTACTATGAGGTTTATTGCTGTGGAGCTCTGATATGTTCATACACACTGCACATTACTATGAGGTTTATTGCTGTGGAGCTCTGTGATACGTTCATACACACTGCACATTTTGATTTATGTTTACAATGCTTCGTTATATTATTAATGATAATTAAACAATAATTTTAGAGGGTGTGTTTAGGGGCAGAGATAACAGTAAGGGTTGGGTGGCGAGTAACTCTTAAGGCCTGGCTAGTAGCTTGGGACCTGAAATTTTGAGCCCTGGTGTAAGGGATTGCTACACTCTAGCCGCAAGAGTGGAATAGTGATTACCGACGGTAAGATAAGTACAGGAGACACTATGTATAACATCTTCTGTAGTTATCTTATAGTCAAGTGTGGACCAGGGGCCCCTGTTGGTGTAATGGTCAGTTGTCCCAAATTTTTTTTCTTTTAGTCCATTTTGTCCCTTTAGGTATTTGAAAAATGATCATCCAACAATCACATAGCAGTATTAATATTGTTTGATGACCTTTTAACTTTAAGGTTTCAGTTAAGGCAGATTAAGTTTTGCAGCGTTTTGGGGAGCAACAGTTATTTTACTCCTCTGCTGTATTTTAATACTTTGTGGTCCAATAAACTTTCACTATAAGGGTTATTCAAAAAGAGCTGAACTAGCCCTGAAATTGCACCGAACAGTGAATTTCCCTGTACCGTACAATTTCGTGGCCATTCGGATATTCAAAAGCTGGCAATTCGCCATTTTCATGCAGTAGGTTTTTTGCATACAGCTTTCAAAAGTTATGAAGTGTTTTTTTGGTTTTTTTTGCCCAATGTCAAACAGCATTCGCCAAGGCCAGCAAGGTATTGGCATGCATTAAAATGGGGGTTCACTCTCTGGATGAAAACATAATTTTGCCTCTTTTTAAATTAATAGTAAGACGCACGAATATGCCGTGCAATTTTGGGCACCTGTCTTAAGAAAGGATGTTATAGCGATAGAAAAAGTGCAGAGACGGGCGGCTAAATTAATAGGGGAATGAAATGTTTAAGTTATGAGGAAAGACTAACAAGCTTAAACCTGTTTAGTTTAGAGAAACGGCGCCTTAGAGGGCATCTGATAACCTTGTATAAATATATACAAGGCCATTATAAACCATTGTCTGGAAACCTATTCATTAATAGGACTATACACAGGACACGTGGTCACCCATTTAGACTGAAAGGAAATTTGGCTTAAAGCATAGGAAGGGTTATTTTACATGAGAACAATAAAGCTTTGGAATTCTCTGCCTGTTGAGGTGGTTGGGTAAGAGACTGTACAGACTTTTAAACAACAGCTGGATGACTTCCTGCAAACATATAATATTGAGGGTTATATATTTATTATGTGGGTAAAAGCTGCTTGATCCAAGGAGAAATCTAACTGCCATTCTGGGGTCAAGAAGCATTTTTTTTCCAGTATGTTGCATATTGGTGTGCGCTTCAGACTGGGTTTTTTGCCTTCTTTGGGACCAACAACAGTAAGTGATGTGTGAAAGACTGAACCCAATGGACGTATGTCTTTTTCTGCCTATGTAAAAAAAGAAAGTTTTTAAAAAAAATAATACACTTGTCCCCAACTAGACAGAAGACAATAGGAAAGATATATTTTGTCCTAGGCACAGGACGGGAACAGTATTTCATATAAACCAAATCAATCCATTATTTAAAAAGATAGGTCAACAATAAAGGTTAGAGATGGGGATGTGATTCCACAGAGAATGCTTTGTGGCTCATTGGACCCTTTAATACTGTCTGAGTACTGAAGGAATTCCATGCTGGGTCCCATGATTGACAATTTTTTTCCCTTCTTCTGTGAATTAATTCAGGATACAATATCTTGATGGATTCATGGTACAGATCAGGCACAGGTGTCACCTGGACTCATTAGATGCTCAGTACATCTGCTGCCTTCTGGACAAATTTATTAACATATACAGGGCTATTCCCTAAAAAGGTGAAACTCAGGAGAATTGGCAGGAGAAGAGAACAATCTAGACCAAATAGCCAATTTGGAAAGAGAGATAAATGGGAGAATTTTTCTGGTTTGGCTTTTTTGACCTGGATTTTTCACTTCTCCATTCATTCTCCTGAGTTTCACCTTTATTGAATAGACATGATAGTTATTATTTAGACTTTTTATGGGCTTTTTTGCTGGACATGAAAGGTGCTGCTGTCTGTTGTCAATTTATGACATTCAAGGGTGTCAGTCATTAAGGCTTAATCCCAAACTAAAACATTTAATGATTTGACTAGCCTCCTTCAGTGTTTAAATAGTATATGTACCAGGGCAGCATTTATACACAGTCCTTCTATCCATATAACTCCAAAAATGTGTAAGGTATGTCAAAATAAGGTACCCCATTAAATAAAGCAGGTACCCCATAAAAATACAATAATAATTGTTACATGATAAAGTAAACTAATGGCATTTCTAGTAAACCAACAGTAGATGGCAGCAGAGTGAAAAGCCTGAATGATGAGCACCTGTTCATGCAAGATGTTTCCCTTAGCAGGGGGGAACCAAAGAGCAGAGCTTTCGTTTCTGGTAGGAACCAATTATTCAAAGTACAATCCTACCTAACTGAAGTCATGCTTTATGTGATTGCAGGTAAGAGAGAGCATATCCAGGGTTATGAACAGGGCAAAAGTGATTAAAGTCACATCCCTGTAGTTAGAAAAGGCTGTTGCTACTGTTGGGTAATGAAATAAGACACTATATAGATGTCAGTGGGTTGTGCTGATGTGTCATAGCTCACCAGCATACAGGGAATGTGATGACTATAGGATCTCATGTTAGATTATATTGTATTGCACCATTAGCCTACTATAATGTAGATTAAGTAATCATATCTGTACATGTTTAATTGTTTATTATTTTCTATAAGAACTTTAGTCCTGCATAGGTGAATGTTACTGTATATATCTAAACGTGTATTAATGTATAGCGCTGCGGAATATGCTGGCGCTTTATAAATAAAGAATAATAATAATAATAATAATAAGGAACAAATAATTCAAAGTACAATACTACCAGAACTGAAGTCATGCTGTATGTGATTGCAGAAAGCTATTAAATAAAAGCACTTCTGGTTTCACCCAGCCCGCTCCCTTCGCACATTGGAATTATTGACCATTATTTCAGCATATGTGCAACAAATGCATGCTGGGTAATACAAGGGACTTTACTCCAACCAAACTGGTCACAGAGAGCCGCTAAGGAGAAATATTAGCAGCTTCCTGATACCAGCTATTGGAGAATTCTGAAAGGCTCTGTTCTATTAAGATTTGCTGCTGAATGATAACAGCAATGGTGCTGCTGCTGGTATCCTGGAGGTCATGGACACACATGTGACCCCGCGAGAGCATGAGTATGGGGACGAGGAAGGACATTGGGAACAATTTGTTCCCAGTGTTCAACTGTATACATCCACAGAGGAGGCCGGGAATTGACTTGTAGTCCTGCTGATGTCAGTGTATGCTGTTCCCATACATTCACTCACCTTGCTTGATGGTTTTGATGGCAACCTTTATTTGGACCCGTCCATTCCAGCAGCCTTCATAAACGTCAGAAAAGTTGCCAGATCCAAGCTTGCGAGTCAGTGTAAACTCCTCTTTCGGTCTCTCCCACTCATCTAGGGGCACAGGGCTCAGGTCATATGCCACGGGCTCGTTCTGGCAATGAAAGACATTCTGCTCTGAAGCTGCAATGATCCTTATTGACGATTCAAACAAGAAGCCTCTTTGGAGGCTGTTAGTCAAGAAACCACATCATAAAATATAGCTTTTAATATAAAGTTTCATTAAAAATAACTATGATTTAAATTCAAACACAACACAATATATTAATAAAGGAATTGAAAAAAAGGAAAGAAATAATGCTTATAAGAATAATAGAGTGGAGATCCTCATCATGACCATTAATTACATTAACCTCCCTGGTGGTATTCCCGAGTGTGACTCGGGGTTAAATTTCACTACCGCGAACGGTAACCCCGAGCCACACTCGGGCTGGATGCATACTCACCTCCTCCTGGCTCCCTGGCTGTCCCCCGCAGTGTGATCGCGGCGAGTTGCTTCCTGGTAAGGCTCCCTGCGAGTCACACGATGCAGGGGGCGGGACCAGCAGCAAATTTAGAAAACAATTATTATACTGTATAATCCAATGTGCAATGTTTATGAACGGCCACTAGGTGGCACTACAGGATAAGAAACAGACCATACATCATCTCACCCTTGTTTTCAGACAGATTTCAGTGTTTTTTGTTGTATTTTATTGAATATCATTTATTTGCATTATTTTGGATAATTATTTTTGGGCTAATAAATTATTATGTCGTGTTTCAAACTTTATCGGACTCAGTGTATTTACTATTTTTTATTTATTTATTTATTTATAAAGGATTTTACCAGTAAGGACTCTTGATTGCACGGATTTCAGTGCGTGATTCCTAATAATTACAGGCTAACTATGTACAAAAACACGTTTCCTTTAAAAAAAAATTGAGACGCTTTTAGACACTAAATTTGGAAAAAATTAGACCACCAGGGAGGTTAAAGTAAGTCAGTATGTAAATATAATCTTTGTTGTCCCAAAGGTGCTCAATTTAAACACTTGAGGCCATATTACGATACTAATGCTAAAATGTGGACGCAAAGGAGAAAAACCTGCACCTGCAGGTTTCTCCTTAGCGTCCCTGTTTTAGGCCAGTGTCAGACGAATGCAGTTATCACGTCCGTGTTGCTGCACAGTTTAACGTCCGTCATAGCATAGAATCATGATCAATAGAGACCCACACACAAAGTACATGCACACCAAACTGCGCATGCACAACGCACGTGGCAAACAGACGCAAGTTAGGCAAGAACGTAAAACCATTACCACGGACGCGCAGAGTGCGCCACGTCCGCATAGCGTTCTGTGTGAGTGATGAGGAGATGTCAGTCGCAGCGCATTTACGGCGTCCAGCACCTCTACGCACAAAATGGCTTTTTATATCCTTATCATTTTTTTTTTTTTATCATTTTTAATATTAATTTTGTTTACCAAAATTCCCTTTTTTTTCTACGTCCGTCAAGAAAAATGGATCGTGTGGTGTCTACAGTATCTTCCGTCAGTACATCTATCCGTTATGCACGTATGCAGAGTGCGCTCAGACTGCGTTTGTCTGGCATTAGCCTTAGCGTGATATTACAGTGCAGACACTAATCCAGCAGCCTGCACTGTAACACAGCGCTAAGCCACAGGATGGTTGCGGCAGCGCTAAGAGCCGCCGCAAGCATCCCCACCATGGAGTCCATAAGACTCCATTGAGGCTAACGCCGCCGGTCACATGACCTGCCGGATCTCACCTCGCGAGATCCAGCAGGTCAGCATAGTGATCCACGGAGAGAGACTGGGGGACTTTTTTTCCACTTTGCTCCCAGCGGCCAGACGAGGCGGATGTAGCTGCTGTTCTCGCTGCGGGATAGGAGGCGAGTATCTGATTTTTGGGAGGATTTCTGGCTGGTGCTGACGGATTCCGCAGAAGCGGAATCCGCTAGCACCGGGTCCTGGCTGTGGTTAACTTTCCGGTTAACCACAGCCGGACAGTAATTAGCGGCAGTACATTGTAATACTAACGCTAATTAACACATCTTTCATGAGAATTTATATTGATGAACGGGATCCATTGAGTCTAAGGATTAAAATACTTTCTTAGCCATTTGAAATAGAGCATAACGTCTGCTGAAAAAACAAGTACTTCATGATATTCAGCTTATACTTTAACTACTTGGCTGCTAAGGACGCGCTTAGCGCGTCCTGCCAAGTGCACCTCCTGTGCTACGGATGCGCTGAGCGCGTCCTACCACAGGAGGCAGCAATCGGCCAGGATTCTGGCCGATTGCTTCCCCCCCCGGTGCGGGCTGACATCTTGGATGTCAGCCCAGCACTCCGGGACCCCGGCGGGGACATTAGATGTTATCGCGGCAGCGCGATGACATCTAATTCAGGATTAGATCTAAGGATGAAAGGGAGGGGGGTGTCCTTCGGACCTCTCTCCCTCCCGATCGCCGGGAGCCACAGGGTTAAGGCAGGCACCGTTTGGAAGGGCACAGCATGCCCTTCCAAACGGTGGCTGACATTAACCCCTGGGGAGCCGGATCACGATTCGGCGCCGGATCGTGATCCTCTCCCGGAGCTGGCTGACATCTTGGATGTCGGCCAAGCCTCCGGGAACTCCCACTGAGGATTGGCATCATCGTGCATAGCATGAACACAATATCTCCTGATCCCTGGCAGCTAGGGGTTAATGTTTGATATCGTTGGATCGGCCAGAGCATGGCCTTTCCAACGATACCAAACATGACCATGTAAAAAGTTTTTTTTAAAAAACATTTAAAAATAAAAAAATATCTATATTTTAAAAAAATTATAAAAAAAATAAACAAGTTTTTTTTGGTTCTTTGTTAATGCAGCAATATTGTTCCCATTTCAATTATAATGTGAACAATGATGCTGCACTAACAATTTTTGTTTGAGGTGCGTTTGTTAAAAAAACACGTAATTTTCCCCCAAAAAAAATGTTACGAGACCCCATTTCTAATTTTTTTAACAAGTGCACCCCATAGAAAATATAACCGCAATTGCTCGCATGTTAAAATGTAAAAAAAACCACTTTACACGTTGTAAATTATTGAAAATTCTAATTTTATTGCATTTCTTGTTATAATATACAGACAGGACATGACGTATACATATAATAATGATATATTATGATTTTGCCAAGTCTGCCGGAAAGAACGATATATAATATGTCTGGGTCATATAATAAAATAAGCCTTAAAAACGTACTTAAACAAGATGAGCGAAACAGGTAAAAATTAGCTCAGCACAGAGGCGTGAAATGCCTCAGCAGCGAAAGGGTTAAGTTGTTATGATTTCCATCTACATAATATTAACTTTATATAAGTACGCTTATAAAATCGAATGAATATATCAATTGCATTTAATTGCCCAGGTTTGAGCATAATAGTATGCAAGGATAAGAATATCAACCTATTCAATGATTGAAATGATTATGCTCTGAACTACTCTAATTTATTTAGTGGCAATTACTCAATCTGGGTTTTGAGATCATCCTTAAGTGATCCAATTGAGCCCCTGTGCCATTGTTTGAATTTTATGTGCTGGTAACCCTAAGGGCCATATTACATACTTGGTGCTAACTTAACCAGAGCTGTTGTAAACTTCCCAGAGCCATTATAGCCTATAGAGCTGTTAAGTTAACAACAGCTCTGGTTAAGTTAGCACCAACATTGTAATACTGCCCTAAGTGTTTAAAGTGAGCACCTTTGGGGCAACAAAGATTATAATTACATACTGACTTACTTTAATGTAATTAAAGGTCATGATGAGGATCTCCTCCACTCTATTATTCTTATAAGCATTATTTTTCTTTTCTTTCCAGTTTCTTTATTGATATATTTTTTGTGTTTGAGTTTAAATCATAGCTATTTTTAATGAAACTTTATAATAAAATGTATAATTTATGATGTGGTTTCTTGACTAACAACCTCCAAAGAGGCTTCTTGTTTGTATTAATAGTAGTATTAATATTAAAAATTCCCCTGTTTTCAGTCTTGAAACTGAAAAGTAACTACAGCTCTGTATACCACAGGACTCCATTAGTTTGGGCTCCTACATCTAATTATTGGTGATTCAGGAATATGCAAAGTACACAGAGGCCCCTATGCATTTCTAGATGCAGGCTGGACCAGTCTATCTAGGAGCATCCAAGATACAGGCTTTATACATATTCCTGATGGAAAATATGTGGATAAATCAGAATCTGCGACAATGTATAAAAGTGTCCTGTTTTCTGTGATAAGATTATGCATGGAACAGCTTGACATCTACTCCCCAAAAAGGTGCACGTTAATTGTTTGGGCATTCATTGGCTGAGGGAGGGGTGTCAGCTAAAGAAAGGTGGAAAGAAAAGAGGATATAATGCATTTTTTTTATCTCAAACCTCCTGCCTACATAGAGCTATGCAGCCCTGGCTTTAGGGAGACAATGGGGATGGAGGAGAGGGTGGGACGATGGGGATGAGAGGGATAGTGCGGAGGGATAACGCGGATGAGAGGGATGAGGCAAAAAGTGTGTGAGAGGCATGGTATACAGCAGTTCTTCCCAACCATGGCACTAACAGACCAGATTTAAAGGATTCCCTTGCGGAAATGCAGACTGCAGTAAACGATGCCATATGTGTTGTATTTCAGTTATCCTACAAACCTGGCCTGTTAGTGCTCCCCTAGGACATGGCTGGGATGCACTGGCTGGTTCTACCAAATGTTCTACCAAAATCTTCAAATCCAGTCCATCAATCCCTTTAATCTGGCACTTATTTTACCTTTGCACATGGCGTGGTGAGTATCAACCCCTGTGAAACGTTCTTCTCATGGTATGCGGAGATCAGATGATTCAGGTCAGGGAATGGGATTACATTGTTCAAGTAATATTTTCCTTTGCTGTTCTGCATGATCCTGAAGTGTTTGACTGTGTCCTGAGCGCGGACTGAGAAGGGAACACAATGGGTGAGATGTCGTGAAGTCTATACTGGTTATTCACAAAGCGCTCATGACGCAGTGTTGACAAATGCAGGCATTTCTCAAATGGAAAATCCACAGAGTAACAGGTAATGCTGCACTGCGAAACATATCCTGGCACGCTTTGGATTTTAGATTTGTGAAACAATTGCGTTTTATGAAAATCCCACAGCATGGAAGGACACTGTACCAGTGTCCGCTCAGAGTAAGTTTATAATCTGTAACGCCTGTCCCAAAAATAACCCCCAAAATGTATGGAAAATGTATCTAACTACATTTATCTACTACGGGGTTATTCAGAGAGCACCGAAATGTTGCAAGCTGACGAACAGGGAAAGTGTCAAAATTGAAATACTATTCGCAAAAAAAATTACTTAACGAAAATGCCTGGAATTTACATATAAGTTCCTATGAATGATAATAAAAAGTTCTCTTTCTGAAAAAAAACAAACGTCTCTTTTAAAAAAAAGGGAAAAAAATTGACGAAAAAATGCCTAAAAGATCCTAAAAAAAATTCAATAAATAAAGAGATTTTTTACAGCAGATTAAAATAATAAACAGTTTATTAGATATTGTATAAAAATGGGAATATTTTTAACATTGAAGCCTATGTGGGTTCATCTGAATAAACCTGCGTTATGAAACCACCGATCATTGGGGCATTTCGGCAACTTTTCACAGTTGTTCGGTATTCTCTGAATAGATGAAGCATTGCTTCTCTATGGTGGATTTCACTGCCTTCGAACAGGCACCGTATTTGCTGGCAGTTTGCCAAAATTTGGCGAACTGCCTGCTCTCTGAATAGCCGAATGACCCTGAAATTGCACCGTACGGGGAAATTCACTGGTTGTTTACATTTTCGGGCCAAATAAGCTCTCTTTGAATAACCCTGTATATAGATATAAAACAAATCATCCACATAATATTTGTAGAGATACTTCAATGGGATCATCTGGTTGTTTGGCCTGAAAAGTTCAGTTACAGAGCCGGTCCCTACTCTAGCCTTTGCTTCTGCTTGTGAATGCCATTGATGAAACACTAAGGGGATTATTCAGAGAAATCTGAAATGTTGCCGAAATGTCACTGAAATTCAGCGTACTGGGTCATTTCGGGGCCATTCGGCTATTCAGAGAACTGGCAATTCACCAAATTGTGGCGAATTGCCTGCACGTACAGTGCTTGTTCGAGGGCAGTAAAATCCACCCATAGAGAAGCAATGGTTCATCTATTCAGAGAACACTGAACAGCAGTGAAAAGTTGCCGAAATTCCCTGCCGTTCGGTGGTTTCATTCAGCAGATTTATTCAGGCGAATCCCATAGGCTTCAATGTTAAAAATATTCCCGTTTTAATTCGATATCTGATAGACTGTTTATTATTTTATTCTGCAGTAAAAAGTCGATTTACAGATTTTTTTCGGATCTTTTAAACATTTTTCGTGATTTTTTTCTGCCCATTTTTTTTTCCTTTTTTTTTTTTAAATCGTATTTTCTTTTTTCTGTAACGGACCTTTTTATTATCATTCATTGGATCTTATGTGTGAATTCCAGGCATTTTTGTTCAGTAGTGTTTTGCAAACAGCGTTTCAATTTTGAAACTGTCAAGCATATTGTTTTTTTACCACGTTCATCTGCCTATCGGCTTTTTCCGGTGGCTGCTCTACGCTGTGATCGGCGGCTTGTCGGGTTTTTCCGGCGTGTTCGGTGGGGTTTTTGCGGGTTTTCAGCGAGTGTTCAGCGAGTGTTCGGCGAGTGTTCAGCGGGTTTGCTACGAGTGCTGAATCCACCGCAGGGTCGGCGAACTAGAATCGTCAAATCGCCCCAAAGTGCAGGGAACGAAAGTGTTATAGCTGACTGTACTATACATGTGCTATCACTTCTAACTAGTGGCTCCTCCCCAGCATGACACAGGTCAGAGGGCACGGCAGCCATCTTCAGGAGTCAGTTAGTGTGATGCAGTTATGAAGGCAGATGCATGATCCTGTGTTCCTGTAGTTATCCAAGCCTGTATATAACAGTAAGTGACCTGCAATAAAGCAATGGTGAACCAGACAGCCCAGCTTCATATCTGAACAAGCAGAGAGCATAACAGAAAGGTCACCGAACGTGCGGTGACTTTTTGATTCTCTCTAAATAACCATGTAAGTCATAAATGTTCAAAATAAACATTAACCATGTTTAACCCCTTAAGGACGCAGGGGTGGCGCCCTTAAGGGGTCGATTTTGCCGGCGAGGCGTACAGGTACGCCTCGCCGACAGGTGCCGTCGCGCGACACTGATTCCGAGCCCTCCCCGCAGCCTGCGCACAGTGCGCGTCATTGGCTGCAGAGGACGGCTTGATTTCAGGCCGTCCTTGTGCAGCCAAAGACACGCACCACGAGTCAGCGCGCGCAGGCTGCGGGGAGGGGCCGAGGCGGCCCCATTGAAGACAGCGGGGCGTACGTGTATGCCCCACGTCTTCAAAGCCCGCCCATCGCCAGGACGTCATGGAAAGTCTTGCGGCGTTAAAGGGTTAAATCTTCCAAACATGTGACTTCCATTAACCCTTAACATTGATCTTCCAGTACAGAGTATTGAGGAAAATGTATTTTTATCCAATGAGTTCTAGCAGTTTGATTCTTTCTTAGTGTGAAGAATATCTACCAAACTGCAGTTTTCTATCCTTGAAGTTGGGATTTTACCATTAGAATTAATCTGGAGAAAGCAACAAAGACTTTGCAAGTTTGGTGTAAATTTTACAAGATAGCAGAATTCTGTAAGCCGCGTCTTTGAAATGCAAGATGGCGCCATCAATACATGACATCATAGAAGGTTGGAAACTGAGCCCCTGCAAACAACATCGAACTACACATGCAGCTGTTGCGTAGCTATTCGTTGGAAGAGGCTATGGATGCTGCAGCTGCAAATAACATTATCTACACATTTGTTTTTGGAAGGGAACAGTCCATAACCCAGATTAGTCTTGTTACCTGATAGGGCGTACAGAAATTCCTTCTTGCCACTAATTCGGACCAAGAAGGACCCAGTTTGATTCCCCTCTTTCATCAGCATGCTCACAGCCTCATTGCGGGATACTTCTCCGAAAAACCACCTGCCCGGAAAGAAAGCATTTAATAAACCCAAGAGAGGGCAATTTTAAATCACAGACAAACTGGGTTATTCAGAGAAAGGTGAAAACCAGGAGAATGGCAGGAGAAGAGAACATTCTAGACCAAATAGCCGATTTGGAAAGTGAGATAAATGGGAGAATTTTTCTGGTTTGGCTATTTTGACCTAGAATTTTCACTTCTCCAGTCATTCTCCTGGTTTTCACCTCTCTCTGAATAACCCTGATAGTCTCTATTGTCAGACATATTTATAAAATACACAAAAAAAGATGACAATCAATTATGGGCCTCTTATAGGCCCGATAGTTGAAATTTGCTTTGTCTCTTATCCCTCCTGCACACTGGGAGATCCAAGTCTTGTGATTAGAAAGAATGTTTCTATATCTGAATAGATATAAAAGCAGGAAGACAACAATTTCAACTGCCGGTACTTTTGTTACTATCCATTACTTGTGGTTGGAAATTGATTCTAAATGGATGTTTTCCTGGATTTCCTCGCTGCTCAGACCATAATGACACAAAGATCATTAGGACAATTTAAAATGCCCCATTAACATGTGAATGGAAATTGAATTTCCATTGAAAGAATGGAAGAGAATTTTGTCTAGCAATCATTAAAATTGCAGAATTGTTGTTCGAATGGTTTTCATTGTGTTCTTTCTTCCTTCTTTCGTTACTGTGTTTGCAGGTTGAGGTTTAATAAGCACAGCTTGAATTCCTAACAGTTTTATGGCTGAGTAAAGTGCATACTATTGTGTAGGGATGATTTTATCAGAAAGGGCTAAAATCCAAAGAGCAACAGAAGCTTTACAGTGCCGCACCTCCTGTCTATCTTTGGATAATACTACTTGGAGAATTATTGGCATTTGTTGGCGCTTGCAATACTGGCAATTTCCACTAGTGTTTGCAACACAGGCAAACACTAGAATTTGCAAATAATGCTTAAAGTGTTTAGTCACTAATAGTTGTTCTTCCATTGAATGTATGGTTGTTTAACTTCTGCAAACTATGTTGAATTCACTATTCAAGGAACTGCCAATGTATGTTACACAGTAGTTTCTGCCAATCAGAATCAGTAAGAACCAGCTGGAACCCCCCCCCAAAAAAAATCAGATACTCTCTCAAGGTGCGAACTGAGGCCCAATCTGCTGCTTCTGGCTGCCGGGAGCTGAGTAAAACTGGGGACAAATGGCCACCAGTCTCCCTCCGTGATCACTCCGTGGCCCTGCACGATCTTGCGAAATTGAGATTGTGTAGGTCACATGGCCCGGAAGCACAACCCTCTATGGAGTCCTATGGACTCCAGGATTGGATACTAGCAGCAACGCGTTAGCACTGCTGCGATTATCCAGAGGGTAGCACTCATCCATCCCTTGAAAGTACGGATCTTGTAGCACATTAGGTCTATTAGAAACAAAAAAGATACCCCTGTGGCGAGGCATTTTCAGCTATGTGAGATATGTTCTCTTAACAATTTCAAATTTCTGGGCATTGAACAAATCAAATTAGGTCCCAGTAAAGGAAATTTAGATGTTAAACTCCTTAGACGTGAGGCTTTTTGGATCCATTATCTGAATACTCTTACCGCCTTTGGCCTGAACAAAGGTTTCACTCTTGCCCCATTTGTCTAACTGAATATTGGTTTATTCTCATATATAATACTGTACATTTTTATTTTTTCATTTTCCTTTATGTCAGTAGGCTATTTTCTTAATCGTTTAAATTAATGTATATACTTCTGATAATTTGTTTCTTCAATTACTGTTCAATAATTAGATTCAATTCACAGTTCACAAAATTTATGTTTATTTTATTGCAAGGTTTAGTCTGTGGGAGTGTGGTCGCTTACTATCATGTTTTCGGTATCTGGGCTTCAGGATCCAGCATATGGATTCTCACTACTATTATGTTTCGGTATCAATTTGACACTGTATCATATGAGTGCTGTATTCAGTTTTTCATTGACTAACAGCTACCGCCCCCTGTAATTTTATGAATGACATGGCACAACTTCATACCCCACTTGCTCATCATGAATGACAGGGGCGTATTTACACTGCTACGTCTACGATTGGCCCCGTATTGGCCACGTTGCCTGCTGGCATTGAGGAAGCATGTATTTGCTTCCTCGTTTTAGGTGCCGGTTTTGCTGGGAGCCATCACTGGCCGTTTTTAGCCCTTCTTTGGGTTTGGTTTTTCACCCAATATTGACATTATTCAGTTGCATGCTCCGCCAGCTCACCAGTACTCTAGGGGCGTGACTATACTGCTCCTCTCTTGATTGGCTCTATGCGGCCATGTGGTCTGTCGGCATGTACAGTAGGCAGTGATTTTCTGCCACAATGCAATTAGGATACCTTCAATTTCCAAAGTCCACTTATCTATGTTATAGATTAGAGGTGTGTAGGTGGCTTGAACCGCCGAGGTATATAGACATTCTTATATGCAATCCACTTCCCTTGCGTATTGTAAGCCAGTGCGATTTCTTACGAAGTGCCGCTCACCCCATACTCGACTCATTTATCTCCAATTGTTGTTTCTTTTATTTAGTGTGTTGTGTTTAATAAACTTATGGTGTTCGACACCTTTTATGCACTTTGTGCAAATGGTATTGTATGATATTATTGGGTTAAGCCCTTGTGGTGTCGGCTTCTATTGTTCCCTTTTGTTGTGTTTATTGTCGCTCATTACAGAGCAGGCTGTTGAATTCGGTACCTTCCTTGTAATCTGGGTTTTGAACAGGGACGCTAAGGGAAAATTTGCGAGCGCAGATTTTTCCCATTAGTGTCCCCCTTCTTTAGCAAAGACTAGATGATATGGCCCGCCCATTGTCTAGTGTAGTTCTCAGCAAAACATTTCATGGGGTTTTGACCATAAATATTTAAAATAAATTCCACTATAATTCTCACCAGTGATTGGGTTCGAGCTGTGGATAGAGGCTGTAGTCAGGGTTTGGGCTGTGACTAGAAGTCAAGGTTGGGGTTTGAGCTGTGGAAAGAAGCCAAGGTCAGGTTTGGACTGTGGATAGGAGCCAATGACAGAGTTTAGGCTGTGGATAGTGATTGAGGTTGAGGATTGGACTATGGATAGAAGTTGGGGTTTGGGCTGTGGATAGAGTTTGAGGTCAGGGTTTGGGCTGTGAATAGAGTTTGAAGTTGGAGATTGGGCTGTGGATAGAGTCCAAAGTTGGGGTTTGGGCTGTGGGTAAAGGTCGCGGTCAGGGATGGGCTATGGATAGAGGATGAGATTGGGATGTGAGCAGGATAGAGGCCGTTGTCATTGTTTTTGCATCATGTATTATGTTAAGCCAAGTGTGAAAATGTAGGTACACTGGAATCAGAGTCAGGGTTATTATTAACTGAAGATCAAGAAAAGGCAGACATCTTGTATGATCATTTTTCTTCTGTATTTATAAAAGAGAAACCTATAACCGGAGATATACAAATCATTGACAAAATCTTACAAATAAAATGTGATTGAAAATGAAAAGGTGTTGCAGCAACTAAACAAAGTGAATGTGAATAAAGCCCCAGGGCCGGATGGAATTCACCTGCGATTACTGAGGGAGCTATGTGTTGAAAGGGATAATATTCATGACTTCATTGGGAGGTATAATGTAATTAGCAAAATCAGCATGGTTTTATGAAACCCAGGTCATGTCAGACTAACCTACTTGCAGTCTATGAAGAAATAAGTAGAAGAATAGATCAGGGGGTCGCAGTGGATGTGATTTACTTAGATTTTGCCAAAGCTTTCAACACAGTGCCACACTAGAGGTTAAAATTTAAATTAAGAAAAATTGGTCTAGATGAAAATACTTGTTCTTGGATAGAAAACTTTATAAAAGATAGAGTACAGAGAGTGGTCATAAATGGCAAATTTTCAAGATGGACACTAGTGGTAAGTGGTGTCCCTCAGGGGTATGTTAGAGGACTAATTCTATTCAATTTATTTATAAATGACCTTGAAATGGGCATTAAAAGTCATGTGTCAGTGTTTGCAAATGACACAAAACTAGGAAAAGTAATACAATGCGAGCATGATATTACTTCGCTGCAGAGGGATTTAGATTCGGGGACTGGGCACTTAAGTGGCAGATGAAATTTAATGTAGAGATAAATGCAACAGCTCTGGTTAAGTTAGCACCAACATTGTACTATAAATATAGCCCTATGTCGGGGATCTCAAATTCTGACCCCCAGATGTTGCTTGCCTACAATTCCCCGAATCCTTTGAATGCAATAAATGGCCAGAGGATCTTGGGAGATGATGTATGCAAACTGCTGGGGGGCCAGAGTTTGAGATCCCTGCCCTACAGAGTTAGGCTGGGGTCAGACTAGCGCACTTTTAACATGCGTTCTGGCGCACATAATTACGGCCGCACTAGCAGCAGATGACGGGCAATGATGGCCAATATACGATGTACGGCCGCACAAAAGTCCGGCCGTGCAACGCAAGTGGAATTTGAACGCATTTTTCTGAGAACGCTGAACCGCTAGTACTGACGTACTGAGTGCGCAGCTGCGGCATAGCGGCGTGTTTGCGTGATTAGGAGATGTCAGACGCTGCTAATGTCCAGCGTACATAACGTCCAGACGCAAAAAGAGTTTTATTGACGATCCATACAAAATCACGCCCGAAAATGCGCGTCGTCTGACCGTTTTTGCGCATTCCGTGAAAAAATACGTCATTGCGTTCGGACGCACTTTTTCACGTTCGCGGGGAAAAATGCTTTCGTCTGACCCTAGCCTTAGGGAAATCAAAGCAGGAGAAGGATTTGGGAATAATCATAGACTCCAAACTAAGCAACAATGCCAAATGTCAAACAGCAGTCGCCAAGGTCAGCATTATGAAAACATAATATTGCCTCTTTATAAATCAATAGTCAGACGCACCTTGAATATGCTGTGCAATTTTGGGCATCTGTTTTAAGAAAGGATATTATAGCGCTAGAAAAAGTGCAGAGATGGGCGACTAAATTAATAAGGGGAATGGAAGGTTTAAGTTATGAAGAAAGGCTAACAAGCTTAAACCTGTTTAGTTAAAAACATCACCTTAGGGGAGATCTGATAACTTCATATAAATACAGTCAGGTCCAGAAATATTGGGACATCGACACAATTCTAACATCTTTGGCTCTATACACCACCACAATGGAGTTGAAATGAAACAAACACAATGTGCTTTAACTGCAGACTGTCAGCTTTAATTTGAGGGTATGTACATCCAACTCAAGTGAACGGTGTAGGACTTACAGCAGTTTGAAGATGTACCTCCCACTTGTTAAGGGACCAAAGGTAATGGGACAATTGGCTTCTCAGCTGTTCCATGACCAGGTGTGTGATATTCCCTCATTACCCCAATTACAATGTGCAGATAAAAGGCCCAGAGTTCATTTCAAGTGTGCTATATGCATTTGGAATCTGTTGCTGTCAACTCTCAAGATGAGCTCCAAAGACCTGTCACTATCAGTGAAGCAAGCCATCATAAGAAACAAAACAAACCCATTAGAGAGATAGCAAGAACTTTTAGGCATGGCCAAAACAACTGTTTGGAACATTCTCAAAAAGAAGGAACACACCAGTGAGCTCAGCAACACCAAAAGACCCGGGAGACAACGGAAAACAACTGTGGTGGATGACCGAAGAATTCTTTCCCTGCGGAAGAAAACACCCTTCACAACAGTTGGCCAGATCAAGAACACTCTCCAGAAGGTAGGTGTATGTGTGTCAAAGTCAACAATCAAGAGAAGAATTCACCAGAGTGAATACAGAGGGTTCACCACAAAATGTAAACCATTGGTGAGCCTCAAAAACAGGAAGGCCAGATTAGAGTTTGCCAAACAAAACCTAACAAAGCCTTCACAGTTCTGGAACAAGATCCTATGGACAGATGAGACCAAGATCAACTTGTACCAGAGTGATGGGAAGAGAAGAGTATGGAGAAGGAAAGGAACTGCTCATGATCCTAAGCATACCACCTCATCAGTGAAGCATGGTGGTGGTAGTGTCATGGCGTGGGCATGCATGGCTGCCAATGGAACTGGTTCTCTTGTATTTATTGATGATGCGACTGCTGACAAAAGCAGCAGGATGAATTCTGAAGTGTTTCGGGCAATATTATCTGCTCACATTCAGCCAAATGCTGCAGAACTCATTGGACGGCGCTTCACAGTGCAGATGGACAATGACCCAAAGCATACTGCAAAAGCAACCAAAGAGTTTTTGAAGGGACAGAAGTGTAATGTTATGCAATGGCCAAGTCAATCACCTGACCTGAATTCCATTGAGCATGCATTTCACTTGCTGAAGACCAAATTGAAGGGAAAATGCCCCAAGAACAAGCAGGAACAGAAGACCGTTGCAGTAGAGGCCTGGCAGAGCATCACCAGGGATGAAACCCAGCGTCTGGTGATGTCTATGCGTTCCAGACCTCAGGCTGTGATTGACTGCAAAGGATTTGCAACCAAGTATTAAGAAGGGAAAGTTTGATTTATGATTATTATTCTGTCCCATTAACTTTGGTCCCTTAACAAGTGGGAGGCACATCTGCAAACTGCTGTAAGTCCTACACCGTTCACCTGAGTTGGATGTACATACCCTCAAATTAAAGCTGACAGTCTGCAGTTAAAGCACATTGTGTTTGTTTCATTCCAACTCCAATGTGGTGGTGTATAGAGCCAAAGATGTTAGAATTGTGTCGATGTCCCAATATTTCTGGACCTGACTGTATATCTGTGACAACCCTATTAAATATCCGTGACCCCTATATATAATTAAATATATCTGTGACACTCCTATTAAATGCCCATGACATATATATATATAAATAAAATGTCATATATAATGTACAGTATATGTGTGTGTGTCCGTGATAATATAACACACACACACACTATATGACTTTTAATTTATATATATATTATATGTCCGTGACCCAATCTGTGGCAGCTAGAGGTTAGGCAGCCAGATCCTGGGGAGCACCAACCAGTCACGCCTGAGCAGCGTACTATTTCTGGACCTGACTGTACATACTGGCCATTATAAACCATTGTCTGGAAACCTATTCACCCATTTAGACCGGATGCAAGGAAATTCAGCCTAAAGCATAGGAAGGGTTATTTTACAGTGAGAACAATAAAGTTGTGGAATTCTCTGCCTGTTGAGGTGGTTGGGTCAGAGTCTGTATAGACTTTTACACAACTGTATGACTTCCTTGAAAAACAGACTGACGACCATGTCTGACGACCATGACGATCATCAGATCAAGGACCCATCCTTAGATTCAAACAGGCTTCGTTATCACTGCAGGAGATGTCACTTCCTGTGCTTCCTGATCGAGTACAGCTCCCCCTTCAGGCTGATTGTCTTAAATGGTGCTCATTTACTATTGTACTTTATTTATAAAGGTCCAATACAACTTGAGGTGCTGTGCAAAGTTATAAATCAGTTCAGCCACATGGATAGAAGTACAGACAGGGACATTTGAATGTGATATAAATAGTCTTCTTTGGTACAGTAGGAATAATTAGAACCTTCTTCCAAAGGGTCTAATATACAAACGAAAGAAAAACAATTCTCAGCAAATGCAAGTCCCCCTTCCTTTCACTGTTGTGAAAAAGTCTGCTGGATGCCATTTATATTAACCCTTTGGGTGCAGATAGTGTTCTATTCAGTCTCAAATAATTAAACATCATACATCTCTAAACATTTAAGAAAAATTATGCCATGCGAAGTAATTTTTTTTCTTTTACCACTTAACATCGGTAAAACTGCAACAGGTTTTGAAAAGTCGCCTTATACTTAAAAGTATTTTGCTTTTCTCTTTCTTTTATATAGCCTGTCAACGTGTTCTTTAATTGGGTTCATTCAGACTTTCACCTTAAAGGACTTTCCCATTAATGAGGTTATTAGTATAATGTTACTGTAAGTTTCTGCAATTTTGTATTCCCATATATTTAGAACTGTATACTTACGGTTGTTCTTCCACAGTCCCTTCCTCCACCAGGTAGTTGTATGGCACGTGCCCATTCTTGCCCACTTGGCATCCATGTCCATCTAGTTTCACAGCCTTCCACCAATCCCCAGATTTCTCCAGCACTTGGAAGCGATCTCCTGTTTTAAAGCTGATTTCCTGCGGTGACGACCCCTGAAAGTCCCACTGGCTGACATAAATCTGCGGTTTAACACTCATGTCCACATACCCAGCCATTCTACTCAGAGTCAGAAGAGGTAAATGAGCGAATGCTCTACGGCTGTTGTGATTACTGTACGAGCAGGTGGAGAGTCAGTACCCGTCCGGATTTTCTGGTTTCGCAGTCATGACATTGCTCTGCTGAAGGAGAAGGGTGTGGGATCAGGATAATGGACTTGATCGCCCAGCCACCTCAGTTCAACGCCGAGATTTGCACTGTAACTGCAGTGACGGCGGTTTCACCTTGTGCCAGCATGTGCCAGCACTTCCTTATCACCAATATACAGTGTCACCTGGTCATTAACACACACCTTCTCAAGGAAGAAGTCTGCAAATAGTTTAGGGTGGGGAAAGACGAGGGATTTTCTGAAAGCAAAGGGACTTTTTGTTGCTTTAGAGGCAGGTTGTCATTTGCAGGAAACATTAAAGCATGCATTCATAAAAAGTAATAACAGACAGACGTAGCCTACAATCTCATTTGGCAGTAGGGCTCAGCCCCATACTGTGCGACTTTTGGTTTAGTTAAATCTGCACCATATATTTATGATTTTTTTTCCAGATAAATCAAGTTTTTAATTATTCTGTCAGTTATGGATATCATTGTGCATTCTATCTTTTCTTTACTTGGGGTTATTTTCCCTTCGTTGCACCTTCATCATATCACCCCTACAAGGAGCAGGTAGATGGAGGTGGGACAGTTTTAGCCCGGGGCAGAGCTGGGACAAACGCGTTTGTCATTGAAGGGGAAATTTCATTTTTCACAATACCTCTTCTTCTCCTGCCTCCCACCTGTCATTTCAGAATCTTTTTCATCTCAGTACGGACACCACCTGCCAGTCTCCTTTATGTGTGACGATCGCTGTTGTTGTTAGAGATAGCGGCAAACCTTATTGTATGTCTGCAACACCCCACAATTATATGGATGGCTGAGGGTTATCGCAATTGCACCAATGGCGATTTTCACTAGTGCTTGTTCAGTTAGTGAATAACCCCTACAATGCTTGTGAAAGGAGTGTGGATGCTGGACTCTTATCTACCACTTAAGGACCCTTTGCTTTGGGCTTTCATTGGATATTTTGTTGTTTCTTTGCTCTGTCCTTGCCTATTCTCCCAGTGTCGTTTTCCCCAGCGACATCGTTGGACTCTGACAGAGAGCTACTTAATTTCTGGTGCAAGGGTTACTCAATAAGAGCCGAACATTGCACCGAACAGTGAATTTCACCATACCATGCAATTTGGCAGTTTGGCTATTCAGAAAGCTGCCAATTAGCCAAACACTGGCCAATTGACAGCGAAATAAGGTGCAGTTCACCGCAATTCAGAGAACGCCAATCTGTACCAAAATATTGGCAAAATGCACAGAGTTTCAGGTGATTCAGTTCGGCAGGGTTAAACAGGTGAATCACATAGGATACAATGTAAAATAATATTTGTGTTTTTATTAATTTTTTATTCAGACGTTTATTCTTTTCATTTGCAGCAAAAAGCTTTTTATTTATTCATTTTTTAGATATTTTTCTGGATGTTTCGGCAAAATGTTTGATTCCCAATTTTTTTTAATGGCGTTTTTTTTTTATTCTGTTACTGTCAAGGCATGCACTGTAGGCACCGGAGAAAGGGCAAGTAAGGCACCATTCCCCTTTCAGAGTTATGTTCCGGTCCAGAATTTACCAGTGTCCTGGCACTCAGGGATCCATTCCAGGTTTCCTCCTCAACTCTCTAGTCTCAGGTGTGGGTTGGGCCTGGCCTGCCCATATAATCATGCCTCACCACTTAGTCAGGGTTTCTGCATCTTTCTCAGAAGTCTCGCATGTATTCCTGATCTGCATGCCAAAACACATTACCTGTCTGCTACCCTCATCGCTGCGACCCATTGTGATCCTTCATTGCTGCCATGATCCATCCTGTTGTGACCCTTCATTGCTGCCATCCTGTTGTGACCCTTCATTGCTGCCATCCTGTTGTGACCCTTCATTGCTGCATCCTGTTGTGACCCTTCATTGCTGCATCCTGTTGTGACCCTTCATCTCTGGTATACCTACTGCAACCCTCCTTCCTGGACTCTTATTTGCAACTCCCATCACTGCTACAGATCCTGATATTGATCGACCATCCCTATGCCAGCTGCCTGTCTGTGATTGATCTGACCACTCTCCTGTTATTGCCCTTCTGATACCATGCCTGCTATTGTTGTTATTCCTTTTGCCATTTGTGTCTCCTGATCCTCTGCCCTCTGTTAATCCACTAAATTTGTTCTTTATTTTATCTGTCTCCATTTCTGTTCAGTCAACCTTTATCAGGGCCGCTATCAGAGCATTACGCCCCATGCTGCGGTAAGGGGCCTGGGGTGGGGGGGTCAAGGCACCTCTAGTGAAGGTGTTTTTTGATCCCAAGGTGGATTTTGTTTCTGGGAGGGCATTACATAAAGGCCCACCAGTCTGCCTCATGACTGAAAAGCCGCGTGAGCAGTGATGGTTTGCTACATAGCAGCCTGTGGTTTCATTTTTTGGATAGGACTCCCCTTCACTAGAGATGCCTTGACAATGGCAGGTGAGCTTACACTCTTAATGGCCATTAAAAGAAACCAAAGCCTCTAATTGCGTTTTGTTTCACACGGTGTAATCCGAATAAGCGCAGATGACATTCTTCTTCTTGTTATGTTTTATACATGTTGCTGCACTGGATACAATTTGGTGGTTGCAGCCGCCCCATCGGGGAATAGGCGCGACCTTGCTCCTCCTGTACTATGTACTGGCTTCCTGGGTGGCCCTACAGCAGCGTGCGAAGCCCTCCAGTCACGTGTGCGACGGGTGTGAGGAACGCGTCACACACAGCGACTGGTGCAGGAAGAAGACATCAGACAAGAAGGCAGCGGAGGAGCGGTGAGTATGGTGCTGCCTGCCTGTCTCGGTCCAGCCTCGGACCCAGACATCCCCAGCAGGGCCAAGACCCCAGTGGTCACCATGCACACACCAGGCCCCAGACAAGACCCAGGGCCCAGACCCCAGGCACACACCACACACTAGACCCCAGACAAGACTCAGGACCAAGACCCAGACCCAGGGCCCAGACCAGACCCTGGTTCCAGGCCAGCCTATGGGCCTAGGCCAGGGCCCAGCCAAGCCGAAAGGCCATCATACACAGCACATTTCAGTGAGTTTTATTGCTGTGGATTCTGTGATACGCTCATACACACACCGCACATTGCTGGGAGTTTTATTGCTGTGGAGCTCTGTGATACGCTCATACACACTGCACTGTTATGTCCATTTTTTTCTTTACCTTTTTTTTTTTGAAGGGGGAGAAAAGCTGTTAGAGGTTGAGGGAATGCCGGGGGGCCCCATCGTGAGGTGCAGTAAAGGGCCCCAATGCCCCATCATTTCTGATTTCTTAATGTGTTATTCAGTGTTCAGTCCAGTGCCTGTCCTGTCAGTTCTCTTTGTTTATTCCGTGTCCTGTCCAGTACCTGTCCTGTTAGCAGTGGCGTAGTGTGGGTTGTCGGCAAGGCAGGGCAAGGTAAGAATTGAGCACCCCCCAACCTGTTGACACGGTAACACACCCTGATTCCCTTCCACTATTTGAGTATTGACCCCCTTACCCCACAAGCACATGTATTGTAGATTAACAAAATACTGATAATAAAAAAATTAAACACACATGTCCCAGTATACCCTAGCATAGGTCCACTCTCACACTATACCCAGTCATCCTCTCCCAGTACCTGCAGTCACACTCTCCCTCCAGGTACCCCCAGTCACTCTCTCTCCCCCCCTTACCCCACAGTCACTCTCTCTCCTGTTACCCACAGTCACACTCTCCCCCTTACCCCACAGTCACTCTCTCTCCTGTTACTCAGTCACCCTCTCCCAGTACCCCCAGTCACCCTCTCTCCCAGTACCCCAGTCACTTTCTCTCTCCAAGTACCCTCACTTTCTCCCAGTACCCCCAGTCACTCTCTTGTGCTATCAAAGTTCCCTCAGTCACTCTCCCAGTATCCCCAGTCATTCTCTCCCCGAACCTCCAGTCACCCTCTCCCCATACCCTTCAGTACCCCCTCACTGTGTGCTGGTTACGCTGCTCTGGTGTCACACAGTGTTTCTGGTGGCCTGGGGGGGGCTGTCCAGGGGGCTTAGTAGGGACCAGATTTTAAATGTGCTGCAGGGCAGGTGCATCTCTCCCTCCTTCCTGTTCAGCGGTTGCAGGGCTGCCAGCGGCAGGGGCTGGCACAGGGATTCAAGGGGGCTGACAAACGTGTGTAGCGCTGGTTTTAAACCCCCTGCCGTGTAGTACTTGCTTTTGGCCACCGGAGGGAGACAAGTGCGATGAAAGACACTGAACATTGGGACTACATTTCCCGGCATGAGCGGACACAGGAAGTGGGTGGGACACAGAGGCTGACATCCTGAGCCTCGTGGAGAGAGCTGGCAGAGCACGCCAGGGAGTGAGAGGAGCAAGACGCAGTGCAGCAGAACGTGATAGTGACCAGGCCGGAGCGCAGGTGCGGCCTGACAGAGCTAAAGACCGGGTTATTCCGCCTTATAAGAGGAAGACCCAGTGATTCATCAGAATAACCCACGCTGATACCGAGTGAGCTGGAGGACCCCGAGTTAGGAGCACCGCAGATTGATCTGACAGGGAGAGCAGGCGGTGAGCTGGGCATCTTGCGGCAGCTACAGAGGAGCAAGACAGCGGATCCGGTAACCCAGGGAATCCCAGTCAAAATCGAGCGGAGAGACGTCCTGGGTCGAGCAGAATACCAAGTATCTGGCGGATGGGTGAGAGGCCTTCCAGGCCGTTGTGAAAATAGAAAGCACGCTGCTGTTTGTTTCAAAATCCACAGGGCCCCAACTTGACTAGTCGAAGATACCTCCTAAATAATTCACTGGCCAGTTGAATATTGTACCCGGGTACCATCACACACACACCTACATTCTTGGGACATAACCTGTACGGGACTCACTCCCCAACCACAACAGGGTGTTAAAGATATATTTTTCCCTTTTCCGCTGTGCGTTTCTCGAATTACGAAGCATTGTATTTTCTTTTCCGCTGCGCGTTTCCCGCATTACGAAGTACTGTAAATATATTTACGTCTACCGTGTTATTCATTATATGCCATTTATTCTAGTAAACTATATAATTTATAAAATCCACGATGGTGCTGGAGTATATTTATTCCCTAGTGCGGGGAGACTGACCCGAGGTTCAATTTCAGCGGCTCCTCCGGGAGTGAGCGCTACACGTGGTACAGAGTATTCCATTGAATAATGCTGCGCCGCTTCACGTGACTCATATCAGCGTTAAGGAGGAGTCAGGACAGGACCAGAATTTTCTGTCCTGGTCCTCTCTTCTGGATGCTGAGTGCCAAGTCACCGCCAGCACCACAAAACTGACAGCTACCCATGCAAGGGCCCCTCACGGACACCAGTGTCCATGACCAGACCCCTTGCTGATCCCTGCTGAAAAATATTAGTGGTTCAAACTTCTTTTTAAATTTTGTGCCCCTAATAAAATTGCGCCCGGGGCCACCGCCCTCGAGGTCCCCCCATGCTACGCCACTGCCTGTTAGCCCTATTGTGCTCTTCCATGTCCTGTCCACCCCTTCCTATCCCATCTGCTTAGTGTACCCTGTTCTGTATATAGTGTCTCACCCAGCCAGCTCCTATAGGTGTTATTACTTCTCCAGTGTCCCCTTCCTGGTTTACTTCTGTTTCCTCATTTAATAAATCTTTTGTAGCGCTCACTCCCGGAGGAGCCGCTGAAAATGAACCACGGGTCAGTCTCCCCGCACTAGGGAATAAATATACTCCAACACGCTGTAAGTTTTACAAGTTAAAAGGTTTACTAAAAGGTTTGCAGTTCTTGAGACACGGTATATGCAGGAAGATTTACAGTACTTTCGTAACACGATAAACGCGTAGCGGTAAAAGAAACGAAAACACGAGGGCTTCGTATTTTCGGAAAAACCCCGACCGAGCAGAAAATTAAAAGATACGAAATTCGAGGAAAAACCGCGTAGCGGGACACAATAAAATACACAGTTCTCGTATCACGGTAAACGCGCAGCGGGAACAAAAAAAGGAAAATTGTTCAGAATGTAACTTTAACTTTGCCCCCTTGCATGGATAGGAAAAAAAGGAAACTGAGTCCTGCACAGGTTAAGTCCCAGAACGTGAAGTGGTATGTGTTTGTGTGTGTAGGGTACCCGGGTACTTTTCAACTGGCCAGTGAGTTTACTTTATCGATGTCTTCGACTAGTCAGTTGGGGCCCTGTGGGTTTTAGAAAGAAAACAGCAGCGTACGCTCTTATTCACATACGGCCTTGGGGGCCTCTCACCCATCCAGCGCAAGCTCGAGATTCCGCTGACCCAGGACGTCTCTCCGCTCGATTTTAACTGGGGACGCCAACCACCGGATCTGTTGTCTGGCCTTCTGTCTGTCAGCCGCGACTCAGCCAGTTTACCGCCTGCTCCCCGCTTCCATCGACCGCGGTACTCCTTACTCGAGGGGTCTTCTCTCCTCAGCACTGCACTCGGATAATGTAAATGGTGATGTCTGTCTCCCGCAAGGCTGGGTGACCCAATCCTAAAGCCGATCCACTCTGTCTGCGCTCCGGCCTATCTTTTGGTCTCTCCTTCTCTGTGTGTGTGTGTGCATCCGCTCTCCTTTGCTCCCTGGCGCGCTCTCCCTGTTCTCCCCGAGGTGCAGGATGTACAGCGTCTCCACAAACCCACGCACTTCCTGTTTCTTCGCAAAGCATGCCGGGACATGTAGTTCGAGTGTCCAGAGTCTTTAATCGTGATTGTCTCCATCTTGTGGCTAAAAATGGGTACTGCCACAGTAAACTTTAACACATCGCTACACTTTATTTCTGGTTAAACCTCACTGTGACAGGAAGCCAGGCATGGTCATAAATGGAATATATGAGGACTTTTAAAACCCCCAGGGAAGTGTGTGTTGTAGCTGGACATGCTGGGAGTTGTAGTCTGGGTCCCTGGGATTGGGATAATGGAGTGAAGGGTGGGCCATTATCCCAGTAAGTCTGAATCACAGGTGTGGTCGTCAGACTTGCTCAGCCTTAATATAAGGGAAGCTGGTGTAAAGTGGAAGAGGGGACTCAGGGGAGTGTTCAGCTTGTGGAGAGAGTTGAAGGCATGTAAACTGTTTGACTTGCTGTGTACCACTGCTGTGCTGTGCTGTGAGGAAAATAAAAAATGTGGCAAAAAAGAGTCCTGTTACACTACCCTTCCTGCCTCACTCCTCCTTTGTGACTGCATACTGGGCTTGAAACTCCAACTCCATACAGTGAGACGTGACAGTTACAGACCATTTTATTTTTTTTACACTCCTGTTGTACTTGACCATATAGTGATGTAGAGTATAGTAGCGAACGCGGGGTGTTTTTGTTTTTTTCCTTTCATGAAGCAGGGGCTAAATATTACAAATATTATTCTTGCCTTCCAATCAAGGATGTCATCACAAATCTTGGGGCCCCTTACTAAAACACTGGTTGGGGTTCACCTCTTCCCCCAGCCATCCAAGTAATTAAGGGAACACGCTAGGCACTGTAAGTATTCATGTAAAGTTCTACACACTGGTAGAAAGGAAGCTCTCTCGGGTGATTTGTTATAACAAAAGTGTGTGTGTGTGTGTGTGTGTGTGTGTGAAGAAAAATGTGTAGTTCGTCGCCACCTAGTGGTTCAATTGAATGGTGAGTATCTTCAAAAGTTAAACAGTTTGAGGCCTATATAGAGTCTATAGGGAACGTATTAGTGGCAACACTTGGCAATGTGGTGGTTAAAATCTAAAGGAGTGGCTAGGTGTTCACCCACTGATGAAGCTCTTGTGAGCAAAACACGTTTGAGGTGTACTACATGCCAGTTTTATTTCTTTTATCATATATCCTTTAACAAATTATTTTACTTTATTCATGGCTACCTGGTTTAATTTAGAGGAACCATCTACCACCACCACATCGCCCATGTGGACCCCCAACTAGGAGGGGATCTGGTGCCCCTTTTTTTCAATCGACTGACTTATCTAATCCAAAAGGCAAACATACAGGGTTATTCAGAGAGCGTGAAAAGCAGGAGAATGACTGGAGAATGAAAAATTCTAGGTCAAAATAGCCGATTTGGAAAGTGAGATGAAAGGGAGAATTTTTCTGGTTTGGCTATTTTGACCTAGAATTTTTCATTCTCCAGTCATTCTCCTGCTTTTCACGCTCTCTGAATAACCCTGATAGGCACCAAAAAATGTGAGTATTACATTACAGTATTATTTCACATGTCCAAACATTCTGCATATTGTTTTATTTTCTTGCTCTTTCTGAGGGCCTCTTAAAAGAAATTTCAAGCACTGCAGTTAAGGATAACTTTCCTCTGAAGGCCCAACACCACCTCTACTTACATTGGTATCCATACTCTCCACATTCTAATACCTGGTTTTATTAGAGGAACTGTCTTCTTTCATACTCTGAGTAACCCTAACTATAATTGTTATCCTTGCTGTAATTTTTATGGTTAGTGTTGCCTTTAGCGTTCAGATTAAGGTTTGTCTGTACTGATAAGAGTAACTCAATAAAAACCTTGAAATGGATAGAACTGAGGAGATCTTAAATATTAATTTGACAAGACAGACATACTGTCTGAAGAGACTATGAGGGTTCTTTTGTTCAAACTTGATAAGAATATTGACCTATGAACTATGTCATGATTCAAAAGTAATATCAAAAATATTTGATATTTGAAATTAAATCAACACTGCCATCTTGTGGTGTAGTAAAGGTTGACAGTTTTCTGGAATTCTTATAGACATACACTATATGCAAATAGAGAAGTACGTAATAAATTACATGAAATTCCTCTATAACTGAACAGAACACAATGAGTAGAGGTCATTCATTCCACAACATCACTTCTCTTCATTTCAACTCAAACAACACTTCACTTCTCCCTCTCGGGATTTCAAATCTTATTTTTACTCTTATAAAATAATTTGAGTGAATGCATGAGTTATGCTCAAGGAGAAAACTCAGAGACAAATAAATTAAGATGCAAACAAATTTTTAACATATTATAAATACTCTAACACACTCTCCATTAATACATTATATCCAAAGAATTTATTGCTGCTGTAACAAAGAAGATTGCAGAAAAGTCTGAATCCAGATCTTGGAAGGGTAATGTATGGAAGGCAAAAATAGTGGGATTAATGTAAGATATATATATATATATATATATGTGAATATGTCTTGCAATGAATATAGACTGAGATTTGTCTCAGATTATTGTTAGATCGGAGACTGACATATTTCTAACCTGCAGTATAGATAATATGGGAAGCATCTGATATATATATATATAAGGATATTAATTGTCCTAAAGTATTTGTTGTTACTGAATAAAACCTTATTTTTAAGATTTTTTTGCCTAAGTCCTGGTGTGCGTCCCTTTCCATTTGGTATATATATAATTACAAGATACTAGCTTGTTTTAAATATTGGTTTGCTGGGAATACATGTTAATAAACATCCTGCTTAAAGAAAACAATTAAGTGAACTGATTAAAAGTAAATGGTTTTAACCATATATACTGTATATAGTTACTAACATGTTAAAAGCTAGAGATCTGTGTGCTGATGGATGATGTTTTATTTTATAAATCTTTTATGTTGTGAGATTAAAATCTTTTTGCATACGTAATAAATATATATTTTTATCTAAGCTGGGTAGTTCGTTTTTTTATTTTTTTATTATTAATTATTTATTTATTTATTTTTAAAACCAAAACACGTACAATTAAAAGACACTTAGGAGAACTTCTGAGAAATACAAACGAGATAAATTTGTTGTTTATATCTAGACAGAAACCAACAAAACATATATATTCTACAGGAAACTGGCCACCATGGGACAGTCACTGATTTATCTGGGAGCGGCAACAAACAATGGCACAATGCCTTTAATTAATTCACAAAGAGACACCCCCAAATACCAACTTAAAAACAATTTATACACACCAGTAGTGTGAGGAAAATTGAAGGTATATGGTGAGAGACCTATTGGCTATTGCAGCAATACTGGACTGTGATTGCTCAAATGCTAACAATTGTAGCTAAAAAAAACAGCCACCAATTAAGGTGGTAAACTTGCTGTACCTAGGATACACGATCCAATAAATTGGTGCAACCAGAGACCAAGGAAATTAGTCATATAATATTATTCAATACTAGCCGCTGGCCCTCATAATTATCAGATTCTAATCTTGCCCTCACAACTGCCAAAACAAGACATACAGTTTAAAACCACATCGGTTAAACACTCAGCTCAACATATGTTTCGCCTGTAGCGACCGGCTTCATCTGGAGCGAACATTGAATGGCTGAGCCGGTGGGGAGCAGGTGAGTTAAGTGTTTGGTTTTTTTTTTATCCACATTTGGTGAAAGTGCCCTCGCTTGTCGCTAGGCATGAGCCGAACACACGAGTTAGATTCGCATTCGAACTCGAACGCGAACTCAATACAAGTCAATGGGACTCAAAGTTTTGGTTTTTTTTTAGTTTTTTTTAAGAGTGTCCTCCAAGAGGAGCTAGATATTTGCAATAAAAGGTGTATGGGGGTCCGGGTAGTGCCCTGGGGGACAGGAAACAAGGACAAAAAGTAATAAAAAAAAGTTTTTAAAGGGACAGTGAGTTTTCTATGAAATAAGAATTAAAAATAAAAACGAAAAATTCCTTCAAATATCGTGCCTAGGAGGTCCCCATAACCTGCCCGTGAAGTGGTGGATTTGTAGGATGTATAGAAACATTTAAAAACAAAAAAATGACGTTTAAAATGACGGTAAATGCTTTTCCTTTAATCTATTCATAAACAACTGCTTGGGGCGGCAGCCTGTATGAAAAGACATTTTAGGACGCGCAGAAAAAGTTTAGTGATTTTTTTTGGGCTAAATTATGGTGCAGGGTTGGGATGAAAGTAACAATAGGTGCTTTAAAATTGGGCATTTAGCGTCGGCAACAGAGCCATCACACAGTAACCCCTCTGAGGATATGAATCTGGTACAGGCGTCAGTGGCAGTGCACCCAAATATTGTGCTTTTGGTGCCAGGCCAGCAAGTGCATTCATACAGTAACCCCTCTGTGGTATTGTGAAAGAGGTGCAGGGTTGGACCCTGCGGTTCAAAAAATTAAAATGATATAAATGTGGCACAGGCGTCAGTGCAGCCAAATTTTGTGCCTTTCATGGCAGCAAGTGCCTTCACACCGTATCCCTTTTGTGGTATTGTGGAAGAGTTCAGTGCTGGAGGTTTTGTGAATGCAGAAGACATCCCAATCTATTCCGTTACGTCAGCATCAGGGGATTGATAGCTGCTGATCCAGGACTGATTCATTTTTATAAATGTCAGCCGGTCTACAGAGTCAGTGGACAGACGCACTCTTTTGTCTGTGACAAAACCTCCAGCAGCCTTTCAGAAAGCACACTAGATGAAGGGCAACCTAGTAGCTGCATAGCATATTGGTTAAATTCTGGCCAGTGATCCAATCTCAACACCCAGTAAGCCAGTGGATCATCTGCTGGAAAGGTATCCAGGTCTGCCCTTGCCCCTAGGTAGTCCTGCACCATATGGTGAAGACGCTGGCAATGGATGCCTACATTTGACGTCCCTGGGCGTTGTGTACTAAAAAAATTTAAAAAGGCATCAGTCAAGCGGCCCCGCCCTTCACCACTATTCCTCTGATCATCCGCAGCCTCAGAAGCACCTGTGTCATCACTTGGTAACCTACCAGTGCCTGGAAAGGTGTTACACAAGTGTCGCTTTAGAGCGTCCTCAAGTTTTTTCATCCTGTGCTCCCTCTGTGCGGGCAGGATGAGCTCTGCAACTTTACCCTTGTATCGTGGATCAAGAAGGGTTGCCAACCAGTAATGATCCCTCTCATTGATAGCACGAATACTGGGGTCCTTTAGCAGGCTTTGCATAATAAGGGAGCCAATGCAGCATAGGTTGGAGGTGGCATTAGCTTCCGAGTCTTCCTGCTCAATGAGGAGGATGACCCCGTCGTGCACTTCCTCCTCCCAGCCACGTACTAGTCCTTGTGTTTCTGGGAACACAAAACCCTCACTTGAGGAATCCCCACCTTCAATGCCCCCACTACTTAAATATTCCTCCTCCTCATCCTCCTCCTGTCTGATCTGAGGAGGACCCGCTGGAATGCTGTCTGCGGAAAGACTGGGGCTTTCAGAGCTAGGGAAGGCATCCTCTTCCTCCTGCTGCTCTGCCTCTAGAGCCACATCTATAATTCCCCGCAGAGTGTGCTCCAGCAGGAACACTAAAGGAATTGTGTCACTGATGCATGCACTGTCCCTGCTCACCATCCTCGTTGCCTCCTCAAATGGTGACAGTACAGTGCATGCATCCTTGATCAAGTTGACCTGAACCTGTCCTTGTGCCATACTCACACAGGTACTCGTTGATGGCCCTCTGCTGCTTGTGCAGATGCTGCAGCATTGCTAATGTCGAGTTCCACCTGGTGGGCATGTCACAGATCAGACAGTTTGTGGGAAGGTGGAATTCTCTTTGAATTTCTGCCAGGCGAACACTTGCTGGGAATGACCGTCTGAAGTGGCTGCAGACTTTTCTGGCCTGGCTGAGAAGCTCTGCCAGCCCTGGGTACCTGTTAAGGAAATGCTGTACCACCAGATTTAGGACGTGTGCTAGGCATGGTACATGCATCAACTTACCCAGGCGTAGGGCGGAGAGAAGGTTGCTGCCATTATCACAGATGACCATTCCCAGCTGAAGCTGGCATGGTGTTAACCATCTCTGCACCTGCCCCTGCAGAGCTGACAGAATTTCTGGCCCGGTGTGGCTCCTGTCCCCTAAACAAACCAGCTCAAGCACAGTATGGCATCTTTTTGCTTGAGCCATTGTGTAGCCCCTGTCAGGCGTCGGTTTAACCACTTCAATGCTAAGGACGCGCTCAGCGCGTCCTCAGCATTACCGCTGGTGTGCTGAGGACGCGCTGAGCGCGTCCTCAGCTTGGGGTCAGCGTTCGGCCGGGTTCCGGCCGATCGCTGGCCCCTCCGGTGCGGGCTGACATCCTGGATGTCAGCCCGGCATCCGGACCACCAGCCGCCATTATTAGGTGTCATCGCGGGGGCGCGATGACACCTAATTCAGGCGCCCCCCCGCATGTGCGGAGGAGGCGCCTGAAAGGGAGGGGGGGAGGTCCTTCGGACCTCTCTCCCTCCCGATCGGCGGCGCACAGGGGCTTAACCCAGGCATCATTTGGAAGGGCACAGCCTGCCCTTCCAAATGATGCCTGGCATTAACCCCTGGGGAGCTGGATCGCAAATCGGCGCTGAAAAGCACCGATTCGCGATCCTTCCCGGGAGCTGGCCGACATCTTGGATGTCGGCCAAGCTTCCGGGAACTCCCCCAGAGGACTGGCGTCATCGTGCGCAGCACGATGACGCCAGTCCTAGCGTTAACCCCTAACTGCCACCAAGTGTGGAGATAGGGAGTTCCAATGAACTCCCTATCTCCCGATCCGTGGCAGCTAGGGGTTAAATTTTGATATCGTTGGATCGGCCAGAGCATGGCCGTTCCAACGATACCAAACATGAAAGTTAAAAAATTTGTAAAAAAAAAAAAAAAAATTAAAAATAAAAATTAAAAAAAAAAAAAATTAAAAAAAATAACACATTTTTTTTATTTTTTTGGTTTGTTAGTGTAGCAATATTGTTCCCATTTCAATTATAATGTGAACAATGATGCTGCACTAACGATTTTTGTATGCGGTGCGTTTGTTAAAAATAGTGTAATTTTCCCCAAAAAAAAATGTAACGAGACCCCATCTCTAATTTTTTTAACAAGCGCACCCCATACAAAATATAACCGCAATTGCTCGCATGTTAAAATGTGGAAAAAAACACTTTACACATTGTAAATTATTAAAAATTCATATTTTATTGCATTTTTTGTTATAATATACAGACATGACATAACGTATACATATAATAATGACATATTATGAATCTACCGAGTCTGACGGAAAGAACGATATATAATATGTCTGGGTCATATACTAAAATAAGCCTTAAAAACACATTTAAACATGATGCGCAAAACAGGTAAAAAATGACCTCAGCACAGGGGCGGGAAAAGCCTCAGCAGCGAAAGGGTTAACTGCCACTTCGCCAGAGACACAGAAGGAGGAGGAGGAAGAGGGAGAGGTGGTTTTGGAGCAGACAGACCTCATAAAAGCAGCTTTCTGGAGGCGTGGTGGATGAACAAGCTCCAGCACAGAGCCCCGTCTTGGATCCCTCCCAGCTGCAATCAGAGTTACCCAGTGTGCCGTGAAGGAAATGTAACGACCCTGTCCATGCTTGCTGGACCACGTGTCTAAATTCACATGCACCTTGCTGCTGATTGCCTTTCCCAATGACTCGATAACATTGTCTTCCACGTGCTGGTATAGTGCTGGAATGGCCTTCCGTGAAAAGTAATGGCGTTTTGGAACATGCCACTGTGGTACAGCACATTCAGCAAATTCACGGAAGGGAGCAGAGTCCACCAGCTGGAAAGGCAGCAGCTGCAATGCGAGTAATTTTGCTAAACTAGCATTTAGACGCTGTGCTTGGGGATGGTTGGGACTATATTTTTTGTTACGCTGCAGCAACTGGGGCAACGTAATCTGACTGCGTAAATCTTCAGCTGATGGGATGCTGTCACATTGTGTCACGCCACCCCACGGCACGCCGCCAGGACTCTCACCTCGGAGGCAGGCTGGTGCCGGGCGGGTGGCACTCCCCACGGTCCAGGTGCAGGCTGGGAGTGTCCCCGGGTCCTGCGCCGCCTCCTGCAAGCTCTGCCGCGTCTGCTTGGGTGGGTCGGCACGGCCATGCCATTCCGTTCACCTTGGGCATGGCGGCGAGTGGCATCTGATGTCACAGGGGCGGGCGCATGGATCTGGGTGGGTGGTGCAACCTCAGGAGGAGGGCCCTCAGTCCTGATGGGGAACTGCACCAGACGCTCCCAGCTCCATGATTGACTGCCCTCAGAGGAGGAGGTTGATTGGTGGAGGGATTCACATTAGGGAGTGACTTGACAATTCTGCACCTATATAGAGGTTTTCTGTCAGTACATCATTGCTTCAGCGTTGTATCACTCCTGCCAGTGTTACTCTTAGAAGCTTTTCCCTATGTTAATTCTGTGTATCAGTACTTGGCTCTGTACCCGACCACTCTTGATTCGCCATTTGTCCCTGACCTCGATTGTGAACCTAACTACGTCTCTTGGATATTCCTTTGGTACCGCGATATACAATCTGCTACTTAAACTCTGCACCTGGGTTCTCCCGTCCCACCGAGCGTCCCTGACACATTGTGAGGAAGGACCTGGTACATCCATTGCTGTTGCATCATCCCTGTCAGTGGAGGTTGTAGCAGGCAGTGACATGGCATGACATACAGTGGGGGTAGAGACAGATGAGGAGGACCTACACAAAGTTTTGCGCCAACGGGATGTGTGGCAGGTGGTCATATGTCGCCTCAAGCACGTGGTACCCAAGCGTCCGGTGTCTTTCCCACGCTTGAGCCTCATCTGACATAGATTACAAATAGCAACGGTGGGGTCTGCTGCACATTTCTTAAAGAACTCCCAGACAGCAGAGTTCCTGGATGTGTGCTTTGAGACAACAGCGCTCTGCACCTGAGCAGCTCTGACATCTGATGCCTTGGACTGGCTAGTGCTACGGTTGGTCATAGAGGATGTTGTGCCTCGTGTTTCTTGTGCTTCCTCCTCACTTGACTCCTCTGTTCGATCAGGCACCCAGGTCGAGTCAGTGACCTCAACATTTTCATCATCACTCCCTATCTCCTCATCACTGGAGCCAACTTGGCAGTATGCTGCAGCTGCTGGGGCAACATGAGTGCCAGTTATTTGTGTGTCATCACTGGCACCCCCTTCCTCTAGGTTGATTTATACTCCCTTCCTCAACCTCAGAGATTGAATCAGAGCACTGTACTTGCTGCGCATCCTCAAGCAGCATGTCACTGTCATTGTAGTCAAGCAATTCAGCTGACTCCTCCGTGTGTGATAGTGAGGCTACGGCAGGAGTAGCTGTGGACATGGAGGCTGCATTAGATGCTTTGGCAGCTGAGGTGGACTGTAAAGCACTACAAGCCTGGCTGGCAGAGGACTCGGAGGATGAGGATGGCCTGGTTAGCCAATCCACCAAATCCTCTGTATGTTGCTGCTGCTTAAGACGGCCAGCACCAGTTAGAAAGGACAAGAGTGCCCCTGCAGAGGATGCACCACGTCCACCACGAACAGAGGCACAGCCTCCCGTCACAGAGGCTGCTTGCCCTCTTATCTGTGTCTGGGAGCATCTGCCTGTCTTTTTGGGTCTTTCTGACATGGCGAGTGATATATAGATTAAATCTATACAGAACTCTGATTCAACTCTGGTATAAAGATTAAAGATTTCCAGAACTCTGGTATAAATCAGTGAGACACCCTGATAGCTGGCAGCCAGAGACAAGACACAGATTACAATTCCCAGAAACCTCCTATAAATCAGTGAGACCCCCTGATGGGTGGCAGTGACAAGACACAAATTACATTTCGCAGAAATCTGCTACAAGTCAGTGAGACCCCGTGATAGGACCCCCTGATAGTTGGCAACAGTGTCAAGACACAGATTACAATTCGCATAAATCTGCTAGAAGTACAGTTGTGTTCAAAATTATTCAACCCCCAATGCTGTAAAGGGTTTTAGGGAATTTAGTGTACATTTGCAATTGTATTCAGAATGAAATCTACAAGGACTTTTTAAAGAACCATATGCAACTAAAATGACATCAATTGGTTTTGTAATACAGTAGTAAATGTTTCTTTTGTGAATTCTTCATTGACACCATTATTCAACCCCTAAGGCTAGGGTCAGACTGGGGCAGTGCGAACGCGCGTGCAGGCACACTAAATCACGGCCGTAGTAGCAGCACATGACGCCCAATGACGGCCAATATACGCAGTACGGGCGTACAAAAGTGCGTCCACGCCACGCAACCGGCCAACTGAACGCATTTTTCGTACAACGTGTACCGCTAGTACAGACGTACAGAGTGCGCTGCAGCCGCATAGCAGCATGTGTGCGTGATTAGGAGACGTCAGACGCTGCTATTGTGCGGCCTACATAACGTCCAAACAGCCAAAGTTTCCAGGTTTTGTTGGAGTGTACCTGCAACTGTCAAAAATGTCTGCTGGACCAGAGATCGATGTGGAGAGGCTGATCAGCGCTGTGGGGGAGCATCCTGAGATATGGGACACGGCCTGCGACAGGTACAAAGACAAGGGGAAGAAGGCCAGCGCATGGGTCGTGGTGTCCCGTGTCGTGTACCCTGATTATGATACTTGGTCCGAGAAAGAGCAGCATATCCAGAGTGAGTATTTGATTATTTTAATCATAATCCCATACATGTAAATCTCAATAATAATAATAAAAACAAATATGTAATCATTGGGGTGAAATCTCAAATGCTCCCCAGCTGCCAGGGCACCTGACCTGCATCACTCGTAAAATAATTAGACAGAGCATCGCGAAACCTGTTTGCTGTATCTATTCACAGCTATGATGTCATCGTTCACATCATCTTCAAGACCGACAACTGTGAGGGTATCATCAAAATTAAAACCATCCCTGGCACGCACATAATTATGTAGGATGCAACAGCATTTGACTATATCCACACAGAAATCAACCTGTACATCCAGCAGTCTATGTAAAATCCTCCACTTGTTGGTCAGTATGCCAAAGGTACACTCGACATACCGTCTCGCCCGCGACAGCCTATAATTAAAAACCCGCTTCTTCACATTCAGGTGTGTCCCTGAGTAGGGCCTTAGGAGGTGTGTGGATAGTCTGAATGCTTCATCCCCACGAAGGCATAGGGGACTGCCACGTCACTGCCAGGCAATGGTGCGGGTCTGGGGATGTTCAGGGACCCACTCTCAATTGCATTCCACAGTGTGGAGTTCCTGAACAGTGTGGAGTCAGAGTCCTTGCCGTATGAACCGACATCCACATACACAAAACTATAGTTGGCATCTGCCACCGCCAGTAGGCCAATGGAAAAGTAATGTTTATAATTCTGATACAGTGAGCCACTGTGCGGTGGCTTCACTATGCGGACATGTTTGCCATCCACGGCTCCCAGGCAGTTTTGGAAAGTTGTCTCTCTCAGAATCCTGCTGCAATTTCTAGACATGCCTTGTGTGTCGGTTTTGGCAAACATTGGTCCTTCATGGTTTCCCATATGGTTTGGCACACCTTGCGGACGATCTCACCAGCTGTTGATCTGCCAACGCGGAAAGTTATAATGCAGATCCTTCAAACTGCATCCACTAGCAAGATACCTATAAGACAAAACAAAACTGTTTGAATATGATCACATACCATGAACACAAGCTAATGTCACACTCATCATGTTTTGCAGCACAAGAGGCGATGAACAAATGGCGCACAGTACGCGACAATTATACGCGGGTGCAGAAGAAGCAAGCCATGGCTGCGCGCTCTGGAGCTGGCTCCAAGAAGGTCCGTGGATACATCTACACGGAGCAACTGTCATTCCTCCGAAGGACCCAGGAGCCGCGCAGTAGCGTCAGCAGCATCGACCAGCCATCGACCTCCGGCTCACAGGTCCAACACACGGTGCCAGGAGGTTCTGCCAGCTGCCAGGAGGAGGTGAACCGGGGTGGTGCAGAGTCGCAACTGGAGGAGGATGTGGAGACAGGACAGGTGGCAGGTACCGCAACAACGGTCAGCACCAGACCTGCACAGAAGAGAAGGGCACCAGCTACAGACCTGTAGCAGGCCATGGTTACCTTCATTGAGGCTCAAACCAACCATCACACCCAACGCTGCATGCTTGCGGACTCCATGGACATGTCATTCTTCAATTCCTGTATGATCCTCCTCAACAAGATGAGCGAGGCTGAGAAGGTGGAGTACCGGCGCAGATCTCTGGCTATATTGGACGACATCCTTTCCCGTCCCCATCACGCAGCCGGTTACAATGCTGTGCCACAATCCACCAATGCCAGTGGCATTTCCCTCCCCAGTGAGGTGCTGTCCACCCACCCAGCCATGCCCCCTGGAGCCAGGCCACACACAGAGTCGGAGTCCTGCTCTAGCCACACCACCGGCCCTCATGACCCAGATGCTCGGCGGTATCATGATCTGTGATACATGTCATGAATATGTTTTATTTTTTGTTTGTCATGTGTTATTTGGTTTCATGTTTATATATCATGACCTTCAGTTAACAAGTTATAATATATGTCGAATATATTACTGTTATTTTATTTCATGTTTCATATTATATTATTATTTTGGTCTACATTGTTGTCGGAGTCATTTATGATTATGTACGTGTGATGTGATGCCTGTGTGTGTGTGTGTATGCATGTGATAGTGGGCATGTGACTACAGACATGATGCACTCATGTCAGGTGACTGGCAGCGATGTCATGTATGCAGGTGTTTGACAGTACGTACCGCAAAGTGATGACCAGCATCTCCTCCGGTGGTATGGCGGCCCTCAAGTTGGTGTCCCTCTTGGTCAGTGGCTCGCGTACCCGCGACAACAGTTCATCAAAGGAGGGGATGCACATCCGCATGTAGTTGAAAAACTTCACGGGGTCCCTCTCTCGCAGTGGCCTGTACAGCGTCACAAAGTGTCCATGCGTGGGTCTGGCAGCGTTAATTTGATGAACCCAGGTTCGCCGCTTTCTCTTCCTCTTAAGGTACAGGTACCCCATTGCAGCAAACACAAAGACTTGTACTGGATCCATCTTTGAAAAACGCCACCATACCCAAAATGGCTTTTTATAACCCTACCCCTTATGTTTTTCATCCATCAATTATTAGATTCATCGGATTTTTCTATTTTTTTACAGCTCCGTCATGAAATACGTCCAGAATTGCGCATTGTCTGACCGCTTTCGCGTATTCCGTGAAAAAATGCGTTCGCACGCACCAAAGTACGTTTTGACGCTGGATGTCAGAAATGCGTTCGTCTGACCCTG
>CM019074.1:67608836-67785867 GCA_009667805.1 Leptobrachium leishanense
ATCCATGTGAGAGCTGGGGGGCATATCCATGAGCTGGGGGGCATATACATAAGCTGGGGGGCATAACCATGTGTGAGCTGGGGGGCATAACCATGTGTGAGCTGGGGGGCATAACCATGTGTGAGCTGGGGGGCAAATCCATAATCTGGGGGGCAATATCCATGTGTGAGCTGGGGCATATCCATGAGCTGGGGCAAATCCAAGTGTGAGCTGGGGCAAATCCATGTGTGAGATGGGGCAAATCCATGTGTGAGCTGGGGCAATATCCATGTGTGAGCTGGGGTAATATCCATGAGCTGGGGCAGTATGAATATATATATATATCGGGGGGGATACATGTGAGCTGGGGGCATTTTTATATGGTCTGTTCTTATTGGAAAGCGTCACATTGCATTAAAGAAAAGTATCGGTACTCGTATCGGTGAGTACTTTTAAAAAGTATCGGTACTCGTACTCAGTCTTAAAAAAGTTGGTATCGGTGCATCCCTAGGCAATACTATCTTTGTTTTATTTTGCAGTGAAAAATAAGTAAAAATACATCGATTTTTTTGGGGAGGCCCTTCGTGGATTCTTGCACCGGGGCCCTCAGGTTTCTAGTTACGCCACTTACTGGATGACTTCCTGTAGACACAGAATATTAAGGGTTATAATATTTAATATGTGGGTAAAAGCTTCTTGATCCAAGGAGAAATCTGACTGCCATTCTGGGGTCAAGAAGGAATTTTTTCCCAGTATGTTGCATAAGCATTTCAGACTGGGTTTTTTGCCTTCTTTTGGATCAACAGCAGTAGGTTATGTGGGAGAGGCTGAACCCAATGGACGCATGTCTTTTTTCAGCCTATATAACTATGTAACTATGTTGCCCCAGCTGATGCAGCGTAAGAAAAAATATAGTCCCAACCATCCCCAAGCACAGCGTCTAAATGCCAGTTTAGCAAAATTACTTGCATTACAGCTGCTGCCTTTCCAGCTGGTGGACTCTGCTTCCTTCCGTGAATTTGCTGAATCTGCTGTACCACAGTGGCAGGTTCCAAAACGCCATTTCTTTTCACGGAAGGCCATTCCAGCACTATACCAGCACGTGGAACACAATGTTGTGGAGTCATTGGTAAAGGCAGTCAGCAGCAAGGTGCATGTGACTTTAGACACGTGGTCCAGCAAGCATGGACAGGGCCGTTACATTTTCTTCATGGAACACTGGGTAACTCTGATTGCAGCTGGGAGGGATCCAAGACGGGGCTCTGTGCTGGAGCTTGTTCATCCACCACGCCTCCAGAAAGCTTCTTGTATGAGGTCTGTCTGCTCCACCACCTCTTCCTCCTCCTCCTCCTTCTCTGTCTCTGGCGAAGTGGCAGTTAAACCGACGCGTGGCAGTGGCTTCACAATGCCTCAAGCAAAAAGATGCCATACTGTGCTTGAGCTGGTTTGTTTAGGGGACAGGAGCCACACCGGGCCAGATATTCTGTCAGCTCTGCAGGGGCAGGTGCAGAGATGGTTAACACCACGCCAGCTTCAGCTGGGAATGGTCATATGTGATAATGGCAGCAACCTTCTCTCCACCCTACGCCAGGGTAAGTTGACGCATGTACCATGCCTAGCACACGTCCTAAATCTGGTGATACAGCGTTTCCTAACCAGGTACCCAGGGCTGGCAGAGCTTCTCAGCCAGGCCAGAGAGGTCTGCAGCCACTTTAGATGGTCATTCCCAGCAAGTGTTCGCTTGGCAGAAATTCAAAGAGAATTCCACCTTCCCACAAACCGTCTGATCTGTGACATGCCCACCAGGTGGAACTCGACATTAGCAATGCTGCAGCGTCTGCACAAGCAGAAGGCCATCAATGAGTACCTGTGTGAGTATGGCACAAAGACAGGTTCAGGTCAAGGATCAAGGATGCATGCACTGTACTGTCACCATTTGAGGAGGCAATGAGGATGGTGAGCAGGGACAGTGCATGCATCAGTGACACAATTCCTTTAGTGTTCCTGCTGGAGCACACTCTGCGGGGAATTATAGATGTGGGTCTAGAGGCAGAGCAGCAGGAGGAAGAAGAGGCCTTCCCTAGCTCTCAAGGCCCCAGTCTTAATGCAGACAGCATTCCTGCGGGTCCTCATATCAGAAAGGAAGAGGATGAGGAGGAGGAGGAATATTTAAGTAGTGGGGGCATTGAAGGTGGGGATTCCTCAAGGCAGGGTTTTGTGTGCCCAGAAACCCAAGGATTAGTACGTGGCTGGGAGGAGGAAGTGCACGATGGGGTCATCCTCATTGACCAGGAAGACTCGGAAGCTAATGCCACCTCCAACCTACGCTGCATGGGCTCCCTTATCCTGCAAAGCCTGGTAAAGGACCCCAGGATTTGTGCTATCAAGGAGAGGGATCATTACTGGTTGGCAAGCCTTCTTGATCCACGATACAAGGGTAAAGTTGCAGAGCTCATCCTGCCCACACAGAGGGAGCACAGGATGAAACAACTTGAGGACGCTCTAAAGCGACCCTTGTGTAACACCTTTCCAGGCACTGGTAGGTTACCAAGTGATGACACAGGTGCTTCGGAGGCTGCGGATGATCAGAGGAAGAGCGGTGAAGGCCGGGGCCGCTTGACTTATGCCTTTTAAAAAAAATTTAGTCCACGACGCCCAGGGACGTCAAATGTAGGCACCCATTGCCAGCGTCTTCACCGTATGGTGCCGGACTACCTAGGGGCAAGGGCAGACCTGGATACCTTTACAGCAGATGATCCACTGGCTTACTGGGTGTTGAGATTGGATCAATGGCCAGAACCTAGCCAATATGCTATGCAGCTACTAGGTTGCCCTTCATCCAGCGTGCTTTCTGAAAGGACGTTCAGTGCCGCTGGAGGTTTTGTCACAGACAAAAGAGTGCGTCTGTCCACCGACTCTGCAGACCGGCTGACATTTATAATAATGAATCAGTCCTGGATCAGCAGCTATCAATCCCTCGATGCTGACGTAACTGAATAGATCGGGGATCTCTTCTGCATTCCCAAAACCTCCACCACTGCACTCTTCCACAATACCACAGAGGGGTTACTTACGGTGTGAAGGCACTTGCTGCCACCAAAGGCACAATATTTGGGTGCACTGCCACTGACGCCTATATTACCAGATTCATATCTTTTTAACCCTTTTGCTGCGGTGTAGCGTTCCATGCGGTGGACGCGCTGAGCGCATCCTCTCTTTGGGGTCATCGTTCGGCCGGGTTCCGGCCGATCGCTGGCCCCCCATTGCGGGCTGACATCCTCAATGTCAGCCCAGCACCCGGAACCGCTGGCGGAGTAATTAGGTGTCATCGCGGGGGCGCGATGACACCTAATTCAGGCGCCCCCCCCGCATGTGCGGAGGAGGCGTCTGAAAGGGAGGGGGGAGGTCCTTCGGACCTCTCTCCCTCCCGATCGGTGGCATGCAGGGGGTTAACCCCGGCACCGTTTGGAAGGGCACAGCCTGCCCTTCCAAATGGTACCTGGCATTAACCCCATGGGGGCCGGATCACGAATCGGCGCCGAAAAGCGCCGGTTCGTGATCCTTTCCCGGAGCTGGCCGACATCTTGGATGTCGGCCAAGCTTCCGGGAATGCCCCCTGAGGACTGGCGTCATCGTGCATAGCCGATGACGCCAGTCTTGGAGTTAACCCATAACTGCCACCAATGGTGGAGATAGGGGGTTCCAATGAACCCCCTATCTCCCGATCCGTGGTAGTTAGGGGTTAATGTTTGGTATTGTTGGATCGGCCAGAGCATGGCCGTTCCAACAATACCAAACTTGACTATGAAAAAGTTTTTAAGAAAAAATTAAAAATAAAAATACAAATAAAAAAATATTTAAAAAAATTATAAAAAAAAAATAAACAAGTTTTTTTTTTTTTTTGGTTTGTTAATGCAGCAATATTGTTCCCATTTCAATTATAATGTGAACAATGATGCTGCACTAACGATTTTTGTATGTGGTGCGTTTGTTAAAAATCGCGTAATTTTCCCCAAAAAAAATGTAACGAGACCCCATCTCTAATTTTTTTAACAAGCGCACCCCATACAAAATATAACCACAATTGCTCGCATGTTAAAATGTGAAAAAAAAACACTTTACACGTTGTAAATTATTGAAAATTCATATTTTATTGCATTTTTTGTTATAATATACAGACAGGTCATGGCGTTTACATATAATAATGACATATTATGAATCTGCCGAGTCTGACGGAAAGAACGATATATAATATGTCTGGGTCATATACTAAAATAAGCCTTCAAAACGCGTTTAAACATGATGAGCAAAGTCGGTAAAAATGAGCTCAGCACAGAGGCGGGAAAAGCCTCAGCAGCGAAAGGGTTAATATTTGACTGCAGGGTCCAACCCTGCAGTCTTCCACAATACCACAGAGGGGTTACGGTGTGACGGCACTGTTGCCGACAATGAAGGCCCAATTTTAAAGCACCTATTGTTACTTTCATCCAAAGCCTGCATAAGTTTCACAATAATTTAGCCAAAAAATCACTAAACTTGTTCTGCGTGTCCTAATATGTCTCCTCTTTTCATACAGACTGCCGCCCCAAGCAGTTGTTTATGAATAGATTGAAGGAAAACCATTTACCGTCATTTGAAATGTCATTTTTTTGTTTTTAAATGTTTCTATACATCCTACAAAACCGCCACTTCATGGGCAGGTTATGGGGACCACCTAGGCACGATATTTGAAGGAATTTTTTGTTTTTATTCTTAACCTTTATTTCATGGAAAACTCACTGTTCCTTTAAAAAATGTTTTTTTAAAAAACTTTTTGTCCTTCTTTCCTGTCCCCCAGGGCACTACCCGGACCCCCATACACCTTTTATGGCAAATATCTAGCATATATGCCCTCTTGGAGGGCACTCTAAAAATCGAACTTTCGAGTCCCATTGACTTGCATTGAGTTTGGTTCGTGTTAGCGTTCGAACTCGAACTTTTTAAATTGTTTGAGTTCAAATGCGAACCGAACACGGGGGTGTTCGGCTCATCACTAGTAGGCACATCCATATCGTTTGGTGTCTTACCCAAAAACACACGCTGGTGGCATCTTCTGAGTGGGATCGGGTCGTCTTTCTTTGATTGTAGAGCAGAGACCTGGTGGTTAGGTTGAACTCGCTGCTTGTAAAGTCGAGACTTGCTTTTCCATAGTTGTATTGGAGGGATTTGTTGCACGGGATTTGACTTGCTTCTTCATGGTAGAAGGGTAGAGACGTTACCACTGGACTCCACAGCTGATATTGTGCGATAGGCAAGTATATACCACTAGGTTTCTTACACTTACTGGAGAGGTGCTCTGGCCAGAATTCGAACCTGGGTCTCCACGTTATAGAGCAATGATATTACCTCTACTCCATCCAGCCAAAATGTATATACTGTATAGGTAGGCTCACGCATGAAGCAGTGTCTGATCGTATATTTCTTTCCAGGGGTGTAAAATTAAAAATAAATAGTAAATTTAATTACACCCTTTGTCAGGGATGTAAGGATGAACCGGCTTTTGGAGAATAGCAGTCCTGTTCAAGACGACCACTAACAAGGAGGCTAGGATATATGTATACAGCACTCCTAGAGCAGTGGATACGGTGTCAGGGTTTAGCTTTGTAGATATCCGTGATCTTGGAGCAATGATGTTATTACAGCAAGTATATATATGCAACTGGTAAGTCTTACTGTTTCTCAGGCTGTTAACCGTAGAGGCTAGGTAGAACACGATGCTGCAGAATCTATTCGTAGTCACGGAAAAGGAGAAGCCAGCAAGGTTTCAGGCACAGCTGATAGAGCGAGAAGTCAGAAGACTGGCGATATTCAAGCAGGGTCTGAGACAAGCAGGAGGTCAAGAGGCAGGTGGCGTTCAAGCAGGGTCTGAGGCTAGCGGGAGGTCTATAGGCAGGCGGCATACAATCAAGGTCGGTATTCAGCAAAAGGTTAGGCAACGAGGGGGTCAATTCAATAGTATAAGGTTTGGTAGCTCTAGATTGCAAATACAATAGACGAGCAATTACTCACCCTCTGGTGGTTTCTTTTATGGAGGGTTGATTAGATGCAGGAGCCGGCAATTTTCGGTACTCTAGGCACCACTTCCGGGTCTGCGTCATCGGGGCCTGACGCCGTGTATTGCAGTGTGTGCCGGGAGCGCTGTGTCTGTCCGCGCATGTGCAGTTCATTGCTGTCATACACGGGGGAGAAAGAGGATTCGTCTCCGAAACTCCGATATCAGAGGTAGGAGACAGCGTTGCAGCAACATGTGCCATACTCCGGGACCTGGGAGCATCAGTACATGACACCATTTGAAACTGTACATTGGAATTCAGCAACCTTGACACCCAGCCCCTAGATGTTTTGAAACTACAGCTCCCAAGATGCTCAGATACTCACTAGGATGGGAAGACTCATGGAAAATTTAGTCCCAAAATATCTGGAGGGCCAAGGTTTCTGATCACTGCTATACATGAACCAGATATGCTCATAATTCCCATATTTCCAGTAGACATGTGCACAGCACAATATTTTGTTTTGAACTAATGCATTAGTACTAAAATGCTATTTATTTAGTTGCTAAAGAAATTCGTTTTCAGTTCTTTAGTATGAAAACTAATTTCATTCATCCGAAAACCAGTGGATACAATTACTATTGTAGTGGCTCCTCAGAGGGCTGAGATCGCTGCTTCTTACAGTATCTCTCACTCTCAGCACAATGTGGGCCATATTACATAGCTGGTGCTAACTTAACCAGAGCTGGTGTAAACTTCCCAGAGCTATTATAGCCTATGGAGGTTTTCAGTTACAACAGCTCTGGTTAAGTTAGCACCAACATTGTAATACTGCCCCGTGTCAGGCAAAGCTGTTACAGTAACTGACTGCTGCTCATCACAGCGCTCAGCGTTTCAGTAAAACTAGTAAATAATATTTTTATATATAAGACGTTAGAACAATATTATTTCCTTGTTTTACTGAAACTGAGCGCTGTGATGAGCAGCAGTCAGTTACTGTAACAGCTGAGCCTGATACATTGTACTGAGAGATAATGTAACAAGCAGCCGATCTCAGCGCTCACAGCCACTGGATTTAAAGGGCTAAAAAAAAAAGGCTCCTCTCTGTATAATGTTTAAAACATCCTCCTGCATTAATTAATACCCCTCTCTGTATAATGTATACAACATCCACCTGCATTAATTAATACCCCTCTCTGTATAATATATAGAACATCCTCCTGAATTAATGTCCCTCTCTGTATAGAACATCCTCCTGCATTGGCATGTGGAGGGTGCAGAACTTCGGATGTTGCGATGTTGCGCTCTTCATTGCTGGTCTCCTTCACTCATCAATATAATATCACAAAAAGGACTGAAACTAAAATGTAGTGCATTTTATTTTAGTTTCTTTCGTTTTTTGTACTGAGCAGTTTCGTTTCTCTTGAGTCATACTAAAACTAAATTATCCCAAAATTCGGACTAAATCGTTTTAGTACTAAAACTAATGCACATGTCTAATTTCCAGCAGATTTAGAATTCTGAAGTGCAGAATGCAATGAAGAAGTCAATAAACCGGGTGGAATGAAGTTTAAGATCTTCACGAAAATGCCAGTTATGTACGAGCAAGCACTGACCTTAATCCCCTCTGTCAATGTAGGCAATTAAGCTAAAAAAGTACAGGGTATCAGCCTTGATCAGTGTTTCCCAGTTATACTGCTGGGAATGATAAATACGTACAAAGGAATGATGATAAATGTGTGCCAAATTTTAATAGAAAATTTATATAAAGAAATCTTTACTCCCTTTAGCTGATGGGAATGGATAGCCGTTTGGATAAGAATATCCTGTTTTCACCTAGGAGTACAGTTGAAATGCCTTTAAATAAAGTTTTATTTGGCACTTTCCCCTTCCTTTGGCTTAATATGAATGAGAAGACTTGGAACGCCAAGACTGATCTATGACACGGGGTATGATGGAAGCCATGCAGACAGGGATTCATGACAAGGTGGTATGATGGAAGCTCTGCAGACAGGGATCTATGACAAGGTGGTATGATGGAAGCTATGCAGACATGGATCAATGAAAAAGGTGGTATTTATTTATTTATTTATAAAGGATTTTACCAGGAAGGATACATTGAGATTTCTCTAGTTTTCAAGTATGTCCTGGGTTCAAGAACATTGAAGTGTTACAGTTACAGAAATACAAAGTAATACAATGCAAGACATTAAAAAAAAGACAAAAACCCCCCCACAAATATACAGATTAACATTAAATAAATATGTAGGAAATAGTCATTATGTTACATGATTACAGGTGCATTCTGTATTGAGGTATGCATTGTTGCTTAGTTTGGAGTCTATGATTATTCCCAAATCCTTCTCCTGCTTTGATTTCCCTAACTCTGTAGGGCAGGGATCTCAAACTCTGGCCCCCCGCAGTTTGCATACATCATCTCCCAAGATCCTCTGGCCATTTATTGCATTCAAAGGATTCTGGGAATTGTAGGCAATCAACATCGGGGGTCAGAATTTGAGATCCCCGACATAGGGCTATATTTATATTACAATGTTGGTGCTAACTTAACCAGAGCTGTTGCATTTATCTCTACATTAAATTTCATCTGCCACTTAAGTGCCCAGTCCCCGAATCTAAATCCCTCTGCAGCGAAGTAATATCATGCTCGCATTGTATCACTTTTCCTAGTTTTGTGTCATTTGCAAACACTGACACATGACTTTTAATGCCCATTTCAAGGTCATTTATAAATAAATTGAATAGAATTAGTCCTCTAACATACCCCTGAGGGACACCACTTACCACTAGTGTCCATCTTGAAAATTTGCCATTTATGACCACTCTCTGTACTCTATCTTTTATAAAGTTTTCTATCCAGGAACAAGTATTTTCATCTAGACCAATTTTTCTTAATTTAAATTTTTTTTTTTTTTTTTTGTATTCAAGGTTTTTATTTTGAAATAAAGTCAGCAAAACAAGCAAATAAAATGGCCTCGCAGGACCATAATGTCATAGAGAAGTAGAACATTCAAAACAGTCAGCATGGGCACAGCAAACAGTAATATATCAGCAAAATCATCCCAAAAGGGGGGTCTCATCTAGAACATGCATATATAAGGTCATCAGATTATAGCTGTATGTCAGCAAAACCATCCCAATAGAGGGGGTCTCATCTAGAACATGTATATATAGGGTCATCAGGTTACAGCTGTATGTCAGCCAAATCGTCCCAGTAGGGGGGGGTCTCATCTAAACATGCTTATATAAGGTCATCAGATTACAGTTGTATGTCAGCAAAATCATCCCCAATAAGGGGGTCTCATCTAGAACTTGCATATATAAGGTCATCTGACTACAGCTGTATGTCAGCAAAACAGGGGAAGGGAGGAGGGAGGAGAGAAAGAGGAAAAAAAAAAAAAAAAAAAAAGAGTTACATATTCATATATAGAGATATCGGCAAATGACCAAAAATGTGCCGTCCCTGGCACCTTCCCGATTGTCCAATGACAGTGGGAGACCGAGGGAGACAAATGGCACCAGGTCTGGGTCCTTGGGGGCCACACACCGGGCACCAAGCCTCGGTGGTACACCAAGAGAACCCACATATGCCAAAACAGTGGCGGAAAAAAAAAAAAAAAAAAAAAAATCAGCGGGAGAAAAGTAAAGAAAAAATAATAACTGGGGAATCACAGCAGTGCATAGGCCAAAGTTCTCAGCCGGCGTCGACAAACGGTAGGGGACATCGGACAGGTAACGTATCACCCATGAAGCCGGAGCGTCCAGTCGCCAGTAGCCTGCAGCCACCGAGGAGGTCTTCAAATCCCAGTAAGGCCCTAGCGGCTCCGCAAACCTTCACCGCCAAAGTCAATGCAGGGGAACAAAAACAGCAAGACAATCAGGCGCCCCTCTGCACCATCAGAGCCATCACCTATATCTCGCGCAAAGGCCGCCTGCCCCTCTCCTTCCGCAACACAGGTCGAGGTCCCATAGATCTATCGATTGGCCAACGAACCCGGGCATCCCATCTACCACCGCTGGGTCAGCCAGATCCTCCGACTCTGGGGGCACACAGGGAAGCAACACCCCCGTATCCTGCGGGTGTAAGAGCAGGCTCGGGATCTTAGGTTCCAGCGCCTCAGCCGGGGCGCCTTTCTCGCTGTGGTCCTCTGTAGCATCAGGGGAGCAGACTTCACCAGAGTGTCGCTCCAGGGCCATCCCGATCCCGTCCGGTCCCTGAGACCTCCCCTCTTGCCGTCCTGTAGCGCCGACATCACCTGGCGCCAGACACCCTTAGTGAGCGGGCCATCTGAGTCCACACACTCCAATAGCCGCAGACAGGCCTCTAGGCCCGAGAGAAAGGCGTCAATCCCTCTAGTTAAAGGAGGAAATCCACCCCGCTGGTCCGCAGCAGGTCCACCTGGTACAGTCTCCGCTCCAGTCCGTGCAGTGGCAGGGAAACGGGGGCCCTCCATCTCCGCCGCCCTCCGCCCGGATCTAGCTTCAGATAAGGCACCACGAGGAGACATCCGTACTCACAAAATGGCCGACAGCAGCACCTCCATGCAGGGAAACGGCCCGCAAATGCGTGTCTCTGGTCCGGTGGGGGAACGAAGCAGGCACCGGACAATCTCACCTGATGGCCAGCCACTTGGGGATCTCTGGGGTAGAAACTCAGCGGTAAAGGACTCAATAAACCCCAAAATCAAGCAGGTTAGAGCGGAGCTCCAAGAAAATGCGGCTTCCCCCTTCAGCAGCCGGCCACGCCCCCCTTAATTTAAATTTTAACCTCTAGTGTGGCACTGTGTTGAAAGCTTTGGCAAAATCCAAGTAAATCACATCCACTGCGACCCCCTGATCTATACTTCTACTTATTTCTTCATAGACTGCAAGTAGGTTAGTCTGACATGACCTGGGTTTCATAAAACCATGCTGATTTTGCTAATTACATTATACCTCCCAATGAAGTCATGAATATTATCCCTTAGTAACCCCTCAAATACTTTCCCAGCTACAGATGTTAAGCTCACAGGTTTATAATTCCCAGGCATACATTTTGAACCTTTCTTGAATATAGGGAACACATCAGGTTTTCTACAATCCTCTGGTACAATTCTTGAAAGAAAGAAAAAAGAATCTTGAAAGACTAAAACCAGAGGTTTACATATTTCAACACATAGCTCCCTGAGTAATCGCAGGTGAATTCCATCCGGCCCTGGGGCTTTATTCACATTCACTTTGTTTAGTTGCTGCAACACCTTTTCATTTTCAATCACATTTTATTTGTAAGATTTTGTCAATGATTTGTATATCTCCGGTTATAGGTTTCTCTTTTATAAATACAGAAGAAAAATGATCATACAAGATGTCTGCCTTTTCTTGATCTTCAGTTAATAATAACCCTGACTCTGATTCCAGTGTACCTACACTTTCACTCTTGGCTTAACATAATACATGATGCAAAAACAATGACAACGGCCTCTATCCTGCTCACATCCCAATCTCATCCTCTATCCATAGCCCATCCCTGACCTCGACCTTTACCCACAGCCCAAACCCCAACTTTGGACTCTATCCACAGCCCAATCTCCAACTTCAAACTCTATTCACAGCCCAAACCCTGACCTCAAACTCTATCCACAGCCCAAACCCCAACTTCTATCCATAGTCCAATCCTCAACCTCAATCACTATCCACAGCCTAAACTCTGTCATTGGCTCCTATCCACAGCCCAAACCCGACCTTGGCTTCTTTCCACAGCTCAAACCCCAACCTTGACTTCTATTCACAGCCCAAACCCTGACTACAGCTTCTACCCTCAGCTCGAACCCAATCACTGGTGAGAATTATGGTGGAATTTATTTTAAATATTTATGGTCAAAACCCCATGAAATGTTTTGCTGAGAACTACACTAGACAATGGGCGGGCCATATCATCTAGTCTTTGCTAAAGAAGGGGGACACTAATGGGAAAAATCTGCGCTCGCAAATTTTCCCTTAGCGTCCCTGTTCAAACAAAACCCAGATTACAAGGAAGGTACCGAATTCAGAAGCCTGCTCTGTAATGAGCGACAATAAACACAACAAAAGGGAACAATAGAAGCCGACACCACAAGGGCTTAACCCAATAATATCATTTGCACAAAGTGCATAAAAGGTGTCGAACACCATAAATTTATTAAACACAACACACTAAATAAAAGAAACAGCAATTGGAGATAAATGAGTCGAGTATGGGGTGAGCGGCACTTCGTAAGAAATCTCACTGACTTACAATACGCAAGGGAAGTGGATTGCATATAAGAATGTCTAAATACCTCGGCGGTTCAAGCCACCTACACACCTCTAATCTACAACATAGATAAGTGGACTTCGGACATCGAAGGTATCGTAATTGCATTGTGGCAGAAAATCACTGCCTACTGTATATGCTAGATATTTGCCATAAAAGGTGAATGGGGGTCCGGGTAGTGCCCTGGGGGACAGGAAACAAGGACAAAAAGTTTAAAAAAAAATTTTTTAACCACTTCGATGCTGAGGACGCGCTCAGCGCGTCCTCAGCATTCCCGCTGGTATGCGGAGGACGCGCTGAGCGCGTCCTCCCATTGGGGTCAGCGTTCGGCCGGGTTCCGGCCGATCGCTGGCCCCCCCGGTGCGGGCTGACATCCTGGATGTCAGCCGCGCATCCGGGACCACAGCCGCCGGAATTAGGTGTCATCGCGGCAGCGCGATGACACCTAATTCAGGCGCCCCCCCCGCATGTGCGGAGGAGGCGCCTGAAAGGGAGGGGGGAGGTCCTTCGGACCTCTCTCCCTCCCGATCGGCGGCTCTGCGGGGGTTAACCCAGGCATCATTTGGAAGGGCACAGCCTGCCCTTCCAAATGATGCCTGGCATTAACCCCTGGGGAGCTGGATCGCGAATCGGCGCTGAAAAGCGCCGGTTCGCGATCCTTTCCCGGAGCTGGCCGACATCTTGGATGTCGGCCAAGCCTCCGGGAACTCCCCCTGAGGACTGGCGTCATCGTGCGTAGCACGATGACGCCAGTCCTGGACTTAACCCTTAACTGCCACCAACGGTGGAGATAGGGAGTTCCAATGAACTCCCTATCTCCCGATCCGTGGCAGTTAGGGGTTAAATTTTGGTATGGTTGGATCGGCCAGAGCATGGCCGTTCCAACGATACCAAACATGAAAGTGAAAAATGTTTAAAAAAAAAAAAATGAAAAATAAAAATAAATTTTTTTTTTAAAAAAAAATTATAAAAAAAAAATAAACACTTTTTTTTTTTTTTTTTGGTTTGTTAATGCAGCAATATTGTTCCCATTTCAATTATAATGTGAACAATGATGCTGCACTAACGATTTTTGTATGCGGTGCGTTTGTTAAAAATAGTGTAATTTTCCCCCAAAAAAAATGTAACGAGACCCCATCTCTAATTTTTTTAACAAGCGCACCCCATACAAAATATAACCGCAATTGCTCGCATGTTAAAATGTGAAAAAAAACACTTTACACATTGTAAATTATTGAAAATACATCTTTTATTGCATTTTTTGTTATAATATACAGACATGACATAACGTATACATATAATAATGACATATTATGAATCTACCGAGTCTGACGGAAAGAACGATATATAATATGTCTGGGTCATATACTAAAAAAGGCCTTCAAAACGCGTTTAAACATGATGAGCAAAACCGGTAAAAATGACCTCCGCACAGGGGCGGGAAAAGCCTCAGCAGCGAAAGGGTTAAAGGGACACTGAGTTTTCCATGAAATAAGGGTTAAAAATAAAAACGAAAAATTCCTTCAAATATCGTGCCTAGGAGGTCCCCATAACCTGCCCATGAAGTGGCGGATTTCTAGGATGTATAGAAACACTTGAAAACAAAAAAATTACGTTTCAAAAGACGGTAAATGCTTTTCCTTTAATCTATCCATAAACAACTGCTTGGGGCGGCAGTCTGTATGAAAAGAGGAGACATTTTCGGACACGTAGACATGTTTAGTGATTTTTTGGCTAAATTATTGTGAAACCTATGCAGGCTTTGGATGAAAGTAACAATAGGTGCTTTAAAATTGGGCCTTTAGCATCGGCAACAGTGCCATCACACCGTAACCCCTCTGAGGATATGAATCTGATACAGGCGTCAATGGCAGTGCACCCAAATATTGTGCTTTTGGTGCCAGACCTGCAAGTACTATCATACAGTAACCCCTCTGTAGTATTGTGGAAGAATGCAGGGGTGGACCTTGCGGTCCTATATTAAAAATATATGCATCTGTTAAAGGCATCAGTGCACCCAGATATTGTGCTTTTGGTGCCAGGCCAGCAAGTGCATTCATACAGTAACCCCTCTGTGGTATTGTGGAAGAATGCAGGGGTGGACCATGTGGTCCTATATCAAAAAGATATGAATCTGGTAATGGGCGTCAGTGGACCCAGATATTGTGCTTTTGGTGCCAGACTGCCAGGCCAGCAAGTACTATCATACAGTAACCCCTCTGTAGTATTGTGAAAGAATGCAGGGGTGGACCTTGCGATCCTATATTAAAAAGATATGCATCTGTTAAAGGCGTCAGTGCACCCAGATATTGTGCTTTTGGTGCCAGGCCAGCAAGTGCATTCCTACAGTAACCCCTCTGTGGTATTGTGGAAGAATGCAGGGGTGGACCATGTGGTCCTATATTAAAAATATATGAATCTGGTAATGGGCGTCAGTGCACCCAGATATTGTGCTTTTGGTGCCAGACTGCCAGGCCAGCAAGTACTATCATACAGTAACCCCTCTGTAGTATTGTGGAAGAGTGCAGGGTTGGATCCTGCGGTTCAAAAAATTAAAATGATATAAATGTGGCACAGGCGTCAGTGCAGCCAAATATTGCGCCTTTCATGGCAGCAAGTGCCTTCACACCGTAACCCTTTTGTGGTATTGTGGAAGAGTTCAGTGCTGAAGGTTTTGTGAATGCAGAAGACACTCAGATCTATTCCGTTACTTCACTATCAGGGGATTGATAGCTGCTGATCAAGGACTGATTCATTATTATAAATGTCAGCCGGTCTACAGAGTCTGTGGACAGACGCACTCTTTTGTCTGTGACAAAACCTCCAGTGGCACTGAACGTCCTTTCAGAAAGCACGCTAGATGAAGGGCAACCTAGTAGCTGCATAGCATATTGGCTAAATTCTGGCCAGTGATCCAATCTCAACACCCAGTAAGCCAGTGGATCATCTGCTGGAAACATATCCAGGTCTGCCCTTGCCCCTAGGTAGTCCTGCACCATATGGTGAAGACGCTGGCAATGGGTGCCTACATTTGACGTCCCTGGGCGTCGTGGACTAAAACAATTTAAAAATGCATCAGTCAAGCGGCCCTGGCCTTCACCATTATTCCTCTGATCATCCGCAGCCTCAGAAGCACGTGTGTCATCACTTGGTAACCTACCAGTGCCTGGAAAGGTGTTATACAACACTCTTTGAATTTCTGCCAGGCGAACGCTTGCTGGGAATGACCGTCTGAAGTGGCTGCAGACTTTTCTGGCCTGGCTGAGAAGCTCTGCCAGCCCTGGGTACTTGGTTAGGAAACACTGTACCACTATATTTAGGACGTGTGCAAGGCATGGTACATGCGTCAATTTACCATTGCGTAGGGTGGAGAGAAGGTTGCTGCCATTATCACAGACGATCATTCCCAGCTGAAGCTGGCGTGGTGTTAACCATCTCTGCACCTGGCCCTGCAGAGCTGACAGAATTTCTGGCCCGGTGTGGCTCCTGTCCCCTAAACAAACCAGCTCAAGCACAGTATGGCTTCTTTTTACTTGAGCCATTGCGTAGACCCTGTCAGGCATCGGTTTAACTGCCACTTTGCCAGAGACACAGAAGGAGGAGGAGGAGGAGGAGGAAGAGGTGGTGGTGGTGGAGCAGACAGACCTCATACAAGCAGCATTCTGGAGGCGTGGTGGATGAACAAGCTCCAGCACAGAGCCCCGTCTTGGATTCCTCCCATCTGCAATCAGAGTAACCCAGTGTGCCGTAAAGGAAATGTAACGACCCTGTCCATGCTTGCTGGACCACGTGTCTAAAGTCACATGCACCTTGCTGCTGACTGCCTTTCCCAATGACTCGATAACATTGTCTTCCACGTGCTGGTATAGTGCTGGATTGGCCTTGCGTGAAAAGTAATGACGTTTTGGAACCTGCCACTGTGGTACAGCACATTCAGCAAATTCCCGGAAGGGAGCAGAGTCCACCAGCTGGAAAGGCAGCAGCTGCAATGCGAGTAATTTTGCTAAGCTGGCATTTAGACGCCGTGCTTGGAGATGGTTGGGACTATATTTTTTCTTACGCTGCAGCAGCTGCGGCAACGTAATCTGACTGCGTAAACCTTGAGCTGATGGGATGCTGTCACATTGTGAGGAAGGACCTGGTACATCCATTACTGTAGCATCATCCCTGTCAGTGGAGGTTGTAGGCAATGACATGGCAGGACATACAGTGGAGGTAGAGACAGATGAGGAGGAGGAGGACCTACGCAAAAGTTTTGCGCCAACGGGATGTGTGGCAGGTGGTCATATGTCGTCTCAAGCATGTGGTACCCAAGTGTCCGGTGTCTTTCCCACGCTTAAGCCTCATCTGACATAGATTACAAATAGCAATGGTGGGGTCTGCTGCACATTTCTTAAAGAACTCCCAGCAGACAGCAGAGTTCCTGCGTGTGTGCTTTGAGACAACAGCGCTCTGCACCGGAGCAGCTCTGACATCTGATGCTTTGGACTGGCTAGTGCTACGGTTGGTCATAGAGGATGTTGTGCCTCGTGTTTGCTGTGCCTCCTCCTCCTCCACCTCACTTGATTCCTCTGTTCGATCTGGCACCCAGGTGGAGTCAGTGACTTTATCATCAATGTCATCTTCACCCCCTATCTCCTCGTCACTGGAGCCAACTTGGCAGTATGCTGCAGCTGCTGGGGCAACATGAGTGCCAGTTATTTGTGTGTCATCACTGGCACCTCCTTCCTCTAGGTTGATTATACTCCCTTCCTCAACCTCAGAGATTGAATCAGAGCACTGTACTTGCTGCACATCCTCAAGCAGCATGTCACTGTCATTGTAGTCAAACAATTCAGCTGACTCCTCTGTGTGTGATAGCGAGGCTACGGCAGGAGTAGCTGTGGACATGGAGGCTGCATTAGATGCTTTGGCAGCTGAGGTGGACTGTAAAGCACTACAAGCCTGGCTGGCTGAGGACTCGGAGGATGAGGATGGCCTGGTTATCCAATCCACCAAATCCTCTGTATGTTGCTGCTGCTTAAGAAGACGGCCAGCACCAGTTAGAAAGGACAAGCGTGCCCCTGCAGAGGATGCACCACGTCCACCATGACCAGAGGCACAGCCTCCCAACACAGGGGCTGCTTGCCCTCTTATCTGTGTCTGGGAGCGTATGCCTGTCCCTTTTGTTCTTTCAGACATGGTGAGTGATATATAGATTAAATATATAGAGAACTCTGATTCAACTCTGGTATAAAGATTAAAGATTTACAGAACTCTGGTATAACTCAGTGAGACACCCTGATAGCTGGCAGCCAGTGACAAGACACAGATTACAATTCCCTCCTATAAATCAGTGTGACCCCCTGATGGGTGGCAGTGAGAAGCCACAGATTACAATTCGCATAGATCTGCTAGAATTATGTGGGACCCCCTGATGGGTGGCAGTAAGAAGCCACAGATTACAAGTCTCAGAAACCTCCAATAAATCAGTGAGACCCCCTGATGGGTGGCAGTGAGAAGCCACAGATTACAAATCTCAGAAACCTCCTTTAAATCAGTGTGACCCCTGATGGGTGGCAGTGAGAAGACACAAATTAAAAGTCTCAGAAACCTCCTATAAATCAGTTTGACCCCCTGATAGCTGGCAGTGAGGAGACACAAATTACAATTCGCATAAATCTGCTAGAAGTGTGTGGGACCCCCTGATGGGTGGCAGTGAGAAGCCACAGATTATAAATATCAGAAACCTCCTATAAATCAGTGTGACCCCCTGATGGGTGGCAGTGAGAAGCCACAGATTACAAATCTCAGAAACCTCCTATAAATCAGTGAGACCCCCTGATGGGTGGCAGTGAGAAGCCACAGATTACAAATCTCAGAAACCTCCTATAAATCAGTGAGACTCCCTGATGGGTGGCAGTGAGAAGCCACAGATTACAATTCGCATAAATCTGCTAGAAGTATGTGGGACCCCCTGATGGGTGACAGTGAGAAGCCACAGATTACAAGTCTCAGAAACCTCCTATAAATCAGTGAGACCCCCTGATGGGTGGCAGCCAGTGAGAACACACGGATTATAACAATTCCCAAATATTTTGTAGAAATTTGTGACCCCCAAAATACTGCGTGGTACTGGCTGTGTGACAAGACACAGATCACCTCAATTCCCAGATATTTTGTAAAAATTAGTGACCCCCAAAATACTGCGTGGTACTGGCTGTGTGACAAGAGACAGATCACCTCAATTCCCAAATATTTTGTAGAAATTTGTGACCCCCAAAATACTTGCTGGCAGTGACAAGATACAGATCACCTCAATTCACAAATGTTTTGTAGAAATTTGTGACCCCCAAAATACTTGCTGGCAGTGACAAGACACAGATCACCTCAATTCCCAAATGTTTTGTAGAAATTTGTGACCCCCAAAATACTTGCTGGCAGTGACAAGACACACATCACCTCAATTCACAGATATTTGGTAGAAATGAGACCCCCCAGACCCCCCCAGTAGCGTGGCAGACTGGCAGTAAGAACACACAACAACTATCTCCTATGAAATCTCCTCTCTAATGCGTGCAGAAGCGCTGCGTGGAAACCTTATATAGTGTGCTGCGGGACTTAGCTCTGTGAGCCCATGATTGGCCAAAATTTGCACAATCAGGACTCTGAGCCGTGATTGGCATGGTGTTGAACCTGTCTTGCACCAGACCAGTGGTCAGGTGCAAGACTGTAGCCAATTACGAGCTTCAGGCCAGTGGGAAAGTGCATTGTGGTCCATTGTGGTGCATTGTGGTCGATCATGCGGCGAACACCCGGAAATGTTCGGAGTTCGCGAACAGAACGAACAGGCTAAGTTCGGTCCGAACTACGAACTGTCCGAACCGAACAGCTCATCCCTATCTAAGACAAGGTGGTATGATGGAAGCCATGCAGACTGGTATTTATGACATGGGGTATGATGAAAACAAAGCAGACAGGTGTCATGCCTGCTGGTGGTGCTGGACCTGCTCGTGCCGCAGTTAGGCCTCCTGGGCAGTGAGTGTGCAATTCTGGATAATACACTCTGGGCCTTCTGCACCTGATTAGAGACCTAGGAGAACTTTAAATAGCAGTAATTGACAGAGCTCTGAGCCATGTCGTGGTTTTCTGTATACCAGCGCGTTCCTGTATATCTGTGATCCTTTGGTTTGACCCCTAAGTATTCTCGTTCTGGTTTCTGTTCTTGTCTGTGTTTGGATTATACTGATTCTGTGTTATGACCCTGGCTTTAGTATCTGGACTTTGTTTTTTCTCTATACTCCCTGTATGGTTATATGTTATACTGATTCTGTGTACCCACCTCTGGCTTTGATTTGTACAGTGATCTTTTCTTTGTCCCTGTGGTTTTAATACTTATATGTATTGTCATTGTTCATATTCTATATTCAGAATAGAATTGGCCATGCTAAGGACCAGCCTGTCAGATTAGGGGTTTCATCGCTTAACTGAGTTTTGTCTGCGTGCTGGGTTTTGTCTGCATGCTGGATTACACGATATATCCATGACAATAGGACTTTATGACATGGGGGTATGATGAAAAACCATGTAGACAGGGCTGTAAGATGTGGTGGTATGATGGAAATCATGCAGACAGGGATCTATGATATAGTGACATGAAGGTAGCCATGCAGGCGGGACTCTATGATTTGGGAGTATGATGGAAGCAATATAGTCAGGACTCCTTGACATTGGGTATGGTGGAAACCATGTAGGCAGGGTTCTGTGACATGGGGTTAGGATGGAAACCATGCAGACAGAAATTTATGACATGGGGTATGATCAGAGCCATGTAGACAGGAGATAAAAAAAAATGTTTGTTTTGTTTTTCATAAGTGATGGAGACAAGGGACTTCATCATAAAGGTAGTGGCTATCATTAAAACATGATTTATTAAAAAACACACAAAATCAGTCCCCCTCTCCTCTCCCATCACACTTGGATGGCACACTGCCAGTGGTCAGGGATACGTCATGCATAAACCACACCAAGAAATAATCATCTGTGCTATCACCAGGGCTTTTTTTCAGGGGTACTCGGGGGTACACAGTACTGGCACCTCACCACTCAGTACCGGCACCTCACCACCAGCCAGAACTAACAGGAGAGAGCATGATGCTCCTCCCTTCTCCTGCAGTGGCAGGCAAAGAATCGGAAGCGCTCGGCAGCTTATGTTGCTTTTGAACGCTTCCGATTGTCAGGAGTGTATGCAGGGACTGATAACCCCCCTCCCTCAGTAAGTGACAAGGGAGGGCTGCTCCCCCCTCTCTCTGCAGCGGCTGAAACTTTGAACAGCATGGGGAGGGGGGTGCAGCATGTTTACACACATCTGCCAGAGCTGCGGATTGTCAGGCAAGCGGTGTGATCAGAGGAGCTGGCACTGTAAGGCGTAAGTGCGTTTTATTGCTGTGGAGCTCATACACACTGCGCATTACTGTGAGTTTCATTGCTGTGGAGCTCATACACACTGCGCATTACTGTGAGTTTCATTGCTGTGGAGCTCATACACACTGCGCATTACTGTGAGTTTCATTGCTGTGGAGCTCATACACACTGCGCATTACTGATTTTCATTGCTGTGGAGCTCATACACACTGTGCAGTACTGTGAATGTCATTGCTGTGGAGCTCATACACACTGCGAATTACTGTGAGTTTCATTGCTGTGAAGCTCATACACACTGCGCATTACTGAGTTTCATTGCTGTGGAGCTCATACACACTGTGCATTACTGTGAGTGCCATTGCTGTGGAGCTCATACACACTGTGCATTACTGTGAGCGTCATTGCTGTCGAGCCCATACACTCTGCGCATTACTGTGAGTTTTTTGCTGTGGAGTTCATACATACTCAGCAAAACTGTGAGTTTCATTGCTGTGGTGCTCACAAATGCTAGGGGATTATCCACTCAGTGTCATTGTTACAAAAAAAACCAGCTAACTGCCTTACAATACAGACTTTTCTTGCAACAGAGGCACATAGTGGATAACCCCATAGGGTTACAACAATAGTTGTAGTTCATTTAAAGGAACACAGTATTAAAAAATATGGTTCCCTTTTATAGTATCTTCCTTTGAGTGAGCTACAACTATTGTTTAGGAGGACATGAAAATAGTTTTTCCACGGGCGTGAGAGTACCCCCACCTATTTTTCCAGAAAAAAAGCACTGGCTATCACTATAACGTATCTAGTATCCACGCTGTTTAGGAGGACATGAAAATAGTTTTTCCACGGGCGTGAGAGTACCCCCACCTATTTTTCCAGAAAAAAAGCTCTGGCTATCACTATAACGTATCTAGTATCCACGCTATACAAAAACAGTCTATGATTTAAGTGAAAGTTGATAGTATTTGGGACAGTAATGCCCCAAGCACTGACACTTTGTAGTAAAGAGCTGCATTCTGTCTGTCTGGTCAGGCCCTGCACCACCTTTCTCTGAACCACACAGCTTAAAGTACCTTCATAGATTTTATGTTTTATATGCATTCTCATTAATCTGTTACTCCATCAGGGAGTCTCACGTTTCATTGGATGAACTGAAATACAAAGGGCACGTTACTTTATCTGATATGGTTACAATGTAACTCACTTACTGCTTTTAAATTCTTCATTCATAAGGAACATCATAAATCCCCTGAGAGATGAAAGGAAACATGCATTCTATTCTTTTAAGACAGTGACCCTCGGTGGTTTTTTGTTCGGGAGCCACGGTGGCAAGAAATCAGTCAAGAGGAAAGCCGCATTACTGAAATACCTCGTCCTATCTGTATGGCCCCCGCAATACTGTATATTTTAAGCCTATAATACAGACAACTGTAAATCTTCTATAGGGTTATTCAGAGAGCACACGTTCCCTGCACTTCAGGGAATCAACTCCCTTGACCCTGCGGTGAATTCAGCATTCACTGCAGAGTCCCAGGAGTGCAGGGAATGGACCCAAAATCCGCTGCAAAACTGCCAAAATCCCGCCGAACTCCTGCCGAAAACTTGCTGGAAAATGCAGAAAAACACACCAAACACATCCGGAAAAAGCCGCCAAGTCGCCGAACACAGTGTAGACCAGTTGCCGGAAAAAGCAGAGAAGCTGACGAACAGGGTATAAAAAATGCAAAAAAACAATACAATTGAAAGTGTCAAAATTGAAACACTGTTTGCAAAAAAACTACTGAACGAAAATGCCTGGAATTTACATATAAGGTCCTATGATTCACCGCAGGGTCCACGAAGTGCAGGGGAAAGCTGGCGCAAAACCGCCAATTAGAAAAAAAAAAAAAACAGTCACTGCAAAACCGCTGAAATTACCAGATCCGATAATTTTGGCAGGTCCGACAGCTTATCAAATCGGATGCAATACGATAAGCTGCCAGTAACCCGCTGAAATTATCGGATCCGACAATTTCTGCGGTTTTGTGGCTTTTTTTTTTTAAATCCGCAGAAAGTATCGGATCGGATCCAAATAAGCCGCCGCAAACCCATCGAACGCGTCCGAAAATCAGCCAAACATAGCGCAGACAAGCCGACAAACGGGGTAAAAAAAAGATTAAAAGTGTCAAATTTCAAATGCAAAAAAAACTACTGGACTAAAATGTCTTGAATTAACATATAAGATCCTATGAATAATAATAAAAAGGTCTGTTACAGAAAAAAGAAAAAACGCTATTTTAAAAAAACGGGGAAAAAAATATGGCAAAAAAAACCTGGAAAATGTCTAAAAAAATCCTAAAAAAATAAATAAAGAGACTTTATTTTACTGCAGATTAAAAGATCAAACGGTTTATTAGATATTGATTAAAAACTGAAATATATTTTACATTAAAACCTATGGGATTCGCCTGATTAAACCTGCTGAATGAAACCACCGAACAGTAGGGAATTTCACTGACAGTTCTCTGCTGTTCGGTATTCTCTGAATAGGTTAACCATTGCTTCTCTATGGGGATTTCTCTGCCTTCGAACACGCAACACATTTTGCTGGCAATTCGCCAAAATTTGATGAGCTGCCTGCTTTCTCAATTGCCAAATGGCCATGAAATTGCACCATATGGGGAAATTCTGTTTGGTGCATTTTCGGGGCAAGACCGGCTCTCTCTGAATATCCCCTTTTATTCTTTTAAATGGGACTAAGAGAAAAAACCTAGTTTTAATCACCTTTTAATATGGAGATGAACAGAAAAATGCATTAATTACCTTAACTGTAATTTTGTCTCAGCTTTTGACAGATTTCACTTTTTTCCCTCAGTTTCTGACTGTCTCAGCCTTTTTCTTTGCAAACTCTGTGCTCTGTCCTTCCTTTCATTCTTTTTTTCCTCTGCTTTTTGTGCCTTTTTCTTTCACGTGCCACTTTTTTCTTTCTTCTGTGCCTCTTTCTTTCTTCCTCTGTGCCTCTTATTACTTTCCGCTGCCCTCTGTGCATCTTTGTTTCATCTGCCTCTTTCTTTCTATTGTGCCTCTTTTTCTTTTCTTCTGTGCCTCTTTTTCTTTTCTTCTGTGCCTCTTCTCCTCTCTGCACCATCAGATGGCGCCCGTGAGCATCTGATGGCGCCCACCTTCTGTGCCACTAGCGGGGGTCTGCAAGCCGACACTGGGCTCTATTACATTCTTCATGAAAAAACACACGCGCAACATGGCGCGCAGAAATCAGTGTGCGGACTGTTTTTTTCACGCGATTCAGCCAATCAGAACTTCTCAAGTTTATTTGTTTGGTACGTGTAGAATGTGTAACTATACTTTGCTGCATATTTTTTTTTGGGCTGGTGTATTAGGTTTCGGCCAGGTTGATAGCATTTGCCATTAACACCAGCTTTTAGGAGTTGCTAAAATTATGCACGCAAAGGCTGTGCGTTACAAACTGCGCGTAGATTGTAATACCATCCGCGTACCAGCGCACAAACGCATTTGCGCTCACAATGTTAAGTATAGGACTTGCACTGCTCGTGCAGTGTTCGTGCAGGTTCACCAGCGGTAGACATATATGTGCGTTTTTTGTGCTGACATTGTAATACGACATTCTGCGCAAAGGCTTTTGCTCCTCGTGTCAATGCATTTTTGTGCACTGACATTTGCGCGAAGATTGTAAGAGGGCCCACTATCGGCTATGCAGTCTGCGAGCCGCCACTGTTGGCTACAAGAGCTGCATGCGGCTCGCGAGCCTCGCAATGAGGAACAGTGTTTTAAAACATTAGCTGCACTCACACATCCTACGTTTTTTGTTAACTTACCTTTTCACATTCCTCTTTGGAGTTCTTTGTATTGTAACATCACACAATAAAACGTATTTTTCAATGGATGGTTTATGCCTCGAGGAGAGGAATCTCATCTAATAGCAATCTGACCCAAATAGAATATCCCTCTGTTCTCACCAGGGTTATTTAAAGTATACGGAGAGAGGCTTCTTTCTGACCAAACTCTGAAATTATTATTATTATTATTAACTTTTATTTATATAGCGCTACATATTTCCACAGCGCTTTACAATATCGTTGTACATAGTTACATAGTTACATAGGCTGAAAAAAGACATGCGTCCATCGGGTTCAGCTTCTCCCACATCACCTACTGCTGCTGATCCAAAAGAAGGCAAAAAACCCAGTCTGAAATGCTTGCCAATATGCAACATACTGGGAAAAAATTCCTTCTTCACCCCCAGAAGGACAGTCAGATTTCTCCTTGGATCAAGAAGCTTTTACCCACATATTAAATATTATAACCCTTAATATTCTGTGTCTGCAGGAAGTCATCAAGTCACTTTTAAAAGCCTGTACAGTCTCTGACCCAACCACCTCAACAGGCAGAGAATTCCACAGCTTTATTGTTCTCACCGTAAAATAACCCTTCCTATGCTTTAGGCTGAATTTTCTTTCTTCCAGTCTAAAAGGATGACCCCTTGTCCTGTGTATAGTCCTGTTAATGAATAGGTTATCAGACAATGGTTGATAATGGCCTCGTATATATTTATATAAGGTTATCAGATCCCCTCTAAGGCGCTGTTTCTCTAAACGAAACAGGTTTAAGCTTGTTAGTCTTTCCTCATAACTTAACCCTTCCATTCCCCTTATTAATTTAGTTTCCCGTCTCTGCACTTTTTCTAGCGCTATAATATCTTTTTTTAAGACTGGTGCCCAAAATTGCACGGCATATTCAAGGTGCGGTTTGACCATTGATTTATAGAGAGACAAAATTATCAGGGTTATTCAGAGAGCGTGAAAAGCAGGAGAATAACTGGAGAATGAAAAATTCTAGGTCAAAATAGCCAAACCAGAAAAATTCCCCCTTTCATCTCACTTTCCAAATCGGCTATTTTGACCTAGAATTTTTCATTCTCCAGTCATTCTCCAGTCATTCTCCAGCCATTCTCCTGCTTTTCACGCTCTCTGAATAACCCTGTATGTTTTCATCCCGAGAGTGAACTCCCCTTTTAATGCATGCCAATACTTTGCTGGCCTTGGCGGCTGCTGTTTGACATTGCACATTGTTACTTAGTTTGAAGTCTATGGTTATTCCCAAATCCTTCTCCTGCTTGGATTTCCCTAACTCCGTACCATTTAGGGTATAAGTTGCTGGTGTGTTCTTCACTCCAAAGTGCATAACTTTGCATTTATCTAGATTAAATTTCATCTGCCATTTAAGTGCCCAGTCCCCCAATCTATCTAAATCCCTCTGCAGCGAAGTAACATCCTGCTCACATTGTATTACTTTCCTAGTTTTGTGTCATCTGCAAACACTGATATATGGCTTTCAATGCCTATCTCAAGGTCATTTATAAATAAATTGAATAGTATTGGTCCTATAACAGACCCCTGAGGGACACCGCTTACCACTGGTGTCCATCTTGAAAATGTACCATTTATGACCACTCTCTGTACCCTATCTTTTAGCCAGTTTTCTATCCAAGAACAAGTATTTTCATCTAGACCAATTTTTCTTAATTTAAATAGTAACCTTTTGTGTGGAACTGTGTCGAAAGCTTTGGCAAAATCTAAGTAAATCACATCCACTGCGACCCCCTGATCTATACTTCTACTTACTTCCTCATAGAACGTAATTAGGTTAGTCTGACATGATCTGTGTTTCATGAAACCATGCTGATTTTTGCCAATTACATTATACCTCCCAATAAATTCCTGAATATTATCCCTTAGTAACCCCTCAAATACTTTCCCAGCCACAGATGTTAAGCTCACAGGTCTATAATTCCCAGGCACAAATTTTAAACCTTTCTTAAATATAGGGACCACGTCAGCTTTTCTCCAATCCTCTGGTACGATTCCTGAAAGAAAAGAATCTTGAAAGATTAAGAACAGAGGTTTACATATTTCAACACATAGCTCTCTCAGTACTCACGGGTGAATTCCATCTGGCCCTGGGGCTTTATTCACATTCACATTGTTTAATTGCTGCAAAACCTTGTCCTGAGTTAACCACTCACTTTGTATTAGTAAGTTTTTATTAATGAATTTCATGTCTCCATGTCTAGGTTTCTCTTTTATTTTTCTTCAGTATTTATCATTCAAAATTTCTGCCTTATCTCGATCTTCAGTTAACAATAACTCTGACTCAGATTTTAGTGAACCTACATTTTCACTCTTGGGTTTTTTAGAATTTATGTACCTAAAGAATCTTTTAGGGTTGGTCTTGCTCTCTTTGGCTATTTCTTTTTCATTTTCTAGTTTAGCCCATCTAATCGCATTTTTACATGCTTTATTGGCTGCCCTATATGCTTTATAGGATGCCTCAGATTTATCAAATGTAAAAGCTTTAAATGCCTTCTTTTTATTTTTCATTTCCTTAGTTACCTTCCTACTAAGCCACATTGGTTTCAGTCTGTTTCTTTTATATTTATTAACCAGTGGAATATATTGTGACGTGTACTTTTCTAGTGTTAGTTTAAAGATATTCCACTTATCCTCAGTGTTTTTCCCGTGAAAGAGTTTCTGCCAGTCAATGACATTGAGAGCTTCCTTTATTTTAATAAAGTTGGCCTTTTTAAAATTATATGTTTTAGCATGCCCCTTATGAATGTGTTTTTTTGAGTTTATTTCAAAAGTCACCATATTATGGTCACTGTTTCCCAACTGTTCCCTTACATTAATATTTGAGAAAAGATCCACATTATTTGTTATAACCAGGTTCAGACAGTTATCCTCTCTAGTTGGTGTTTCTACCAGTTGTGTCATGAAGGTATCATTTAAAATGTTCAGAAACCGGATTCCCTTTGCTGAATTACTAATCCCACTATCCCAATTAATGTCCGCGTAATTAAAATCTCCAATAATTAAAGTGCTACCATGATGTGCAGCCTTCCTAATTTGCTCTAACAGTTGTTCTTCCTCATCATTATCTATTTTAGGTGGTTTATAGCATATGCCAACCAATATTTGACTTCCCTGTTTATTCCTCAACAAAATATTTACCCATAAGGATTCCACATTTCCCTCATCGCTTTCCAGTTGTGTAATATTTGGCTTTAAATCCTGATTTACATATAAACATACTCCACCCCCTTTCTTATGTTTCCTATCCCTTCTAAACAATGTACAACCGTTTAAGTTTACAGCCCAGTCATGCGTTTCATCCCACCACGTTTCTGTTATTCCAATTATGTCGTATTGCTTAGTATATGCTATTGCCTCTAGTTCCCCCATCTTGTTATTAGCAAGCATACATTTAATGTTGTCTCTACCCACACATGCTGAATGCGACTTTACATTGCATGCCTCCACTGTTCTGACATTACCCATCCCCCGGCTCCACCCCCTTAGTCTGAGCTGAAACCCTTCCACTATCTGCTCTGTCTCCATTTTGTAAGCTACTGTATCCCTCCCCCTTCCACTAGTTTAAAGTCTCCTTTACAAGGTAGTGATACATTAGAAAACCACACATGGGTGATGAGCTGATTCAGGGGGACTCTGTTCCAAAAGGAAGTTACAATCTATATGAGGAGTACATGTATTTTGTTAGATAGGCACATCCATATTGTTAGGTGTCTTGCCCAAGTACACTTGCTGGTGGCATCTTCTGAGTGGGATCAGGTTGCCTTTCCATGATTGTAGATCAGCGACCTGGTGGTTAGATTGAACCTGCGTCTCGTAAAGTGAAGACTTGCTTCTCCACAGTTGTATTGGAGAGCTGTTCTGATCGGGATTTGACTTGCTTCCCCATGGTCACACATTGTGTGGTAGGCAAGTATGTCCCGTTAGATATCTTTCCCAAGGACACTTACTGAAATGGACACTTACTGAATATGGTGAATTGATAGTCTAGATCAGGAGCCAACCCCCTTGGCCCCCCAGGTGTTTTGAAACTGCATAACCCATGATACCTAGGTAGCTCAAAGGGTGCCTGACCATTATGGGAAATGTAATTTCAAAACATATGTGTGGCCTTGATCCTTAGATCTACATTAGGTTGGCTCAGCCTCATGATAAATGTAGTTCCAAAACATCTGGAGAGCCATGGTTGCTGGCTGCAGGTCTAGAGGCTTTTCTCCTGAAATAACCTTGATTTTCAGAAAATGGCAATTAACAGAAGTAGTGGTTTCCTTTACACAAACGTACCTCAAGATTGGTGTGTCCTGCTATCAACTGAATAAATACACACTATGGCCACTACAGGTTGGATTCACTGCTGGCATTGTCTCCTGGAGTCCACAGGAGTCCACAGCTCAACCCTGCATGAGCAAAAGTAAACAGAGTCCCTGCGGGGCTGTGAAAGGACACTGGAAACTGTTTGTTCCAAGTGTTCCACTGCAAACATCAAGGGGAGGTGGCAAAACTACATGGCCAGAGGTGAGTAAAAGATTTGAGACTGCTGTTTTTAACAGTTTTTGCAAAAGTGTTATCATTTAACACCAGGATCTCTGGGCCTATTAATTCTTGAATACCAGCTTCAGCTGGGAATAACGAGCAGCTTCTCTGTAACGTATTCAAAGTAGATGAAGCAAAAGCTGAGCTGCAAGCTTGGAAAAGTGTCTGGATCAATAACAGCTTGCTCAGTATTGGCCCCATATATTGTGGCAGATATTCTTTACTATGCTTCTGAGGAGGTATCCTTTCCCACTACATTTTCTGTGGCTGCTGTGCTTAATTTGTGTGTTATGTTTAACTTTTGCATTCGTTGTATTTGTGAAATGTATACAAGGTATAACTTAAAACAGTCTACATGTAACAGGATATGTTGAAGAAAGCATTTCTCGTTTTAATACAGATGGGGTTCAGTCTCACTCTGTGGGTTCTTATAGCTTGTTAACCAGTGGAATGTACAAATTGCCTATGAAATATAAGAAGGGTCAGAATCAGAATGTGATCTTGATACACCAGGCTAGAGCAGTGTGTGGGCTAATTAGCCTCTGTATGTGTTTGTTATCTTTATACAGCATGTGCTTTCACAATCCATTTGCTTCCAGAATCTCCCTTAACAAGAGGAAATCTCTAAGCGGTTTGGTACTCCCTATTATATATCGCTCTGGCTTAATGAGATCCAGAGTGCGGTAGAGCAGCAACACAGACCTCCCCACCAGGATTCTCATTCTGTGATTATAAAAAAATGCATTTAAAGTAATTGAAAAAATATGTAAACAAATTAAATAGTGAAAAACTAAATAAGCAAACAAAAATCTAATTAAAACAAAGAACATCTTAGACTGTAGAAAGTGTTTGGCATAAAATTCCCATGATGTGGAGGGAATTTAATGCAAGCACCTGTGAATATTCTTATTTCTCTACAGTTCACAATTCACATTCACAGTTAGAGTTTGGCATCATTCACCAAATCTGATGTCGATGACCTCACCACTGTGCCACCCAAACAAAGAACATGTTGCCTCAACACAACCCTACTAAAAAATCCCCTCATCTTAACTTAACCCAATACTTTACAGAGAATCCACCGCAAGACAGTGTTTCAATGCCAACTTTGCGGGAGGCCAACAGGGCAGTACTCTTTATTAGAAAAGCTGCTGCTTTAAAAAGGCAGAGCAGATGACAGAATTATTAAGGGAAATCAGGTGACTGGAGTCAGACTACTATGTCACGGGCAATGAGTTTCATTTTGCAGAGGTCTACGCTTTGCACCGTAGATGCCTGAATGGCATTCAGAACAAACAAATCCACCTAGATGAGGCAAAAACAAAGGATTATTTTGCTCTAGGTGAGAAAAGGCCAGGTTGCCTTATTGCTAGGTTTCTATGCTGGCGTAGGGATGCTAATTACATTTCCAAAATCAAATTTAAAGATGGCTCCTGCTTGCTTCATCCGGAACGTATCACACAGGAATTTTGTGATTTCTATGGCAACTTTTATAATGGGTGTGGCAGAAACGGGAGGTCTGTCTCCCTGGAGCTACTGCTAGCATATTTAAGAATTAAAATATGAAGACCCCTAAAGAGCAAGGAGGAAAACTCTCTACAAGCATAGGTGTGCACAGGGGTTGTGGCCCAGGCAGACCCTAATGCTGAGTGAAGAGGTCCTCTTTCACTTCCTACACTGATATTATCCCTTATCTGGTTCATGATAAATAACATAAAAAAAATATTGTATCTCGGATTACAGACTTGTTATTTCTTATGAAAAATGTGCATTTTTGCTAAATTTTCAAAACATTCAATTAATAAATAATCCATGAGTGCACACCCTAATGTAACGGCTGCACACACCAGTGCCTACAAGCACAGATTTCATTGGAAGAGCTTGTTGCAGTTATCAAATCAATGCACAATGAGAAAAGCCCGGGACCTGATGGCTTTCCCATTGAATACTACAAACAATTCCAGAGGACCCTGGGACCTGCTATTCTGTGCATGTTTGCAGTGATGCGGGAGGGCAGTGATGGCTGCCATCGCTATGTTACACAAACCTGACAAAATTATCCTGATATCTTTGTTGAACACGGACATAGATACTGACCAGAATTCTGGTGGAGTGCATTAAAATCTATCTACCGACACTGATGCGATCAGATCTAGTGGGATTTATCTCGGTCAGTCGACCAGGGACATAATGATCAGAGTACTTGATGGAATTGACCTACTAAATGCAGTCACCCTGGCAAAGCGGAAGAATGTGGGCCTTCTCCTGCAGTCCAAGGATGCAGAGAAGGCTTTCAATAGAGTTCAGTGGCCATATATATTTGAGGTGTTGAGGTCTATGGAGTTCCCAGGTGGCTTATCAAACTGGATTCAAGCTCTATATGACTGTTCGATGGCACGCATTAGACATGGGAAATTATAATCAAATGTAAGTCAGGCTGCTCTGACCATTTTGACTGAAACACATTTCTTGGTTATGTCAATTAAATGTAATTAAAATGAATGTCATGCCTAGACTTCTAAATCTACTACAAACAGTTCTCATTTTAACACCTTTTTCAAGACCTTTTGAGCTACTTTGACAGCGTTTATTTGGCCTAAGGGCAGACCTAGTGTGAGCCAAGAAGTCCTATGTAGCCCCAAGTCATGTGAGGGTCTGGTACTGCCTGATAAAAAAAATGTACTTTATCACCACCCAGTTGTCTAGAGTTTTCGACTGGTTTGAGAGAGTTGGGCATAGAAAGTGGTTGGAGTTAGAATCCACCCTGATAGTGTATTGCCTAATCAATCAGCAATAAATTAATTATTTAATGAACAGGACACAAGACCGAAACAGGACACAAGAAAAGGGGAAAATTTTATTAAACAGTCAGTGAGAACTATATATTTATTCAATTAAATATTAGGCAAATACATGAAAAATCCCAAGGACATTCTTGAAACCAGTTTATCACAAAAACCAACACAAATGTTAATCTAAATCAATTAATCAGTTACTCAATCAATGCGTCAATTAATCACTTTACGCATCAACAAGTATTGATCCACAAATTACTGCATTAAGATCACATGTGGCAATCAGGAACATTACACATATTAATTCAAGAACATCAATGATCATCGTAGTTCATTAACCCCTTAAGGACGGGAGTAATTTTACAACTTTGGCGCTCTTTCGGAAGTGAAGTTTGCTGAAGTTTTTGCTCATCATGTTTAAACGCGGTTTTAAGTCACATATTATTATACCACCCAGACAAATTATATATCGTTCTTTCCGGCAGACTCGGAAGATTAATAATATATCATAATTATACATAAAAGTCATGTCCTGCCAGAATGCTATAACAAAATATGTAAAAAATTTGAATTTTCAATAAAATTTCAATCATCCACAGTGTATAAAGTGTTTTTTTTTTCACATTTTATTATCCAATCCTTTGCGGTTATATTCTATGGGGTAGACTTGGGAACCTTTTTTTTTTTTTTTTGGGTGGGGGGGAAATTACGTGATTTTAGCTAAACCCCCCCAAAAAAAATCATTGGTGAAGCATAATTGTTCACATTATAATTGAAATGTGAACAATAATGCTGAATCAAAAAAAAAGCAAGTTTTTATTTTTTTAATTAATTAATTAATTGTTTTTTTATTTTTATTTTTATACACTTTTATTTAACTTTTTTCATTGTCATGTTTGATATCGTTGGAAAGGCCATGCTCAGACCTTTCCATCGATATCAGGCATGACCCCCTAGCTTCCACCGATCAGGAGATAAAGGGGTTCAAAGAACCCCCCTATCTCCTGCAAGGGATTTCCATAGGAAATCCCTTTGCAGCTAGGGGCTTCCCCAGTTAACTGACATCATCGCGCATGGCGCGATGAGTCAGTTGACGCGGGGGGGGGACCCAGAGGTGGGGGCTGCCATCCAAAATGGCGGCCCCCACCGGAAATAGGCCGCGATCGGGCACAAATTTGTGCCCGGTCGCGACCTGGCAACTCATGGGTTAGCCCCAATACATCGCTGGAAAAGTCAGGTTGTGACCCTTCCAGCGATGCTGACCACAGCCTTGTAGCCCCCGGCGATGGGGAGATAGAGTGATCCGAAGGATCCCTCCCCTCCCCTCCAGGCGCTTCCCCTGCTCCGGCGGGGGGGACACCTGAAACTGACGTCATCGCACCCCCGGCGCGATGACGTCAGTGCGCCGGAGGAGGAAACCCTGCCGATCTGACTCCGTGGGACTCAGATCAGCGAGGGAGCCGCCGGAGGAGGTGAGTATCTCCCGGGGGGGGGGTGAAAACGCAGAGGACGTACATTTACGTCCTGCGGCGCCAAAGCCCGCCGAATGCAGGGCGTAAATGTACGTCCTGCGGCGTTAAGGGGTTAAATAAGGTAGTCAATTAATCCATTGAGCTTCAAATGCAAATGCGGTCTCTGGCTGAGAGTAATTAGACACACATGCAGGGTTATCCAAAGAGATCCGAATTGCTTGAGAAAGGTAACCGATCGCTGAAAATCAGTGTTCGGTTACCTTTCCTGGCCATTCGGCCATCCAGAGAGCAGACAATTCACCAAATCCTGGCGAATTGCCTGCGCATATGGTGCCTGTTCGAGGGCAGTGAAATCCCCATGAAAATGCACTGCTTCGGCTATTCAGAGAATGACAACCAGCAGTGAAAGGTTCCCCTAATGCCCTGCCATTCGGTGGTTTCATGCGGCAAATTTATTCAGGAGAATCCCATAGGCTCAATGTTAAAAATATTCCCATTTTAGGTGCAGCAGGCCTGTCTGCTCCCCTGCAAGAAGCTGCGGGATTAAAGGGTTCCAGCTGCTGAGAGGAGCAGCAAAACGCCACCCAAAACAACTCACCTCGAGTCAGGGACACATGGACAGGATGGCCCTGCTCGTGCATTAATTATACAAATTAGGCGGCCGAGGGGGGCGTGTCTGGACGCCGAGGAGAGCAGACGCCATTTAGCTGAGCTCCAGGCCACAACACTAAATTTGGGGTGATTGTGGCTGTCCTGACGACCCGAAATCGACACACTCTCCTCGGACACCCTGCTGACTGTACCGGATCGGACTACCTGTGCCACGACACTGTGAAACGGAGGTGTTTGCCTTCTCAGCCGGCGGCCATTTTGAGGCCTGTGCTTTCCTCCCCGAACACTGACCACTGCGCTGCAGTGATCTCCTCATGGGCAAGAAATCCCAGAAATCGACCACCTCGGAGGAGTGTGGAATCCCAGACATCAGGATCTCACTGGGAGTGAGGGGTGGTGGAGAGGAGGGCGGCCGTCGTGAGAGGACCCTTTCCCGAACTGGCTCATCTGAGTGCTCTACTCGGCCTCCGTCCCGGGAGACACACGTGAGTGTGACGGTTCCACAAGCCCAGCCGCTCACCCTCACTGACCTGCAGAGGGTGATGGACGAATTCAGAGGCCTCTGGCGCAGCGACCTACGGGAACTGAGCTCGGCAGTGGAATCCCTGCAGACTCGCGTTTTTGATGTGGAGGTTCGTTCTCGGGAGGCGGCGACAGCATTAGTTGGCACAGATGCCAGAGTAGCTGACCTGCAGACGCAGGTCGCCCATCTTCACTCTGCGGTGCTGGCCCTGGAGTCCTGCCATCGACGCCGGAACATCCGTCTCCGTGGTATCCCGGAGTCTGTCGACACGGGGCACCTCTTGGGTTACCTCCGCGGTTTCGTGACTCACCTTCTTCCACATGCTGACCCCTCACCGTCCCCGGGACTGTTCTCGGCCCTGCACATCCGGAAGGCGGCCGCTGCACCGTGGGGGCACCTCGAGATGTCATCCTGGTCATCGGGGATCTTGATCTTCGTAACCGGATCCTTGCTGCAGCTGGCCCTACATATAAGGTCAACTACGCCTCTGCCCATATCACCCTCTATCGGGATTTACCATTTCTGGCCCTGGCGGCCCGAAGACGTTTCCAGGATGTCACCGCCATACTCCGGGATCGCGGGGTCCGATACCGCTGGGGGGCCACGGGTTCCTTGATCGTGTCTCATGAGAGTAAGACCTACACGGCGATGACAAAGGATGAGGCGCGGGCCATTGTCAAGGTGCTGGGACTCGCGGCTCCTCCTCAGGAACCGTCCAGCTCACCGAAGGATCCCGGTTGTCCTACTTTTTCCCTGGACAATGGCTGAGATGGATGGCACCATCTTTGGATCCCTGGCTGATGACACCTTCCTCACAAAGCCTTTTTTCAAATCCCCTCTCCAGATGTGTCTCACCCCTTATTGGAAACCCCCTTTTCATCGGTAGCTGAGTGTTTACCCCCCCCCACCTGAAGATATACCCTGCTTATATATATATTTTTTTTGTCTATGTTCATCCGAGTGAACATGCAGACTTACTTGCTAAGAATTGGGACCTACGGTTTGTCTGACGGAGCATCAGAACTGTTTTCTCTCACCTGTGTTTTTTGGTTTTTTTTGGGACATTGGGTAGTATCCTGGGCGAGCCGCTAGGGTGGCAACCTAGGCTCTGGCCGCCCGCTCAGCCCCAGGTCTCCCGACCCTGTGGCCTCTTTCATGGCCCCCGGCCTCTTATGAGATGACGGGGCGAGCCGGGAAAGCCACTCGTTAAACGGGTTGTCCTTTAACTTTTGTTTGTTTTCTTTTTCTTTTTTTATTTTTTTATTTTTATTATTATTATTATTTATTTATTTTTTATCCTTTTTTCTCTTCCTTTGCTTTTCCTGGTGCCCCAATGTCGGACTCCATTGTTTTTTTTTTTAATCTCCCCCCTTAGATGCCCTGTCTCGCTCACCCTTTCCCCCCCCTCTTCCCATTTTGAGATATTTTGTTGTATTGATTTTGTTCGGCCCTGCGTGGCCGTTGACATCTTTATACTGCTGACTGATTTGCATATATATAATAAAATTTTAAATACAAAAAAAAAAATATTCCCGTTTTTTTAATTCAATATCCAATAAACCATTCATTATAAAATTATGCAGTAAAGAGTCTCTTTATTTATAGATTTTTAGGATATTTTAAGCATTTTTCTTAAATTTTGTTTATTTTTTAAAAGTCCGATTTTTTTTTAAATTATTTTAAGTTTACTTATTTTTTCTGTAACAGCCCTCTTTATTATCATTCCCTGGACCTCATATGTAAATTTCAGACATTTTCGCTCAGTAGTTTCTTTGCAAACAGCGTTTCATTTTCACAAACTATTTTGCTAATTTATTCACTGCCTCGTCTGCGGTCTGGGCTGCTTCAGCTGTGTGTGATCGGCTCCTGCTCGGGCTTTTTCCGTGGTTTTCGGCAGGTTAATCCAGATGTTTTTGTGGCTTTTCGGCGTGCATTCGCTGGGTTTTGCGGTTCCTTTTCGTCAGGTTTGCGGTAGCTTTTCCCTGCAATTCGGGGACCCTGTGGTGCTTGCTGAATACACTGCAGGGTCACCGACATGGGATCGGCAAAAGGAACCGAATTGAAGAGAACGAAAAGTCACCGAACGTGCGGTGACTTTTCGAATCTCTTTGAATAACCCTGCCAGTCTATACAGCAGCAACAACATCTGAGCTACAACATGAGAGCTAGGGATGTGCAATACGTTTCGTTACGAACTGCATTTCGTACGAAATTGACCATTTTCGTTCTTTCGGGAGCATTTCAGAAACGAAATATCAGCCGCCTGAAATTACGAACTCCCAAATCAAAGTTTCAACATAAACAAAATCATTTCATTATGAGACCAAGTGGAATTGTCCAAGGTCTGACACAATGTAATGTATCTTGCTGAAAGCAGATAGACTGTAAGAAAATAATCCAGCTGCATGCGTTCAGCAAAGAAAAACAGACCTCTAAAAACAGACATTTAAAATAAGTTAGGAAACCTAAACTTTCACCCAAAAATCTCAATCTGTAAAGAGGTGCCGTGAAGTGGCGAGTGAGCTTACGTTGCAATGGCCATTGAAACAAACAAAAGCCTCAGTTTTGTTGTACATGGAACACATAGAAACGAGCGCAGATGACACCGTTTTTCCTTGTTATGTTTTATACATTAACTGGGCTGTTACTCCTGGCAGTTTCTGCCGCTCCGGTGAGTATGGGCGCGACGCCATTTGTTCTGTATTTATGTGTATCATGCTTGTAACACCAGTCCGTCGTTCTGCAGCTGTTCCTCTTTCCATGTTTTTGTTTTTAATCCCAAATGGGAAGTGTTTGGTGCGTGTATAAATAAAGCCCGCCATCTTTGCCTCTCCTTGGCTGAAAAGCAGCAGGAGAGGCTTGGAGCTGCTCAATAGAGCGGCCTTTTGGTTACAATTGTTAGGTACTCACTCTGTAAAGAGGTGCCGTGAAGTGGCGAGTGAGCTTACGTTGCAATGGCCATTGAAACAAACAAAAACCTCAGTTTTGTTGTACATGGAACACATAGAAACGAGCGCAGATGACACCTTTTTTCCTTGTTATGTTTTATACATTGACTGGGCTGTTACTCCTGGCAGTTGCAGCCGCTCCAGTGAGTATGGGCGCAACGCCATTTTTTCTGTATTTATATTTTCCTAATTTACTCACTGCTTCGTCTGCGGTCTCGGCTGCTTCGGCTGCGTGTGATCGGCTCCTGCTCGGGCTTTTTCCGTGGTTTTCGGCAGGTTAATCCAGATGTTTTTACGTGTTTTTGGCGTGCATTCGCTGGGTTTTGTGGTTCGTTTTCGTCGGGTTTGCGGTATCTTTTCCCTGCAATTCGGGGACCCTTTGGTGTTTGCTGAATACACCGCAGGGTCACCGAAATGGGATCGGCAAAAGGAACCGAATTGAAGAGAACAAAAAGTCACCGAACGTGTGGTGACTTTTCGAATCTCTTTGAATAACCCTGATGGATGACATTAAACAATGGCAAAGGACAACAAAATAACCCTGGTACAAATTTGTTAGTAGATAAACACAAGACACTGATATTAGTGGAATAAATGACTAATCAATGTAAGCTGATAGCAATTAGTATATCAAGTGTTAGTACAACATAATATCAAAAGCTAAATAGTAAGTATCAATTAAATACTAATACAAACGCTAAATAGTATATCAATATATTACGAAGAAAGAGCTTCATCTTTTATATCGCTCTGGATCAAAGGCTGATTTGGAGTCTCAATTTCAAGAGTGACCTGAGAGACGAGCTCTCTGAGGCTTCCTTCTCTCTCCTTTTCTTCTACAGACTTGCTAAATTGGTAAGTATAGAAGTCTTGGTTATGTTTATACATGATTAGGGGCCTTTTCCACCCTAGCTGTTGACATTAGGGATGAGCTGTTCGGTTCGGAGTTCGATTCGAACATTGGCCGTCCGAAAGTTCGCAAATTTCTAACTTTTTGGGATGTTCGCCAAAAGTTAACCACTTCAATGCTGAGGACGCGCTCAGCGCGTCCTCAGCATTCCCGCTGGTATGCGGAGGACGCGCTCAGCGCGTCCTCCCATTGGGGTCAGCGTTCGGCCGGGTTCCGGCCGATCGCTGGCCCCCCCGGTGCGGGCTGACATCCTCGATGTCAGCCGCGCATCCGGGACCGCAGCCGCCGGAATTAGGTGTCATCGCGGCAGCGCGATGACACCTAATTCAGGCGCCCCCCCCGCATGTGCGGAGGAGGCGCCTGAAAGGGAGGGGGGAGGTCCTTCGGACCTCTCTCCCTCCCGATCGGCGGCTCTGCGGGGGTTAACCCAGGCATCATTTGGAAGGGCACAGCCTGCCCTTCCAAATGGTGCCTGGCATTAACCCCTGGGGAGCTGGATCGCGAATCGGCGCTGAAAAGCGCCGGTTCGCGATCCTTTCCCGGAGGTGGCCGACATCTTGGATGTCGGCCAAGCCTCCAGGAACTCCCCCTGAGGACTGGCGTCATCGTGCATAGCACGATGATGCCAGTCCTGGACTTAACCCCTAACTGCCACCAACTGTGGAGATAGGGAGTTCCAATGAACTCCCTATCTCCCGATCCGTGGCAGTTAGGGGTTAATGTTTGGTATGGTTGGATCGGCCAGAGCATGGCCGTTCCAACGATACCAAACATGAAAGTGAAAAAGTTTGTAAAAAAAAAAAAAAAATTAAAAAAAAATTAAAAAAAAGTAAAAAAAAAAATTATAAAAAAAAAAATAAACACTTTTTTTTGGTTTGTTAATGCAGCAATATTGTTCCCATTTCAATTATAATGTGAACAATGATGCTGCACTAACGATTTTTGTATGCGGTGCGTTTGTTAAAAATAGTGTAATTTTCCCCAAAAAAAAATGTAACGAGACCCCATCTCTAATTTTTTTAACAAGCGCACCCCATACAAAATATAACCGCAATTGCTCGCATGTTAAAATGTGAAAAAAAACACTTTACACATTGTAAATTATTGAAAATACATATTTTATTGCATTTTTTGTTATAATATACAGACATGACATAACGTATACATATAATAATGACATATTATGAATCTACCGAGTCTGACGGAAAGAACGATATATAATATGTCTGGGTCATATACTAAAATAAGCCTTCAAAACACGTTTAAACATGATGAGCAAAACCGGTAAAAATGACCTCAGCACAGGGGCGGGAAAAGCCTCAGCAGCGAAAGGGTTAAAGATAATTTTGTTTTTTTTAAAAAAATGCTTAAAAATCTAAAAATAAAGAGACTCTTTACTGCAAAATATTATAAGCAATGGTTTATTAGATATTGAATTAAAACGGGAATATTTTTAACATTGAAGCCTATGGGATAAAACATTCTTGTTGCTAAAACATCAGGCAGACGAGGCCCTCTAATCAGGCACTGTAGAGGGCAGCCTGCCGGAGCCTCCCTCCCAAGGACCCCTTGAGGAGCATGCGGCCGCAGGATGACAGAGCTGCGACTGTGCAGACTGGCCAGTTGGGTGCATGTGGCAGAGAGGTGGCGCAGGGACTCCAGGGAGGGAGCCACGGCAGACCCCCTCCCTTCCCCACAACCAGGATCCAGGGAGCCCCCACTGACCACCAGGCTAAGGTAAGGTGACACATTTTTAAAAAAAATAAAATCCGAGGACATTTTTAAATGTCCCCAGCAACATAAAATAAAACTTTTTTTTCTCTTTCTAATACTCACCTGATTCCTGGATTCACATACTGTAGAGGTGCTGCCCAGCAGTGTGTGGAATCATATGCTGCATTAATTATACCGTAAGGCTGGGTTCACACCTGCGTTTTTTTTATCGCGTATCGCGCAAACGTAAAAAACATGCGAACCCGCATTGCAGCGCGTTCCCGGCCATAGACTGCAGAGTGAACGCGCTGCAATACGCCCCAAAGAAGCTCCTGTACTTCTTTGGGCGTAGGACATTTTACAGCGCGTTCCTGCGTGCTGTAAAACGCCCAGGTATGAACGGGTCCCATAGCAAATACTGGGATTTCCCTGTTTATGCATTTTTTTTACTCGTGCAGGAACGCGCTGTAAAACGCTTAAGTGTGTGAACCAGGCCTTAAGGTGCTGCCCGGCAGTGTGAGGATTCATATGCTGCATTAATTAGTCTTCTTACAATTTTGGTTACTTAACCCGTTTGCATTTGGATTGTAATATTGTAACATCCAGGGCCCCGGGTGGCGATTGGGGGGCCCCGAACGCATGGTGCCGCCAGGAGCTCCGGCGGCACCCGGCGCAGCTGTGAGTGATGAGGGGGCAGGGCGCAGCGTGATGACGCAAAGCCGCCGGGACTGGTGTGTGCCAATTCTCACCATATACAGTAGCGCAGTACTAGTGCCTAAACATTGTTGAGCTGGTTTTGTTATAACAACTACTCTCGCTCTGTGGCCCTGTCTGGTATATTCCGCTGTTTGCTACTGCTGGCGCGCCTCCATCCTGCCATACACTATAGCGCAGTAATATTTGGGTGCACTGCCACTGACGCGTGTACCAAAATCATATCATTGTAATATTTGATGGCAGGGTCCACCCCTGTACTCTTTCACAATACTACAGAGGGCTTACGGTGTGAAGGCACTTGTTGCTACCAAAGGCAAAATATTTAACACTGATGCCTGTACCAGATTCATATCATTTTAATATTTGGCCGCAGGGTCCAACCCTGCACTCTTCCACAATACCACAGAGGGGTTACTTACGGTGTGAAGGCACTTGCTGCCACCAAAGGCACAATGTTTGGGTGCACTGCCACTGACACCTATACCAGATTCATATAATTTTAATATTGGACTGCAGGGTCCACCGCTGCACTCTTCCACAATACAACAGAGGGGTTGCAGTGTGAAGGCACTTGCTGCCACCAAAGGTAAAATATTTGGGTACACTGCCACTGACGCCTATACCAGATTCATATCATTTTAATATTGGACCGCAGGGCTCACCGCTGCACTCTTCCACAATACCGGAGGGGTTATGGTGTGAAGGCACTTGCTGCCACCAAAGGCACAATATTTGGGTGCACTGCCACTGTCGCGTGTACCTGAAGAGAATAGAGCACAATCAATACTCTGCCTTTATGGGCCTAATCAAATAAACATAGAATTGCTTAAGATAGGATTTCAGGCACATATAATCATATTGGATTGCTTCTCTCTAAAGTTTCAGTTGCTATGTGCCAATTTCCTTTAAACCATGAGATACACTCTTGTGTCAGTGACTTTCAACATTTTTGGTAAGTTCCCCAAAAAGGCATGTGACTCTTGTGTCATTTAAGACTTTCTGAAATCTTGTATATTTCTCGGAAATTATGCCTGATGTGATGTGTTGTACCAATCAATAATGAAGAAGGAGTGTTCTAAACACCTTCTGTGTGTGTATAAATGCTTTGAACTCATCCATATCGAAAGAGAAGTGTTTTGGCAGATATCTGACTCTGTGTCATTATTCACTAAACTGCTTCTCTCCCAACGTTGAGAACCCTTAACACAAGGAAGTCCAGGCGAGATAGGATCTCGAAGAGAAGGAACGGACAAGTGGGGTACCCTATTGCCCACAGTTTCTGGAGGCACTGCTGAGATCAGTCGTCACCCCTCGTCTCGGTGAGTATTGTCTTACCCAGACAAGGGCAATGACAACGCTGATCCACAAACTAAAATAAGCATTGTCCATTGTTCCTTATATTTAAGTATCGAGGATACAAAGAGTGGATGTCAGGGACCACTCTTTAGAATAGCAGACATCGGGGATGTCACAGACCTCCTTGGGTTAACGGTTAAACAAACCATATGCATATGCTTTAATTTTGTATATAGTTGAATAAGTTATAGAAGTATAAGATTGAATAACAAACTGTTCCGTAAGGTGAGACGGACTTTTGTTATATGTTGTAGAAAATTTTTGTATAAGTCCTTTATTTCTTGTCCTTCTCTTAAGGCAGAATTGGTCATGACTGCCTGAAACCATTTAACCCGTAGACGCCCGGGTCAGTGACTTTCTCACGTTTTGGGAAAACGCACAGATTAATTTGTGGCAGTCGAGCACTGTGAGAAGCCTATACCTTTGTATTCTTTTCCTCTTGATACTAAATACCTTGATTAACTGTTTGTTTTCTTTGATATCAAAACTTGTACTGCTAATAATGGGTGCCCATAACACTAAAAACAAGGAGTACCCTCTACCACTGATTAGCGAGTCATGTAAAGATTATGTAGCCAGAGTAGGGGGAACAGATTACTACTACCATGGGTAGATAATATGGCAGGGTGGACTGAGGCAGTCGGCAGTTTTAACCCTTTCCCTAGACAGGGAGATAATAGTCCGTTCCACATGGACATGGTAAAGGATCTATGCTTGGATGATACTGAAGCATGGCCCTATTACCGTGGGGATCCTCAATGGGACATGAAGTATATGAGGCTGGGCGAACAATGGTTGGTCACAGCTTGTCACTGGTTTAATAGAAGAACGAAGTCAAACAAACGACCGCCAACACTAAATGCTGATTGTACAAAGGAACGCAAAATAGAACAGAGTATATCACGCAATAAACAGGAAATACCTAGAGCAGACTGGGGGCCCGGCCTCTCCCAACATATAAACAATCATTATATCCCTCTTTAGTGGGGTTTTCTGACACAGAAATATTAGGTGCTGTTGGAGCGATGGAGGATGATAAACACCCCCATTCCTCATCCCCCACTAAAAAGGATGACACAGAAGAAGAAAATTTTACAATTTTCTCAAAAAAAACAGAACCAAGCGCTCCCTCTCAAATAGTCACACGCACACAGGACGGCACACCAATTGATGTGCCAAACAGATATAAGGGTGAAGTCAAACAACTTCCTTTTATGACTGTCAGGGACAGGTTGTTAAAAAAGGCCATGGACATTGAGGATATTAACAAAATCCTAACACATTGTCCTAAACCAAGAGAGACCCCCTTAGGAGCAGTGAATTATCTAAAAAAAGCCTGTAAGGGACGCAATTTCACCCAAGAAGACATGAGATTAATATTGGATGGTATTCTTGAAGCACAGACAGGATGGAGATGGACACATGTCCCATCTATCTCTGTTATTCAAAAAAATCCAACATCCGACAATTATCTTCTAAATACTGAGGATGGACTTGACACAATGTGGCGAGAAATTGAGAACGAAATAGGTCATGTTTTTAAAACACGGTCATCCCTCCCCATAGCGGTTGCCTGTAAACAGAAACCAAACGAAGGGGTGACAGAGTTCTGGCGCCGCTTTGTGTCCTGCTGGACCCAAGAGGCTGGCCTTCAGAAAGATAATGCTTATCTCTACATTTATGAGTAACTTGAGCCTTAATATAGCCTTAACTGTACGACAAGCAGTATCCACATGGCCATCAGACACTATAGATGACTTCGAAAGACATTTACATGAAAAAGAAGCTGCCGGGTGCTTTGATCTTGCAAAAAAACCCACACACAATATACAACGCCAGAATTTTGACAAACATAGAGGCAGTTCCAATACACAGTCCAAAGACTACAAGACCAACAATTCACAACAGAGGAGGGTTTACACAGCAGAAAAGGACTCCAAATGCTATAGGTGCGGCAAGATGGGTCACTGGGCTCGCAATTGTCAAGCTTCAGAAGAAGAAGCAGATAGGTACCAGCGCAACCGGGATAATAGCCGCCACACACCATCACAGTCCCAGAACACCCAACAGGCCGACATGCATGACAACTTACCCCGATTCCCTATCGACTGGGACAGGAACAACAAGTGAAGGGGCCCGGGGGGTGATACCCTGACTTTCCCCCAGCTTACAGGGGGGTGGCAAGATGATCCAATGTTGACTTTACATATTGAGGGTAAACCCATCAGCTTCCTCATTGACACAGGAGCAACCACAAGCACAATAGAAAGCAAACATTACACTGGTCCACTTGCCGCGTCAGAACCTTCCATGGGTATTAACGGGGTATCCACCAAAACATTTTCCACCCGCCCTTTAGCGCTCACCACTCCCGACGGTAAGCCGCTTTTACATCATGCGTTCACAATTATAGAGGACTGTCCTATTAGTCTTCTGGGGAGGGATCTCCTTGGAAAACTAGAAGTCAATATATATTCTAGAACAAGGGGTCTTATTATAGACTCACCATCAATTTCTTTGTTTTTAGACAAACGCCACCATTTTTTCCTGACTACAGAAACATTACCCACTGAACTCCGGGACTTGGACCAGTTGTGGTCCAGCGGTCCCTATGACACCGGACTGATTAGCTGCACTCCATATAAAGCCAGACTACATGACAATTGCAACCCTGTCTACCAGAAACAGTATCCTTTGTCCAAAGAAAAGGAGGACGGATTGCGCCCCATGATTGACCAATTCCTAAAGGACGGCATTTTAAAACCAGTAGTATCTCCTTACAGCACCCCAATTAACCCCGTGAGCAAACCTGACGGGACTGCCAGGTTCGTTCAAGACTTGCGCGCAGTTAATTCCCTAGTGATTCCAATAGCACCAATTGTCCCAGATGTTACATCACTCCTGTCATCCATACCGGCAGCACACACACATTTTTCAGTGATTGATCTCAAGAATGCATTTTTTAGCATTCCTGTGCACCCGGACACGGCACTACTTTTTGCATTTTCATTCGAAGGCACACAGCTTACCTGGTCTAGAATGCCCCAGGGGTACGTTGATTCCCCGGTGGTCTATAGCATTGAGTTACAGGCCACTCTGAAATCCTGGCACCCCAGCCATGGTTCTGTCCTGCTGCAGTACGTGGATGATCTCCTCGTGTGCAGTCCTTCGGAGGAGGCCAGCCGGGAGGATGGTGTATCTCTATTAAAATGGTTACAAGAATGTGGGCACAAGGTCTCTCTACAAAAAATGCAATGGTGTAAAAAGCAAGTCGAATATTTAGGGTTTGTTCTCAGACAGGGGGAACGGAGCATCAGTCAGAAGCGAGTCCAGTCTGTCACGGGCCTGGTCAACCCGAAAACCAAGATGGACATGCTGTCATTCTTGGGTATGATAAATTATTGTAGACAGTGGATCCCTGGCTGCTCCCATTACGATAACATTCTGAGACAAGCCACCCTGTTGGGTCAATCCAATGTGATAAAGTGGTCAAACGAAATGTTAAATGCCTTTAGGGTTCTCAGAAATGCAATGATGACAAGCCCCGCGCTTGGCCTCCCCGATTATGTTCTTCCATTTCATTTGTTTGCAAGGGACAACTGTAAAACCATGGCCGGGGTACTGACACAAGAACACGGTGGCCGACTGCGCCCAGTCGCTTTTTTTTCCAAAATACTGCCAGTCACAGTGCAAGGGATGCCGGCATGTCTGAGGGCTCTAGCCGCATGCGCAATGGTTGTCAGCATGGCGGGCCAGTACACCCTCGGTTGTGAAACCCACCTACACACCACTCATGATGTCCTCGCCCTTCTTAAAGGCATACATACACAACACATGTCCTCTCAGCGTTTCAGCGGCTATGAGGTCACTTTGCTCAGCAACCCTGCCTTACATATAGAGTACAGCTCCAGCATTTCTGGCCCGGCTCCCATTCTTAATGCGTTGCTAGGCCTCAAAGAACCCTCTGACTCCATTCCTGAGCCACATGACTGTGTTTTAACTATTGAGTCTGAGACAGCACCCCGCTCTGACCTTATGTCTATTCCAGTACCAGACGCTGACGTAGTGTTTGTTGACGGATCCTGCACACGACCAGATGACCAGACATACCATGCCGGATATGCAGTGGTCCAACTCCCTGATATGATACTCGAAGCTCAATCTGTACCCTACCAATCAGCCCAGGCAGCAGAACTCATAGCCCTTACTAGAGCTTGCCGACTGTATGAAGGAAAGCCTGTCACTATTTACACAGACTCCAAATATGCTTATGGGGTTGTCCATGACCATGAAATGATATGGGAAAAGAGGGGATTTATGGCAGCAGATGGCAAGAAGATTTCCCATTCATCCCTGGTCATGGATCTCCTAGCAAGCATTCTTTTGCCATCCCAGATAGCTGTACTACACTGCAGGGCTCACACTGGATCATCAGACCCAATAGCAAGAGGCAACCACCTGGCTGACCAAGCGGCAAAAAGAGCTGCACAGGGTTCCACAGCCAATTTAATGATGCCTGTGTTGAAACCCCCAATGATGGAAGACGCCCATTTGTTCTCTACCTTGCAGAAACACGCATCCACAGAAGAGATAAAGGATTGGTGTTACCCCGTTTTTCAAAAAAATCCACACACCGGCCTTGTCTCCAAAGGTGGTAAACCATGTATTCCCCAAAGCAGTGCACCCATTTTTATTGATCACTTTCACGGGGTGGGACACAATAGCATCTCCACCACTTGCACATTACTTAACCAACATTTCTATATCACGAATCTCCGCAGTTTGGTAAGAGACTATATCTCCAGATGTATTATTTGCCTGAGAAATTACCCAAACAACCCGCACAAAATTGATCACCAACACCTGGATTACCCAACCACACCTTTCACACATCTACAGATTGATTACACGCACATCCCACACACAGAAGGAAAGCAGGAATACGCCCTGGTCATTGTGGATATGTTTTCCAGGTGGCCAGAGGCCTTTCCCACTAAAGCAGAGGATGCAAAGACAGTGGTTCGCATACTAACAAGAGAGATTATTCCAAGATGGGGAATCCCCTTGCAGATCAATTCAGACCGAGGTACTGCCTTTACTTCCAAGGTATGCCAGGGCCTGGTTCGAGCTTTGCGGATGGAGTGGAAGTATCCCATCCCATACCACCCGCAAAGTTCCGTCCTTGTCGAGCGAATGAATCGTACGATCAAGGACCGCCTACGTAAAGCCACCGGGGGGACATTTAAGAAGTGGAAGCAGGTACTCCCCATAATACTAGCCGAAATTAGGATGTCAGTAAATAGAAACACAGACTACTCCCCCTTTGAGATACTAATGGGACGCCCGTTTCCCTTGCCATGGTCTCAGAGACCCCTGGCACTGGAGACGGGGGACCTAGAGCAGATAAGGGACGAATACGTTAGGCAGCTGATAACAACCCTTGAGGAAACCAGAGACAAAGTTACTTTTAAGTCTCCTTCTTTCCCAGATAAACCAACCCACCCATTCAACCCAGGAGACAGGGTCTTGGTGAAGAGACTGCAAAAGGGAAAAAGGCCGGAGGAATTCACGTATGGACCAGAGACCACGGTAGTAGCCGTTACCCGCACAGCCGTACTGACAGAGGACAGCCCAGTCTGGATTCACGCATCTCGGATCAAGAAAATTCCAAAAGGGGCACTAACGGGGGCAGCTAATAGCCTTGGCCTCCAACAGGACAAAGGGGCACTAACTGGGGCAGCTAATAGCCTTGGCCTCCAACAGGACAAAGGGGCACTAACGGGGGCAGCTAATAGCCTTGGCCTCCATCAGGAAGAGGACCTGGACCAAGAGACACTCACGAGGGCAGGCAGCCCTGTCTTCCAACAAGGGAAAGATGACGACCAAGGACCCTTTTCGAAGAATGTGGAAACTCATGCTGGGAAAGAAAAAGACTGAAACCATATGTTTACCACCCTCGCCAAGGCCATCCCAGCCTCTGCTACCACACACCCCACTATTCAAAAGGGGCCCAACACATTTCTGCTTTACCATTATTTTTCTTTTAATACTTGGACTCAAAGAGACATACAGTTTACAAGATGCGGCAATAACTCTGTATAATGGAGTCACAACCTTTTGGTACAATTCTTCCAGTACCAAGGTGGCAACCTACGCTTTCGATTTTTGCAGCATAGGCTCCTTTTGCTCTGGAGAGAGTAAACCGCTACAATGCGCCATATATAAAGCAACCATGTATATCTGTGTTACTGATGATTATTGGTGGCATAATTGTGATTATTGGGGCTCTGTCGGGTGGGACACCGGGTATCTGTCCAACTCACAACACGCAACCCCCAACAACTGGGGATACCGCCCCCAGAGTGCTGAGCAGCGACGTAGTACCGATGGACGCTCCCTATTAGACAGAATGTCTCTAATCAGAGAAGGGCTATGGCGGTGCACGGGGAGAGAAAAGGGACTCCAGACATTAAAGTTACTACTAACGGTATATCATCCCTCCCCATCTGATACGGGAACTTATGTTATGGGATATCACATACCAACAAATAAAGGGCCACGGTATAAATTTAAATTGCAAGACATGGCCACCTACAAAAGAGAAGCCAACCCTTTTCTTCCAAAAGTGAATGGTCAAGTAATCAAACCTCCCTCCCTGTTACCCAATTCAAAAGCTTTTTCTAACCCTACTTTTGAAGATAGCCTCGCAATGGAAACAGGATTCTCAGACATTAATGTTTGGTTAGAATGGGTTAAGTTTAGCGCCCTAGACAATAACCGTACAAATTGTTATGTTTGCAGTGCCGCCAGGCCCCACCTGGGCACTGTGCCTTTTAATATCCCTCGAGATATAGAAGAATGTTTCCTTAGTCTGTATACTAACACCTCTGATAGCCAGGATCTGTGTAAATATTGGAAGAGTAGATACCCAATACTAACTCACCTTCCTCAGCCAGGAGAATATACTTGCTACCGATCTACTGAGAGGGGTAGGAACCTTACCTTCTTCCCTGAGGGATATTGCACTAATTACAGCACTATAAATAGTTCTAAATTACAGAATCAGGTGTTTTTAATTGGAGATCTCTACTGGATCTGTGGAGATCTCAAGATCAGGGCACGCCTCCCTCAACAGTGGTCCGGCGAATGTGCACTGTCTAAAGCAGTAATGGGTTTTCATATTGTCTCAGACCCCGAGGAGATCCCAGCTGTTGCCACACACCGTAGGAAGCGAGGAGCTCCAAGCCCCCAGGGCAGTCTTGACACACACATATATATAGATGCTATCGGGGTTCCAAGAGGGGTCCCGGATGAGTTCAAAGCAAGGGATCAAGTAAAAGCAGGATTCGAATCCTTTCTAGCCCCCCTTGTAACCATTAATAAGAATGTCGACTGGATTAACTATCTATACTACAACCAGCAATGCTTTGTTAATTACACTAGAGACGCGCTTCAGGGGTTAGCGGAAAAGCTCCAATCAGCCTCTATCATGACCTTCCAGAACCGGATGGCTTTGGACATGATATTAGCTGAAAAGGGAGGCGTGTGCAAAATGATAGAAGGGACGGGTACCTGTTGTACCTATATCCCTGATAATGTCGGCCCTAATGGTAAAGTCACACGGGCCATTAAAAAATTATTAACTGAACTATCGGAAGAGATGAAACGCAACTCAGGAATAGACAATCCCTGGGATCAATATTTTGGGTGGTTTAAAGGGTGGCGTCAGGCCTTAACCCAAATAGGTATTGTCTTACTGCTTATCATTTTATGCATTGCTCTCATTGTTTATTGCCTAATGCCTTGCCTGAAGAAGATGGCTAATAGAGCCACTTCATCCAATATGATGCTCAGCCTTCCCTCTAGCTCCCCCGAAGATTATATACAATATGTACAGCTACGCCGCATGCGTAGTAACTATCAAGGCAGGGTAATATAAAGGTTCAGGGAAATCTGGTCCAGGGAGACTGTCATGTGTTATCCATTCCATGACAGGTACTACCCCCCTTGGGCTGAGACTTCACCGCATCCAGCGAGGAGCTTGCCCTCGAATAAATTGAGAAAAGAATCATTTGTCTTGTACAATGATTCTAAGAGGGGATTGAAGAGAATAGAGCACAATCAATACTCTGCCTTTATGGGCCTAATCAAATAAACGTAGAATTGCTTAAGATAGGATTTCAGGCACATATAATCATATTGGATTGCTTCTCTCTAAAGTTTCAGCTGCTATGTGCCAATTTCCTTTAAACCATGAGATACACTCTTGTGTCAGTGACTTTCAACATTTTTGGTAAGTTCCCCAAAAAGGCATGTGACTCTTGTGTCATTTAAGACTTTCTGAAATCTTGTATATTTCTCGGAAATTATGCCTGATGTGATGTGATGTGTTGTACCAATCAATAATGAAGAAGGAGTGTTCTAAACACCTTCTGTGTGTGTATAAATGCTTTGAACTCATCCATATCGAAACTCGAAAGAGAAGTGTTTTGGCAGATATCTGACTCTGTGTCATTATTCACTAAACTGCTTCTCTCCCAACGTTGAGAACCCTTAACACAAGGAAGTCCAGGCGAGATAGGATCTCGAAGAGAAGGAACGGACAAGTGGGGTACCCTATTGCCCACAGTACCAAATTCATATCATTGTAATATTTGACGGCAGGGTCCACCCCTGCACTCTTTCACAATACCACAGAGGGGTTACGGTGTGAAGGCACTTGTTGCTACCAAAGGCAAAATATTTAAGAGCACTGATGCCTGTACCAGATTCATATCATTTTAATATTTGGCTGCAGGGTCCAACCCTGCACTCTTCCACAAAACCACCGAGGGGTTAGGTTGTGACGGCACTGTTGCCGACACTAAAGGCCCAATTTTAAAGCACCTGTTACTTTCATCCAAAGCCTGCATACGTTTCACCATAATTTAGTAAAAAAAAAATCACTTTTAGATTAGTACCTAGCCATTCTAAGGACCAGTTTCTCAGATTAGGGTTTTCCTTGCCTTGCTGGGTTTTGTCTGCATGCTGGGTGACTCTATATTCTTACTAGGGATGAGCCGAACACTCCATGAGTTCGGTTCGGAGCTGAACCCGAACTTTCCAAATGTTCGTATCCGAACCCGAACTCGAACTCAATACAAGTCAATGGGGCTGAAAATTCGGTTTTTAGAGTGCCCTCCAAGAGGGCATATATGCTAGAGATTTGCCATAAAAGGTGTATGGGGGTCCGGATAGTGCCCTGGGGGACAGGAAACAAGGACAAAAAGTAAAAAGAAAACTTTTTAAAGGGACAGTGAGTTTTCCATGAAATAAGGGTTAAAAATAAAAACGAAAAATTCCTTCAAATATCGTGCCTAGGAGGTCCCCATAACCTGCCCATGAAGTGGCGGATTTCTAGGATGTATAGAAATATGTAAAAACCAAAAAATGACATTTCAAATGACGGTAAATACTTTTCCTTTAATCTATCCATAAACAACTGCTTGGGGCGGCAGTCTGTATGAAAAGAGGAGACATTTTCGGACACGCAGAAAAAGGTTACTGATTTTTTGGCGTGAAAAGCAGGATAATGACTGGAGAATGGAAAATTCTAGACCAAATAGCCGATTTGGAAAGTGAGCTAAATGGGAGAATTTTTCTGGTTTGGCTATTTTGATCTAGAATTTTCTCTTCCGTCATTCTCCTGAGTTTCACCTTTCTCTGAATAACCCTGTCAGGGTTATTCAGAGAGCGGTGAAGAGCAGGAGAATGACTGGAGAATGGAAAATTCTAGGTCAAAATAGCCAAACCAGAAAAATTCTCCCATTTAGGCTAGGGTCAGACTAGCGAATTTTTAACGTGCGTTTAGGCGCACTTAATCACGGCCACACTAGCAGCAAATGACGGGCAATGACGGCCAATATACGAAGTACGGTCGCACGAAAGTCCGACTGTGCAACGCAAGTGAAAAATGAACGCATTTTTTCGAGAATGCAGAACCGCTAGTATGGACGTACAGAGTGCGCTGCGTCCACTAGCGGCGTCTGTGCGTGATTTGCAGACGTCAGACCCTGCTCATGTCCGGCCAACATAACGTCCAGACACCCAAAGTTTCCTGGTTTGGATCCGTAAAAAATCACGCACAAAAATGCACATCGTATGACCGTTTTTGCGTTTCCGTGAAAAAATACGGCAATGCGTTCGGACGTACTTTTTGACGGTCGCTGCGAAAAATGCGTTAGTCTGACCCTAGCCTTATCTCACTTTCCAAATCGGCTATTTGGTCCAGATTGTTCTCTTTTCCTGCCATTCTCCTTGTGTTCACCTTTCTCTGAACAACCCTGAGAGAGAGGTTAAAGCCAGGAGAACTGGCAAGAGAAGAGAACAATCTAGACCAAATAGCCAATTTGGAAAGTGAGTTAAATGGGAGAAAGTGAGTTAAATGAGAGCTATTTTGACCTAGAATTTTCACTTCTCCAGTTATTCTCCTGATTTTCACCGCTCTCTGAATAACCCTGTGAATGTTTAATCCCGAGGTGAAAAATAACATTGCTTTAGATGTTATTTTGAATTTTTTTCAAACACCAGTTAAATGCAGCATATTAGGAAGTTTTAGGAGGGAAATTAATTCTCAAATCTCAATCAAAAGCAGACACCACCCCACCCCCTCAGTACCTCAGTATAGTGTGCAATGTATCAAATTGATTACCAGACTAAAAACACCTGGTGTTATGCCAGTTTGTGAACAGAGGTCATTTAGAGTTGACAATCTTTCCACTTATACATTAGTTTTTAATTCAATATCTAATAAACCGTTGCTTATAATATTCTGCAGTAAAGAGTCTCTTTATTTCTAGATTTTTTAGTATTTTTTTAAGCATTTTCTATACTTTTTTCAAAATTTCTTTTTTTTTTTCGAACTCGAACCGAACACACCCAAAAAGTTTGAAGTTTGCGAACCTTCGAACTGCCAAAGTTCGGGCCGAACTCTGAACCGTCCGAACCCGAACAGCTCATCCCTAATCCTTACAATGGCTTGAGCACAAGTTTTACATTTTTTAATAGCTACTAGGGGCTGTGTTGGAATAAAGACCTGAGAGTACAGCCCCAAGTGTTTAAAAAAAAATTAGGAAGCAAGATTCACAAAAGAAACTCCATATATACTTTTGGCAAACATAATTCCATAATACCTTATTGGTACTAAAATGAGGAAATGTAAAATAAGTGAAACATTGGAAATGTTAACTTCTATAAGGAAAGGTTATTGTGTTGATAAATAATAAAGATCCATGTGATATCTAAGCACCGAAGAGATATCCTAAACTTCAGTCTGCCATCGCTCCCCACCACTGGAGTTGTAGGATCATCCATCAGTAGTGAAACCAACTCCTTATTTAATCAGCACACAGCTCAGCAATCAGAACGCTGCAAGGGCCACCTTAACTGTGTCACATTTGTTTATGGAGCTGGTCATCCATGAGAGATATAAATGTATTCTGTATTTTTGCAGCAGTCTGGCTTCCCTAATCTATAGAAGAGATTTAAATCCAATTTAGATTAACCAAGTGATCATTCTCTCTCTGCTCTGTTTGAACAAAAAGGCATTCACTTTTATCCTGTATAATACATCAATATGTTCCTCATTGTCACCTCTCTAATAAAAGCACAATACTCTTTTCTCTATAAGGTTATTCTAAAGCATAAAAAGGTAAAGTTACTGTGACAGATTTCTGTACCCCAACAGGGTCACATCTGCCAATGCCGTTTCCTTGCAGGACCCTCCATGTTCTACCCACGCAAACTCCCGAGCCTTCCTCCAGTCCTTGAATGAAGCTTAAGGACTGGGACACCTAGACTAGAGTCTGCTAGCATCCCCCAGAAATAGGACGAGGCTGTAGATATGAGGTCTTTCAGGGTTAGAATGGAACTGGTTTTAATCAGGGGACAAGTACAGATATTTATGTGGTCAAACAGGGGTCATTTACATTCACAAAATCACAACATCTAATAGAGGGGCCTAATCAGACTGAACAGATAATTCCACAAATATTTACTTTTTGGAAGGTGAAACGTAATTCGATTAGGTATACCGTTACATTAAACACTATTTAACATTTCTAAACGAGTGAAGACAATGGGCGATCATTAATGACAAATAGATTACAGTTTAAAACAGGCAGTGTTTGTCTGACAAAGAAGATTATGTTTGAGGAGATGTTAATCAGATATTTACACCTTTCTGAGAGCAGGTTTACTGGAAGTCTAATCTGATCAGCAGATAGTAACAGACAATGACATTCTTGCATAGTCACAATTTTACCAACATTCTGCACACAAGAGAGGGCAATGGGCCAATATTGATTATGAGTTCTGCACCCTACAAATATGCCTCCATGCCCATGCACCCCAAGTTCAAAACTTCTTGCATCACAGTTACATTAACCTCCCTCCACAAGTGCACCCGCCGTGACAGACAGAAAATCAAATATCTGCAATCATAGGCATATTGTAAGGATTCAGCTCACAGGGTGGCAAGGTTGAGCCCAATATGTGATGACAAAAAGGAAGATAGGCAGGTAAACAATAAATAAGGGTTTTTAGACACAAGGACTATAAGGCACTTAGGAAATAAGAAACTGGCGAGACAGTGAAGGCAATGGATAAATGATAAGCAATAATGGGAATAAACTAAAGATACTGAAGCACAACAGGAAAACAGGTAGGCACTGGAAACACAGATATAGACAGGTAAAACAGGGAGGCAGGGCCAGAGAACAGGACTAATAAACACAGAAAAAAAACAAGACAGAAAGGGGGATGACTAAAAAAGTAGATGGAGGAACAGTACTAAATGACAAATAGAGCTGAAAGGAAAATAAGCATATAGGAGGTAGAAACATAAGAAATCAGAACCAGGGGAACTGAATATAATAATAAGTACACAGTAAAACATAGATTAGGAGGGTTATAAGGCAAAGATTCAGCAAATAAGGAGGAGATGGTCTACAAAAGATGAAGCAGGGTTTCAGAAGCTATGTATCCAGTATAGGGGTTAGTGAAGGCAAAGTCCATTATACAAGCAGGGGTTCGGCAACAGGAGATCCAGTAGAGGGGTTCAACAAAGGGATAGTGCATTATACAAGCAGGGGTTCATCTACAGGAGATCCGGTAATCAGGAGGCTTGTTGCAGGCTTGTTTGGAATCAGGATACAAAGTGAATATCAGCAATGCAAAAGCAAAGCACTATCAGGGTTATTCAGACAGCGTGAAAAGCAGGAGAATGACTTGAGAATGACTGGAGAATGAAAAATTCTAGGTCAAAATTAGGGATGAGCTGTTCGGTTCGATCAGTTCGGAGTTCGATTTGAACTTTGGCCGTTCGCAAGTTTGTGAACTTCGAACTTTTTGGCGTGTTCGGTTCGAGTTCGAAAAAAAAATTGTGAAAAAAGTATAAAAATACCAAAAAATCTAGAAATAAAGAGACTCTTTACTGCAGAATATTATAAGCAACGGTTTATTAGATATTGAATTAAAAAATAATGTCTACGTGCAAAGATTCTCACCTCTAAATGACCTGTGCTCTCAAACGGTGTAAACAACAGGTGTTTAATTAGTGTTTGGAAATAACATGTGCTTCTAATTAGTCCGTCTCATGAATTTGATGCATTGTATGCAGACTGGAGGTGCCAGGTGTCGTGTGTGGGTCTGTGCTGTGATGGCGATGTTTCCATACATCCTACAAATCCGCCACTTCACAGGCAGGTTATGGGGACCTCCTAGGCACGATATTTGAAGGAATTTTTAATTTTTATTTTTAACCCTTATTTCATGGAAAACTCACTGTCCCTTTAACCACTTCCATGCGGAGGACGCGCTGAGCGCGTCCTCCGCATGGCTCCTGCTGTGCGGAGGACGCGCTGAGCGCGTCCTCCCTTTGGGGTCAGCGTTCGGCCGGGTTCCGGCCGATCGCTGGCCCCCCCGGTGCGGGCTGACATCCTCAATGTCAGCCCAGCATCCGGAACTGCCGCTGATGAAATTAGGTGTCATCGCGGCAGCGCGATGACACCTAATTCAGGCGCCCCCCCGCATGTGCGGAGGAGGCGCCTGAAAGGGAGGGGGGAGGTCCTTCGGACCTCTCTCCCTCCCGATCGGCGGGGTTGCGGGGGTTAACCCAGGCACCATTTGGAAGGGCACAGCCTGCTCTTCCAAATGGTGCCTGGCATTAACCCCTGGGGAGCTGGATCGCGAATCGGCGCTGAAAAGCGCCGGTTCGTGATCCTTTCCCGGAGCTGGCCGACATCTTGGATGTCAGCCAAGCCTCCGGGAACTCCCCCTGAGGACTGGCGTCATCGTGCATAGCACGATGATGCCAGTCCTAGAGTTAACCCCTAACTGCCACCAACGGTGGAGATAGGGAGTTCCACTGAACTCCCTATCTCCCAATCCGTGGCAGCTAGGGGTTAAAGTTTGGTATGGTTGGATCGGCCAGAGCATGGCCGTTCCAACGATACCAAACACTACTGTGAAAAAAGTTTTAAAAAAAAAAAAAAATTAAAAATAAAAATAAAAATATATTTAAAAAAAAATTATAAAAAAAATAAACATTTTTTTTTTCTTTTTTTGGTTCATTAATGCAGCAATATTGTTCCCATTTCAATTATAATGTGAACAATGATGCTGCACTAACGATTTTTGTATGCGGTGCATTTGTTAAAAATCGTGTAATTTTCCCCAAAAAAAAATGTAACGAGACCCCATCTCTAATTGTTTTAACAAGCGCACCCCATACAAAATATAACCGCAATTGCTCGCATGTTAAAATGTGAAAAAAAACACTTTACACGTTGTAAATTATTGAAAATACATATTTTATTGCATTTTTTGTTATAATATACAGACATGACATAACGTATACATATAATAATGACATATTATGAATCTACCGAGTCTGACGGAAAGAACGATATATAATATGTCTGGGTCATATACTAAAATAAGCCTTCAAAACACGTTTAAACATGATGAGCAAAACTGGTAAAAATGACCTCAGCACAGAGGTGTGAAAAGCCTCAGCAGCGAAAGGGTTAATTTTTTTTTTTTTTACTTTTTGTCCTTGTTTCCTGTCCCCCAGGGCACTACCTGGACCCCCATACACCTTTTATGGCAAATATCTTGCATATATGCCCTCTTGGAGGACACTCTAAAAATCGAACTTTGAGTCCCATTGACTTGTATTGAGTTCGTGTTCGAGTTCGAATTCAAACTTTTGAAAAGTTCGAGTTCGAATGTGAACCGAACTCGGGGGTGTTTGGATCATCCCTAGTCAAAATAGCCAAACCAGAAAAATTCTCCCTTTCATCTCACTTTCCAAATCGTCTATTTTGACCTAGAATTTTTCATTCTCCAGTCATTCTCCTGCTTTTCACGCTCTCTGAATAACCCTGTATGTGTGCTTTGCTCTTTAGTAGGGAGGTCCTGGGCCCTTGAATGTGAGCACCTGCACCTCCTGCAGGCTATGGAAAACAGAACTGAGGATATCATGAGGGGTGGAGTTAGGCTTCCAAGAATGGAACAGCACCAGATTTGGCTTTCTTGTGGCACCGGCGGCGTGAAACCTTACACGTATGCAGGGGGTGTATCTGGTGTGCCCAGGCACATCGTAACATTGGGTAAAAAGGTTCTCTTTCACCTCCTACATTGATACTTTAGATGTCCCTTAACTGACTTATGATAATAAAACCGTATCTTCATACCTGACAGCGATTCTGCCAGAAGATCTTATCAGTATGACCTTGGAGGTTTTTATAGGATGATTTCAGCCTCCATGACCAGCAATATATTCACAGTAATTGGAGTGTGATCTGATAAGTTAATGTTGCGCTCACTCCCGGAGGAGCCGCTGAATTAACCTCGGGTTAGTCTCACCGCACTAGGGAATAAATATACACCAGCACTGTTGTGGATTTTTATAGATTATATTCTTTACTGATCCCAATAAAGCAGCATATATAACGTAGATCCGGTATTTAAACGACAGAATTTCGTAACGCGGGAAAAACACGCGGCGGCAAAAGAAAAAGATTAACCCCCTCAGTTCTGGAGTGTACTGTAAGTCCCGTGAATAATAGCTCAAAAATGTGTATGTGTATTGTCTCGGGTACCCGGGTACTGTATTCAACTGGCCAGTGAATGAAACAAACAAATCTTCGACTAGTCCCATTGGGGCCCTGTGGATTTAAACAATACTGCAGCATGTGTTTCTTATTTTTGGAACTGCGTCCTGGGAGGCCTCTCACCCATCCGATAGACAATCTGTTCAGCACCCGATCAAGGATTTTCTCCGCTGTGTACTGGGACTCTGTGCTACCGGATCCGCTCCCTGCTTGTCTGATCTCCACACTGCGTACAACGATCTTCCGCCTGCATTCCCAATGGATCATCGCGGTCTCCTAACTCGGGGGCAGCCGGAACCAGATTATCATTCAGACCTCTCAGCGGTGCGTGGGTAGGTCTCTGCAGGGTCACCGTCCCGATCTCCAGCACCAGTGAGGCAGCGCCTGTATTCTGGCCTGGTCACGATCCCTGGCAGTTTCACGTGCGTCCTCTACCTTTTACCGCTCAGCTCACTTTGCCTCTCCCCTGCACGAGGCTGCTGATGTCTTTCCTCTCCCTACACCACCCACTTCCTGTACTCACGCAAAGCATGATGGAAATTGTAGTTCAGTTTGTGTCCAGCATAGTCCATTATGTCTCTGTCTCCCTCTGGTGGCCATAATAATTAAATGCAGCAAACACAATCTTTAAGCAGCGCTACACTCTCCCCCCCTTGAACTCTTGGGTCTCTCCAAGGAAGTGTAACAGTTACATGACATTTCAGCATTTACATTAAGCAATATATTCAGGCTCAGTAGCAAACATATAATGGGTCAGATATACATCCTCAAGTTGACTCATGCTCCTGACTACCTCAGCTAGCATAGCAGACACTTCAGGCAACCTTCGCACAGTGGTAACAGCCTCTTCAGTGCTATGTCCCGGTGAATCATAGGGGAGTCTCTGAGGGGGTCGGATAGAACGTTTAGACTCTCGTTCAATCATCTCCTCTTCGGGTGGAAGTGCCACATTTACGGGCTCAATTCTTTCGTCCACAACTGGAGCATACACCTCCTCTGAATATGAACCTTCCAGTGAAGGCATAGAACTATAATCTATGGACACATCTTCTGGAACTACAGGAACTTCCGAAGTCTCAGGAACTTCAAATCTGAATTCAGGAGCCTCAGGCCTCAGGTTACTTTCCCACCATTCAGAAACTGGAATGACTTCTTCAGGCTCAGTCGAGCGCACCCAGTCCAGACAAAAACTTCCTTCCTCACTGCTCCCTTCACTTTCTTCAACAACCCGTGTCTGCTGAGACCGAGTAACGGGAGTCGAGCGTGGAACAGGCGGGTTCGGCAAAGAAAGTTCGTCTCCAACTGGTATCCTTACAGCTTCTCTCAAAGGCAACAGATGATTTAGGTGCCAGTTTTTTTAGAGGCCCAGCCTTTCCATCCGGTCGGATTTGGTAAACTGGCAGACCCGGCAGTTGCTTGCAGACAATGTAAACTTGAGAACTCCATCTATCCGCCAACTTATGCCTTGCAGAAACACCCAAGTTCTTCAACAAAACCCTATCACCGGGTTGTAGATCCTGTATACGAACTCTCAAGTCATAGTTTCGCTTATTCCTCTGTTCTCTGCTCCCTGAAGTCAAACGGGCCTGTTCAAACGCAGAAGCCAAATTTTTCCGAAGTCTATCCACATAATTTTTATGAGAGGCCACAGACGTCTGATCAAGAGATAGCCCAGATGCCAAGTCAACAGGCAGTCGAGCTCCTCTTCCGAACATGAGAAGGTAAGGTGAGTATCCAGTAGTGTCACTCTCTGTACTGTTGTACGCATGCACCAACGTAGCTATGTGACGACTCCAATTCTGCTTCTCTCTGTTTGACAGTGTCCCCAACATATTTAACAGCGTGTGCTTAATTCTTTCTGGTTGGGCATCACCTTGAGGGTGATATGGAGTAGTTCGGGTCTTCTGAATTCCTAACAGTTCCAGCAATTGCCCAACAAGCCGGCTCTCAAAGTCTCTGCTCTGATCTGAGTGGATTCTCCTTGGTAGGCCATAATGAACAAAAAACTTCTCCATCAAAACCTTTGCCACTGTAGGAGCACGTTGGTCTTTAGTAGAGAACGCTTGGGCATAACGGGTGAAATGATCAGTCACTACTAGAATATTTCCCTGCCCACTAGCATCCGGCTCTAAGCACAGGAAATCAATGCACACCAAATCCATGGGTCCTTGACTTTGCAGGTGGCTCATTGGAGCAGTTCGAGTTGGTAGGGTCTTTCTCTGAATACACCTCAAACACGAATGGCAGTAACTCTCAACTTCAGATCTCATACAGGGCCAATAAAATCTGTCTCGCACCAGCTTAAAAGTTCTCTCTGCACCCAAATGTCCATGGTCATCATGTAATGATCTCAGCACACCCTCTCTGTGTTTGGTGGGAAGGAACAACTGTTGTGTCTCTTCAGCATTGTTCGAGGGGCCCCTTCGGTAGACCACCCCATCCAACATCTTCAGCCGTTCCCATTCTTTGTATACCAATCGGGTTCCTTCTGGGGACTTTGTCAGTAGAATTTCCCTTTGATCCGCGTTTATAGCCTTCACTGTTAATGCAATCAGAGGATCTCCAGCCTGATCGGCTCTCAGGTCCTGTTTCGAAAAAGTAGACAGACTTTCTTCCCTCAGCTGTGTAGGATTACAATAAAACTCTGGAACAGCCACAGCCATAACTCCTATAGCTTCTGCTTCAACTACTCCCCTGACCCGGCGCTCTGCCCCTTGACATAAGGCTTGCACCACATCTGGAGTCAGCTGAGTCCATTCTGTAGTGTAGGGTCTTCTTGACAATGCATCTGCATCTCGATTATTCACTCCAGGGAGATACTTAAGGCTGAACCAAAACCCTGACAGAGCGGCCAACCACCGATGTCCCGTTGTGTCCAGTTTCGCAGTAGTAAGGACGTACATAAGAGGATTGTTGTCAGTCTTTATCACAAATTCAGCCCCATACAGATAATCTTTCAGCTTGTCTACTACTGCCCACTTCAAGGCTAGGAACTCTAATTTGTGGGTAGGATAGTTCTTCTCTGAAGGCGTAAGGCTTCGGCTGACATACGCTACAGGCCTCAACAATCCATCATATTCTTGGTATAGGACTCCCCCTAGACCTTCTCTGCTGGCATCCACATGCAATTCGTACAGCTTATGAGGATCAGCGTAAGCCAGGACGGGAGCTCGAGTTAGACTCTTTCAGCTTCATGAAGGCACTTTCACATTAATTAGTCCATTCTTCTTGGATGGATTCTCGAGCCTTCCTTGGTCCTTGAGCCGACGAACTTCGATCAAAGGCCTTAGAGCCTTCTTCCACGTCTTCCTTCTGTAGGAGCTTATTCAAGGGTTGAGCTATCTTGGCAAATCCTCCTACGAATCTTCAGTAATATGAGCAGAACCCCAGGAAAGATCTAAGTTCAGTAACATTTCGGGGTCTAGGCCAGGAAGCTGCGGCTTCCAACTTCCGAGGATTCGCCGAAACAACATGTCCCAGGTACGTAACGGAAGGTAGACAAAATTGACACTTCTCCAGAGACAGTTTCAACCCCTCTTCATGAAGCCGCTTCAAGACCTTTTCCAACCGCTGCTCATGTTCTTCCAGAGTCTTCCCGAACACAATAATATCATCTAGATACACCAACACTTCGATCAGGTTCATGTCCCCGACCGTCTTCTCCATTAACCGTTGGAATGTGGCAGGAGCCCCCATAAGGCCTTGAGGCATTCTGTTGAACTCAAAGAACCCCAGTGGGCAAATGAACGCGATCTTCTCTTAGTCCTCAGGATGCATTGGTATCTGATGATACCCACTTCGCAGGTCTAGTACACTAAACCATTTTGCTCCAGACAAACACTGTATCCGAGGAGTGGCATATTGATCCGGAATGGTTCTCTGATTTAGCGTGCGATAGTCTATACATAAACGGATAGAACCATTCTTCTTTCGAACCATCACTATTGGAGAAGCATACGGACTCCTGGACTCTTGAATCACCTTAGTCCTCTGTAGTTCATTTAGCTGTTCTCGTAGATCATCCAAGTCTCCCAGCGGAACTCGTCTTGACCTTTCTAGAAACGGCTTATCTTCTTGTAGTCGAATGCGATGTTCAGTACTCTTAGCTAAACCCACGAACTCATCCTTCGAGAACAAGTTCTTCCATTTTAGGATCTGGGACTGAAGTCGTTTCTTCCACTCAGGCGAGATGGGAGCGTCATTAGGATAGAACTGTTCAGCTGGAATTTCTTTATTCACTCCCCCTAAATCAGTAGGGGAGAGAGGTGTAACGGACGCTACTTGTCCGATGGGCATTCGTGCTTTCAGGATCACTGGAGAATCAGACACATTACACATACTAACTGAAACTCTTCCTCGTGTCCGTTTCAAAGTTCTTGAGGAGATTATCTCAGGGATTACGTCTACTCCGGCGTCACTCCCATGACTGAGATCAGTTTCCAGTACCACATAAGGACCCGGTTGTGATCCGTTCAACTTGACTGAAGCCCGGAAACTCGCCACTTCCCCTGATTGCAGAACCTTCTCTGTTCCTCCCAATCTCCACAGACGCCCCACTTCGGCAGGTGCCCTCTGTTCTTCGACCATTCATTGATAAACCAGACGTAACATCGGGTATACTCCTCTGGTAGAACCTTCTTCCATCACTATAGGAGTCAGAAGACATCTCACCAGATCAGTATTCGTCCCCACTATCATAGAACTTCTGTTGGCCCCTGAAGGCCGAGGACACACAATGGTCAATGCATCACAACCTCCAGACTGTCCGATGACTTCAGATCCAATTTCTAACTTCACCTGTAGATATTCATCATAGGGAAGCTTCTGAGTTCCGATACCCCAGATCTCAAGGTCCTTTAATTTCTGTAGAGGTATATTTTTCAAGTGCTTCTCGTAGAAGTCTCGATAGATCAACGTCACTTGATCCCCTGAGTCTAACAGAGCTTTAGTGTAGACTCCCTCCACTTGGATTGCAACGATGGGAGAAGGACCTATCAGCTGGTCAGGAAACTTGTTCGTAGCCGCAGGAGGTATAGACCCAGTTCCCTGTACCCTAGCCTTCTTCTTGACTCGTGGAGGTTTTGGGTGTGCATTGCTTTCCCATGACATAGGACCGGATACTAAGGGAGTAACTCTTTCAGTCCTGGTAGGCTCAGCAGTTGGCAAGAATCCGGGCCCTCTCGGCCTTTCGTTTCTGGCTTGAAATTTGGAGCGGTTTTCAACCATTGGGCACCTAGTTCGCTCCTTCACTTGGGCCCTCTGGCGTTTCCCGCCTGTGAGGTAGATAGCAGCCCTTCAAAGGCCTTTAGGAACTCTTCCACTCTATTTCCTTCAGGCCTTTGGTTTTTGCACTGTGCTCGGAAATGACCCATTTCCCCACAACTGAAACATCTCTTCTTTGAAGACGGAGGCGCACTGGCTCGTGGTGACTCGGTTGAAAGACCCTGGCCAGACGCCACAGCAACTCCCGTTGTCCGCATGTCAGTGAGGAACTTCTGCATATCGGTCTGTGTCTCTGCCACCTTCAAAAGTACTCGGCACAGGTCCATGTGTGCCTGTTCCAGTTCAGCTGGAGCTTCTTGCACCTTCTTAACGGTCTTTTGTATCTCACTATATACTGGGATGGTTGACTCTTTGGCAGCACTCTCTGTGGATATAGGAACAAACACATGCTCTTGTCTGTCAACTTCGGATCCATAGGTATCCAACGAATCATCTTCAGTTTGCAAATATTCGTTATGCCTCACGGGTTGTGCGTAAGCTCTTTCTCCTCTCCTTAAGAATTTTTCTTCCAGCAGAGCATCTTCCTCTCTAACAGCTCGAATCAGTTCCAGGTATTTCAATTCTCGTTTACCTTCTCTGGTTTTCAGCTGTAACATCACAGGATCTAGAGGTTGAGCGCCCCTCAATATCTGCTGCATTCGGATTTTGTCTATTGTGGCTCGGCCCCTTTCTTAAGAAGTATCTGGTGCAGAATCTTATCTAGGCGCCTCATATATTCAGTCATTTTCTCACCTTTTCGCTGATAGGTGTGTTCGTACTGGTACATGATCTCAGCAGCCTTTTCTGTTCGCCCAAAGACTTCCTGTAATATGTTTAGGTAATCTAAAGCAGTGCAGTCTTGCTTACTCAACTTCAGGGTTCTGACAGCCTCTGACGCAGGTCCCTTTAAGCTCTCAGTAATTCTTTGCTTCTTCTGCGCTTCAGGGACGTCCCACTCATCCAGAGCCTGCATCGCCTGTTCTACCCATTCTTCGAATGTTTCTTCTCCCGCCGGAGTTGGTACGTTTCCTGTAAAATTCCTCAACCGTCGATAACCAAAGTTAGTGTGTGGAGGGCTTGTTCTCTGACATTTAGCCAGCAAATCTCCAATAGCCACTATAAATTCAGGCCCGATCATGGCCAGCGGATTGGGTGCGGGAACACTAGCGGGGTCGCCACGTGGCGCACTTGGCTGAATCAGTTGAACTTCCACCTCATCGGTCGGCTTCACGCTCGCGCCCTGAAAACACACTGGAACACCCATTCTCCACTCAAAAAGAACATACTGTTAGAGATTATTGACTTCTTTAATAGGTCAGGGATATATTAATTATGACGCATATTTTTCTTATTGTTGATATACATAGATATATATATATTATTGACAGTGCCTCCAATACCAGCGGTATAAATTGGTATTTAACCCCTAACATAGGGATTAATAACCAATCAATGAATATACGTCTTAACAAATATATGGCGCGTTATCCCGAGTTCTTTTGATGCTCTCTAGATATTTTTAAACACAATAAAATCAATAAAGATATGAGACTGCGTAACGGTAAAACAATTCAAACCAAAATTTATTCACACGTCAAGTTTCATACAATCGTATGTTATCAACGGATTAGCAAGATACAATTTACAAGTGATTATAGATCGTGATTAGTAGCGATACTGCGACACGCAATAATCTAATGGACAGATATTTTAGGTTTATAGACCGCACCACAGATATACACGCCTCAATTCTTAAACACCAAACTCTATTCTATTCACTTAAACCTTTCCCATTATAAACCAATCCTCCACCTGGCTAAGATAAACACTCAGTTACTGGGCATCACCTGCAGCACAATTTATTATTGTGGGGGCCTATTCACTAAATGCAACTTCCTTCAGGGAGATACATAACACACTCGATAGGGAGACTATCTCTTCCACAGATCAATCACAGCACTTCATTCGATATACGTTAACCTAACGCTTCTTAATGACTTACAGTGCATGCATTCATTCGGAAGGGCTGCAAGATGGATATGGAAGGAGTTATGCTAGGTTACGAATGGGGCGGACGGCACTTGACATATAAAAGCTATTTCACGGTCCCAGCGTATCTCACTATAGGTATATAATTGATCTTTAGATGTCCACAAACAGTATTCCTGGAATATAAATAATTTCACTAAATTATGGCTCAAGTATGCAGCCGGTAATAGGTTTCTCCCTTAGCAGTCCTCTGCAGTGAACTGTAAAGGCAGAATTTCTATTCTACTGATTATTAGGTTCAAACAGCAAAATAGTTCATTTATATTCCTTTAGTTTGTGATGGACATCTAAAGTCAGGACTATGCAATTAGAAAATAGATATCATATTATTCAGGTATACTTTACCATCTGGTTAGTGAAGATAGAGTGGTGGAAGATTAGGGTGTGGTCGGTCTTAAAGGGGCGGCCGATGGTGATTGCCTCTCTTCCCTCCAAGCGTCCCTCAGGTCTCTCCCCAAGCTTTTCTCAGTGTGTCCTTTCTGCTCTGGAGTGTCCTCTCTATATAGTGGTCTTCCGCCCAGTTTTAGATCTAGCCCATCACTATGTGGCCTCATTTGATTGGAGGATATATATATTCATCAACTCCAGGGGTCTGTCCAGGTGTTATGTTACCTGGCCAGCAGATGGCGCTCTCAGATCAACCATCAACCTTCTGCAGGAATTAATTTATGGGCTTGGCCAATCTTTTACTGGTTTGGGGTCGTTTTATTCCTATATCCCGGGACTCCATAGATTTTATTAACAAATTAAAATTTATTTCTATTGTGACATCGCCGGTATCGCCACGGCGTGTGTGCATCTCATCCCCCTTTACTTATATCCACAGGGATGTGTATGTGAGGGGACATACAATCATTCATTCGTGGTATCGTTTTTAACAGTCACACGTTACCCGACTTAATCGGCTTCATGCGGGTTAGTACACCAGACATTCGTGATGATCAACTGAATGTGGTAGGGCCTCTGTTTTTATAAGATGCTAAAATTATCAGTTCTAACTAATAAATATTCTCATACCATATAGTACATATTGCCGAATAGCATAGCATTACAAGCTGGTTTACCCAAGCCATTTAACCTTCTTTGGGTTTTTTTCTTTATTGGGCAACCTATTGTTCCATGTTTACGTGGCTTTCAGAGTTTCGATCTGACGAAATAAACACCATACTGAGATTTCTATCTTAGTTGTCATTGTGTTCCCTTACTTTTAAACCATTTGATCTAACCCCTGTTTGGTTGTAACAAATAAATAAAATAAACAGAGTCCATTAGACCGTCTTTGATCAATGTTAAATGTCCTTTCTTGTATGCGTAACACTAACGAGTTTAGCTTATCTCTTGTTCTTGTTATATATTAACGACGCAGACAAGTTGTTTGCGTGACGCAATTCCTGGCCCCAAATTTAAACATTCCTGCGTTATAGAAATTTCATATCTAAAAAGGTCTGACAAATCCCCCTTTTCAATATCTACTCATCCAGATTCATGAGTAGGAATTGACATGGACCAATTGGATAGGAAATTTTACATCTGTATGGTAGCCTTAGTCTTTAACAAGTTGTTTGGTGCAGAAGAAAAAAAAAATTGGTAAATGCATGATGGGTTCTCACGACCATCCCCCTTTTGTGGTTCCCCCATTTCTTTTACGAACGGGGTAATCTGAGGGTGAATCAATGAACTCCAGTTGATGAAAAATGGATTTGAATCAAGCAGTGTTTTCCCCGGGTAAAGACCTTTCAAGCGAAACATCTTGTGGCTTGTTGATCTTCTCATCTATGGAGGTTGATTTTCAAATAACCAATAATGCACTTGTCGTCATCCTTCCGTTTCTTTGGGTATCCTTTATGACAGGGTGCTCCCATGACTTTCTGTCACTTCCAGCATGGCTGCTCCTGACATCTGAGTCTTTAGGACACGTCTCCATGCGAGAGACCAATTGTCACTTTACTCATCTTATCTTTCTAAAATGAGATGAACTTCATAAGAATTGATATACACAACATGTAAATATTTAGGTTAACACTTCGTCTATGTGACTTTAGGATCATGGTAAATGGAAACGGGTAATCTTCCCCATTTCTGATTTATTCCATGCTTTCCCTTAGATGCAGCGCGGCATTTATTTTAATTTTAATGCATTTCATCAAAACAGTGACACATAGATTATTAACCCTTTCAATTCTTGTGAGCCATTAAGTATATCATCCCCCTTTTGTGGGCTTGCTTTCCTAATAGGGGACTGAATAGGATATCGCCCTGTAGAGATATATATATATATATAAATACGTATATATATATATATTTCCTACAAATTTAATTTCTTTGACCGTATTAACGGTTTAAAACCAGTGATTGGATTCGGCCTTCCCACGAGGTTTACTCCTGCAATCATGCAGTTATCGTAGGGATTTATTATAACATACCCTGTTAATACCTGTTTCTAACCTCCGAGGGCAACTCCATGAACTGGTGTTGAAAATCACTTTACCTGGGGTAGGGAGATTCTCATCCTTACCCACCGTACAGAGAACCTTAGGTTTCTTGTAGGCTAATGCGCAACGGGTAGCTGGCTCTCCATCGGGGCATCTGGCTACGACGATCTCCTGAGAGTCGGTTGCGGTTAATGGCCTGTTTATATCAGAGGGACTAGAAGTAGGCTGAAAAATAGGAGAGTGGTTAGCATCCAACAGCAGAAATCCCCCTTTACATACTTTTAGATTCCTTATTAATATGTAGACCTGGGGATTCAATGGTGTCAGGTTGTGCCACCTATGCTTTTTCATTCAGTTGTTCCCTCTGATTCAATAACATCTGAGGTGTTATTGATCCTGTGGCCCTTGGGTGGCCACTGGATTTATCCCTAAAGAGTTATCAGGCCGCTGTGCCAATACATACTCGGTGATCTTCACCAATTGTTCAGCTAATTGATATAACCGGTATTCTAATTGGTTTATTCGGTCATTCTGATCATTTCGTTAAGGTATCTATTTCTGCGGATCCTATTACGCTCGGGCCTAGAATTATTTGATGTGTCAGAATCAGCATTACTACTTCTGTTCTGACGGTGTGATCTGGGCCTGGGGTCTCCTGTCTGACCTCCCCTTCTATTTTCAGGGACCTTAACGCGAGGGGGTGACCTACCTATTTGAGGGGGATCATCACTTTGAGGAGAATCACTAGATTGGGGATACCTATTTCTTTGGGCAGGCCTAGGCCCTTGGGCATATTCCCTGTGACTATTGTGCGGTCGTGGCCATTGCTCATACCTTCTGCAGTCATTGGGTGACCTCTGCTCCCCACTTCTTGGTGGGTGCGGGCAGGTGTGACCCTGGGGTTCCTATCTGGATTATTCCCTCTTACCACCTCAGCGTATGATTTCCTCCTGGCAACATATACCTGGGAGGCATCCTGATATTGCTTAGGGGCAACTTGGCTTGTGGTATGGGCCCTTTTATTTGACCTATGACTCCCATGACTGGTCTCATTAGATGGCTGGACCTGCACTTTTATAGGCCTTGAAGGGATCCCCCTTTCGCCCTGTTTAACATCATCGGCGGGGCCACTTACAGAATCTACCCCGCTGTCTTTGGCATGCTCTTTTAAATGAGGGCCAGCATCAGGCTTATGGTCAGATGAAACAGTTTCTGTTTGTCTACCCTTTACCTGGGATATGGAGTCTATCCGGGCTTTTAGTACCTTCAAGGTTTTCAGTGAGCATTGAATTTCATCTGTGTCAGTTTCAACACTTCATCACTGCTTGACACCTCGGACTCACTTGAAAGCATTATTTCTTGCTTATAGCCATACAGTTTCTGCTCTAAATTAGAACATTTCTCTTTAAAACTGTTTAATTCAACACAACTCTCTTTATATACAGCTTGTAAGCTTTGGAGTTGTTCTTGCAGTTTCTGGCTATGTTCGTTTAAAGTAATTATTTCTGTACTGGCATTCTCAGGTTTGTCTGTTAAATCATTACCATTTTCTATTTTTGCATTTAAGTTAGCGATGGTCTTCATCATGACAACCTTTTGTATCGCATTTTGTTTAGCAAATGCACAACACAAATACATTATGGAGGCCATGATTCCATTATAATACAATCCCTTCTTTGCTTGTTGTTTGTGTTTAAAAACAAATTCAAGAATGTACGCACATCACCTTCTTTGTCCCACATATCGTGTACAAGATTTTGGGCGCGGTCTTTGATAGTATTAACAAACACAATCAGATCGGTTTCAATATGCAATGACTCTGAGATATGTTCTACCACTTCAAATATTGCCATCTGTCTCCTGCTTCTATAAGACTCGATTGAGAGATTTCCTCCTGGCTATCAGTATCTGAATCAGACATGTTTCTGTATTACAGCAATCAGATAACAATGCTTTAAACAGGTATCCACAGCCAACAACAAACGTTACGTGATTACCACTGTTTTAATCCAATAGCTTAATCTGCTACTTAACGACCAGCAAATTTATGTTACTTTCACAAATACTTGATCTGGCGCTCACAACCACTAACTTGCTCTCTTACTTGATAGATAAACTTGATTTTATTGTGAAAAATTACTTTAGCATCACAACAGTGCAACCTCCAAATATCTTAGATAAACTTGATTTTATTGTGAAAAATTCATTTAGCATCTCAGCAGTGCAGCCTCCAATATGTTAGAGATTATTGACTTCTTTAATAGGTCAGGGATATATTAATTATGACGCATATTTTTCTTATTGTTGATATACATAGATATATATATATTATTGACAGTGCCTCCAATACCAGCGGTATAAATTGGTATTTAACCCCTAACATAGGGATTAATAACCAATCAATGAATATACGTCTTAACAAATATATGGCGCGTTATCCCGAGTTCTTTTGATGCTCTCTAGATATTTTTAAACACAATAAAATCAATAAAGATATGAGACTGCGTAACGGTAAAACAATTCAAACCAAAATTTATTCACACGTCAAGTTTCATACAATCGTATGTTATCAACGGATTAGCAAGATACAATTTACAAGTGATTATAGATCGTGATTAGTAGCGATACTGCGACACGCAATAATCTAATGGACAGATATTTTAGGTTTATAGACCGCACCACAGATATACACGCCTCAATTCTTAAACACCAAACTCTATTCTATTCACTTAAACCTTTCCCATTATAAACCAATCCTCCACCTGGCTAAGATAAACACTCAGTTACTGGGCATCACCTGCAGCACAATTTATTATTGTGGGGGCCTATTCACTAAATGCAACTTCCTTCAGGGAGATACATAACACACTCGATAGGGAGACTATCTCTTCCACAGATCAATCACAGCACTTCATTCGATATACGTTAACCTAACGCTTCTTAATGACTTACAGTGCATGCATTCATTCGGAAGGGCTGCAAGATGGATATGGAAGGAGTTATGCTAGGTTACGAATGGGGCGGACGGCACTTGACATATAAAAGCTATTTCACGGTCCCAGCGTATCTCACTATAGGTATATAATTGATCTTTAGATGTCCACAAACAGTATTCTTGGAATATAAATAATTTCACTAAATTATGGCTCAAGTATGCAGCCGGTAATAGGTTTCTCCCTTAGCAGTCCTCTGCAGTGACTGTAAAGGCAGAATTTCTATTCTACTGATTATTAGGCTCAAACAGCAAAATAATTCATTTATATTCCTTTAGTTTGTGATGGACATCTAAAGTCAGGACTATGCAATTAGAAAATAGATATCATATTATTCAGGTATACTTTACCATCTGGTTAGTGAAGATAGAGTGGTGGAAGATTAGGGTGTGGTCGGTCTTAAAGGGGCGGCCGATGGTGATTGCCTCTCTTCCCTCCAAGCGTCCCTCAGGTCTCTCCCCAAGCTTTTCTCAGTGTGTCCTTTCTGCTCTGGAGTGTCCTCTCTATATAGTGGTCTTCCGCCCAGTTTTAGATCTAGCCCATCACTATGTGGCCTCATTTGATTGGAGGATATATAATTCATCAACTCCAGGGGTCTGTCCAGGTGTTATGTTACCTGGCCAGCAGATGGCGCTCTCAGATCAACCATCAACCTTCTGCAGGAATTAATTTATGGGCTTGGCCAATCTTTTACTGGTTTGGGGTCGTTTTATTCCTATATCCCGGGACTCCATAGATTTTATTAACAAATTAAAATTTATTTCTATTGTGACATCGCCGGTATCGCCACGGCGTGTGTGCATCTCATCCCCCTTTACTTATATCCACAGGGATGTGTATGTGAGGGGACATACAATCATTCATTCGTGGTATCGTTTTTAACAGTCACACGTTACCCGACTTAATCGGCTTCATGCGGGTTAGTACACCAGACATTCGTGATGATCAACTAAATGTGGTAGGGCCTCTGTTTTTATAAGATGCTAAAATTATCAGTTCTAACTAATAAATATTCTCATACCATATAGTACATATTGCCGAATAGCATAGCATTACAAGCTGGTTTACCCAAGCCATTTAACCTTCTTTGGGTTTTTTTCTTTATTGGGCAACCTATTGTTCCATGTTTACGTGGCTTTCAGAGTTTCGATCTGACGAAATAAACACCATACTGAGATTTCTATCTTAGTTGTCATTGTGTTCCCTTACTTTTAAACCATTTGATCTAACCCCTGTTTGGTTGTAACAAATAAATAAAATAAACAGAGTCCATTAGACCGTCTTTGATCAATGTTAAATGTCCTTTCTTGTATGCGTAACACTAACGAGTTTAGCTTATCTCTTGTTCTTGTTATATATTAACGACGCAGACAAGTTGTTTGCGTGACGCAATTCCTGGCCCCAAATTTAAACATTCCTGCGTTATAGAAATTTCATATCTAAAAAGGTCTGACAATACGTGTGAGAGGTATCTGGGTTCGCTTTAATGTCCAGGATTAACCCCCGATGATCTGGTGTCAGCACGGCCACGGCCCGGCGAATTTGATCTTCGGCCCATGTGTCTGCAGGGATGTCCTTGACTATGCTTAACTCTATCTGGCTATTTTGCTCCTCACACCATTTGGCAGCAGTGTCTGGATCCATAATTAACCCTTTAATTGCGGTTTCTACAGAGACTGGAATCCCGGAAAGAGCCTCCACGTGTAGCGCTCACTCCCGGAGGAGCCGCTGAATTAACCTCGAGTTAGTCTCACCGCACTAGGGAATAAATATACACCAGCACTGTTGTGGATTTTTATAGATTATATTCTTTACTGATCCCAATAAAGCAGCATATATAACGTAGATACGGTATTTAAACGACAGAATTTCGTAACGCGGGAAAAACACGCGGCGGCAAAAGAAAAAGATTAACCCCCTCAGTTCTGGAGTGTAAGTCCCGTGAATAATAGCTCAAAAATGTGTATGTGTATTGTCTCGGGTACCCGGGTACTGTATTCAACTGGCCAGTGAATGAAACAAACAAATCTTCGACTAGTCACGTTGGAGCCCTGTGGATTTAAACAATACTGCAGCGTGCACTTCTTATTTTTGGAACTGCGTCCTGGGAGGCCTCTCACCCATCCGATAGACAATCTGTTCAGCACCCGATCAAGGATTTTCTCCGCTGTATACATGGACTCTGTGCCACCGGATCCGCTCCCTGCTTGTCCGATCTCCACACTGCGTACAACGATCTACCGCCTGCACTCCCAATGGATCATCGCGGTTTCCTAACTCAGGGTCCAGCCGGAACCGGATTATCATTCAGACCTCTCAGCGGAGCGTAGGTAGGTTTCTGCAGGGTCACCGTCCCGATCTCCAGCACCAGTGAGGCAGCGCCTGTATTCTGGCCTGGTCACGATCCCTGTCAGTTTCACGTGCGTCCTCCACCTTTTACCGCTCAGCTCACTCTGCCTCTCCCCTGCACGAGGCTGCTGATGTCTTTCCTCTTCCTACACCACCCACTTCCTGTACTCACGCAAAGCATGATGGAAATTGTAGTTCAGTTTGTGTCCAGCATAGTCCATTATGTCTCTGTCTCCCTCTGGTGGCCATAATAATTAAATGCAGCAAACACAATCTTTAAGCAGCGCTACATTAACATGCTGACTAAAAATAAGTACATCGACCAACACTGCAACTCTTGCCCAATCCCTAACCCATAACACCCAGGTGGACGTGCAGTGTGCGATAACGTGTCAACTGATAACATGTTAAACTGAGAGCATTGCCATTCAGACACAAAATTCCTTACAAGAAGAAACAGAGAATGCCTGTGATTCAACCCAGATATCCTCCAAAAACTAGACAAATCAATTCTATAGCCCTCACCTTGTGTGATTCTGGTAATACTCGAAGTCAGACTTATCTGTGCTCTGTCCATGTGCGGATTGTGATGGTGTGGGATTCACTGGTCACGGTTTCAGGCAAAGAATTTTGTAAGAACCCAATTGTTACAGCACATTGCGTAAACACTGGTTAAATCATAAGGTAAGATTCTTCCCATCTTCCTTGATCCTATATGCTGACCAGTTATTCTTGTAGGCATTTATAAGGGACAGCTGCAGTATAACTCACTCTCAGCGAGCCTTTGACTGGACATAGGAATGCTAGTCGTTAGACATGTGCACAGCACAAAATTTCGTTTTGAACTAATGGATTAGTCCTAAAATGCAATTTATTTAGTTGCTAAAGAAATTCGTTTTCAGTTCTTTAGTATGAAAACTAATTTCATTCATCCGAAAACCAGTGGATACAATTACTATTGTAGTGGCTCCTCAGAGGGCTGAGATTGCTGCTTGTTAAAGTATCACTCACTCTCAGCACAATGTGCCAGGCAAAGCTGATACAGTAACTGACTGCTGCTCATCACAGTGCTCAGAGTTTCAGTAAAACTAGTAAATAATATTTTTATATATAAGAGGTTAGAACAATATTATTTCCTTGTTTTACTGAAACTCTGAGCGCTGTTACAGTCAGTTACTGTAACAGCTGAGCCTGATACATTGTACTGAGAGCTAATATAACAAGCAGCCGATCTCAGCGCTCACAGCCACTGGATTTAAAGGGCTAAAAAAAAAGGCTCTTTTCTGTATAATGTATAGAACATCCTCCTGCATTAATTAATACCCCTCTCTGCATAATGTAGATAACATCCTCCTGCATTAATTAATACCCCTCTCCGTATAATGTATACAACATCCACCTGCATTGATTAATGCCCCTCTCTGTATAGAACATCTTACTGCATTGGCATGTGGAGGGTGCAGAACTTCGGAATGCAATGCTTCTCCAGCACAGGAGAGGGAACGTTTACTTAAACTTTGTATCTCTGTGGGGGAGACACAGAAATTTAAAAGCAGGGGAGAGGGAAAATATTAACGTAAATCGGTCTGAAAGCACAGAGAAGAGATGACTGGTGAAAATTTATTTTTATAATAAAATAAAGCACTTTAAATCCAGGGAAAACATTCAAATAAATCACACCAAAGGCTCATAATGACAGAGTAACAGAGCTGGATACTAAATGTATCAGACGTAAAAAAAAACCTTTATAACAAGCAGCACTGGGAGAGGAGAGGGACTTTATATAAAACGTGTATTATAGATGAGGAAAGGGGGATAGTGCTCCTGGATAATATAATATGTATCAGACCTAAGCCCCTATTATGCAGAGCGGGAGGGGAGATAACACACGTTTTATAAAGTCCCTCTCTTCACCCAGCGCTGCTTGTTATAAAGGGTTTTTTACTATCCAGCCCTCCTCTGTCATTAGCTTTCAGTGTGATTTATTTGACTGTTTTCCTTCTCCAGCTGCTTTTATCATCTTGTCTGCCTCATAGACATGCAAGGGTTAAGTAAAGGTTTCCTCTCCGGTGCTGGCTGTCTGTGCTGCGAGTGAGTATTCTGGAGCTCTATCACTGTCAGATTTTTGGGTAGGGGTCGGGAAGGATTACACATACAAACCTTTTCTGTAGCTTTGCGATGTTGCATTCAATACTGGTCTCCTTCACTCAATGTAATATCACAAAAAGGACTGAAACTAAAATGTAGTGCATTTTATTTTAGTTTCTTTCGTTTTTTTGTACTGAGCAGTTTCGTATCTCTTCAGTCATACTAAAACTAAATTATCCCAAAATTCGGACTAAATCAATTTAGTACTAAAACGAATGCACATGTCGACTAGTCGTCTTCTAACTTTGTATCATCTTTGGATTAGTTGCAGCTGATATGTAATAGAGGAGCTAAAATAAACCATGACATTTCATTTTTTTTTTTAAAGAATATAATAAAGGGGTTAGTCAAAGAGAGCTGAACTGTCCCCAAAATTGCACCGAACAGTGAATTTCCCTGTATGGTGCAATTTCATGGCCATTCAGCTATTCAAAAGCTGGCAATTCGCCAAATATCGGCGAATTGCCAGTGAAATACTGTGCTTGTTCGACCACAGGGAACTCCCCACAGAGAAGCAATGGTTAATCTATTCAGAGACCACCGAACTGCACCGAAAGTTGGCGAAATGCCCTGATGTCCGGTGGTTTCATTTGCCAGGTGTAATCAGGCGAATCCCATAGGTTTCAATGTTAAAAATGTTCCTATTTTTATTGAATATTTATTAAAAGGTTTATTTTTTTATTTTGGAGCAAAAGTCTATTTATCTATTCTTCAGGATTTTTTTTAGGCATTTTTTAGGATTTAAAAAAAAAAATTCATACTGTAACAGACCTTTTTATTATTACTATTCATAGGACCTTATATGCAATTTTCAGGCATTTTCATGCAGTAGTTACCTCGTTCTTTGGCTTGTCAGCTTTTTCCGGGAGTTGGTCGGCGCTCTGTTCAGTGGATCATCGGCTTTTTTCAGATGTGTTCTGCGGGATTGCGGCGGATCGTCGGGTTAGATCGTTTTTTTCTCTGAGGTTTTTCGGGTCATTCCTATTTTTTTTCCTGCAGTGTTTCTGATTGACGCGGCGGTTTTTCGGTTTCGATCAGCGGATTTTCCCAGATTTTCCCTACACTTCGGGAACCCTGTGATGAATGCTGAATTCACCACAGGGTCAGGGAATTTGATTCCCTGAAGTGCAGGGAATGAAAGATCACCGAATTTCCGGTAGAATTTCGGTACTCTTTGAATAACCCTGTTAGTGTAATAAATAGAAACCACTTTTTCCATTCATCATATCAGGGCATGGAGGCAGAACCCAAATCCAGGGGACACATGGTGAACAAGCAGATTGTAAATATATCCACCCAAGTTTCCATTACAAACAGGTAATAACACAGCTGGACGGTGCAGGATACAGATATGGTGAGGACAAAAAGGGACAATGCCGGATTTACATCTGAAGAGCCTATAGGCACAGAAATATTGAGAACCATCCCTTCACAAATAAAAGGGGAAACATTGGGGTATATACTTAAATTTTTGGTTGGGGAAAACAAATTCTGTTCTTAAAAAAAATGGTTCTCCATGAATGTGGACAGGCAGGCACAGGGGTAGATAATGAGGGTGTACAGCTAACAAGATGAATGGGCACCATTTTCTGTTTTAAAAAAAAAAAAGCTGTAGAAAAAATAATAATAACAGGGTTATTGAAAAAGCCAACCATCAGCCACAAAACTGATGAAAAAAACCCTGAACACGTCCAGAAAAAGCAGACGATCTGCTGAATAGGGATGAGCGGAACACCCCCGTGCTTGGTTCGCATTCGAACTTGAACAATTTCAAAAGTTCGAGTTCGAACTCGAACCGAACTCAATGCAAGTCAATGGGACTCAAAAGTTTGATTTTTAGAGTACCCTCCAAGAGGGCATATATGCAAGATATTTGCCATAAAAGGTGTATGGGGGTCCGGGTAGTGCCCTGGGGGACAGGAAATAAGGGTTAAAAATAAAAACGAAAAATTCCTTCAAATATCATGCCTAGGAGGTCCCCATAAACTGCCCGTGAAGTGGCGGATTTGTAGGATGTATAGAAACATTGCCATCAGAGACCCACACACAACACCTAGCCACCCTTAAGGGGTTAAAATGCACAGGGACTGACTACTATCCTGTTAGATGTTAGAATGTATTAGGCCCCGTTCACACTGTGCGATTTATCGCGCGGATTTTGTCACGACGTCGCAGCAAAATCCACGCGACGTCGCACTGTGTAGCTTCTCCAATGCATTTCAATGGAGCTGTTCACATCTTGCCTCGCGATGTCACATGTCACATGTCGCATGTCGCTAGTACATGACCCTTTTATTGAGATTTGCTGTCTGCGATTTTGCGATTTGCATTGGTGGTGCTTTGCAAATTCGGACAAAACCGCGACGTCGCGCGACTTTCAAATCGCACAGTGTGAACGGGGCTTTATATGTATAAAGCAAGGTATATATGACAATGGATAGTCAGAGACTCTAGGGACTTGTACGCTTTATGATAGACATTTCTAACACAATAATAATTTTATGCTCACATAGGCCCTTCAGAAGAGGTACATGACATACAAATACTGGAATATTACGTTTAAATCTAAGGAGTGTGATAAAGATTTATTTAAGCCCTTGATGACAAATGACGTAACATCTACATCATTAATGATTGGCTTTACAGAGCCCTGGTCCTTAATCATATCAGAGAGGATTATATAGTAGAAATGAACACTTCCTAGAATTCAAAACAAGCACAGTGTTTGTTCATACATGTGCAGGCCACACCCAGTCTGCAAGCAATGTATCAAATTCTAATTGCTAATTAGAAGCACATGTTATTTCCAAACACTAATTAAACACCTGTTGTTTACACCGTTTGAGAGCACAGGTCATTTAGAGGTGAGAATCTTTGCACCTAGACGACATTAGGTAGTTTTTTTAATTCAATATGTTATAAACCGTTGCTTATAATATTCTGCAGTAAAGAGTCTCTTTACTTCTAGATTTTTTAGTATTTTTTTAAGCATTTTTTATACTTTTTTCCAAAAAAAAATTTCCAACTCGAACCGAACACGGCAAAAAGTTCAAAGTTCGCAAACTTTCGAACTGCCAATGTTCGAGTCTAACTCCGAACTGATCGAACCGAACAGCTCATTCCTACTGCTGAACACAGCACTGATCAGCTGCTGGAAAAAGCCGACAAGCCGAAGAACGGGATAAAAAAAACCCCAAAACACATAAGGTCCTATGAATGATAATAAAAAGGTCTGTTACAGAAACCCCCCCAACTATTTAACCCCTTCACTGAAGATGACGTGTGGGGAACGTCCTCATACACTCCCGCTGTATGCGGACAACATTCTCCACACATCATCCGCTACCTGAAAGCCCAGAGAGATACTCACTTCTCTGCTCCGGGGTCCCGCGGCGTTCTGACTTCGTTGAAGTCAAATGCTGCTTTTAAGGGCCTCCCACGCAAATGATGTCATTACGCGATGATGTCATTTTCAGGCGACCGCCCGGCTAAGCCAGGTGAATCGCCTGAAAGGAGGATCCTTTTGGATCCCTCTCCCTCCCGATCGGGAGAAGCCAGGCACCACTTAAAAGGGGTGAGTCTCCCCTTTTAGGCTAGGGTCAGACAAACGCAGTCTGAGCGCACTCTGTGTGTGTGTGCACAACGGACGGACGTTCTGACGGAAGATACTGTAGACACCACACAGTCCGTTTTTTATGACAGACGTAGAAAAAAAGGGAAATATGGGAAACAAAATTAATATGAAAATGGATATGAAAAGGCATGTTGTACGTCAAGGTGCTGGACGTCGCAAATGATGTCTCCTCATCACGCACACAGAACGCTATGCGGACATGGTGGATGTGGCGCACTCTGCGCGTCCGTGTTAGCGGTTTTACGTTCTTGCCTAACTTGCGACCGTTTGCCACGTGCTTTGTGCGTGCGCAGTTCGGTGCGGACGCACTTAGCGTGTGGGTATTTATTGCTCATGATTCTATGCTATGACGGACGTTAAACTGTGGGGCAGCAGGGACGTGATCACTGCGTTCGTCTGACACGGGCTTAAAGCAATGCCTGATTTTAACCCCTGAGGCGCCGGTCCGCGATCCAGTGCCAGATCGCGGCCTAGTTCCGGTGGCGGCCGCCATCATGGATGGCATCTCCACCTCCGGATCCCCCCTCATCACCTGTCATCGCGCATGGCGTGATGACGTCAGTTAGCAGGGGAACCCCTAGGTGCCCGGGGATTTCCAAAGGAAATCCCATGGTGGAGATAGGGTGTTCATTTGAACTGCTGTATCTCCCGCATTATGGTAGATAGAGGGTCATGTTTCAATTTCAATTATGATGTGAACAATGATGCTGCACTAATGACTTTTTTCTATGGGGGAGTTTTCTAAAAATCACATAATTCCCCCCCCCCAAAATGTAACGAGTCCCCATTTCTAATTTCTTTTTTAGCAAGCGCACCCCATAGAAAATATAACCACAAAGGCTCGGATGATAAAATGTGAAAAAAAACACTTTACACGTTGTAGATTATTGAAAATTCTAATTTTATTACATTTTTTGTTATAGTATTCAGATAGGACATGATGTATACATATAATAATGATATATTATGAATCTGCCGTAAAAAAGGATATATAATAGGTCTGGGTCGTATAATAAACGTGACTTCAAATCGCGTTTAAACATGATGAGCAAAAGTGGTAAAAATGAACTCAGCACACAGACGTGAAACGGCTCAGCAGTGAAGGAGTAAAAAGATGTTTGCCTAAAAACCGCCTACAGAATCCTAAAAAAGAAAAAAAATTACTTTTTGCTGCAGATTAAAAGAATAAATGGTTTAATAGATATTGGATAAAACCAGTAATATTTTTAACATTGAAACCTATGGGATTCACCTAATTATACAGTGGCAAGAAAAAGTATGTGAACCCTTTGGGATTACGTGGAGTTTTGCATGAATTGGTCATAAAATGTGCTCAGATCTTCATCTAAGTCACAACAATTTGAAAAACACAGTCTTCTTAAAATAATACAACATAAACATTATAGGTTTTCCTGTTTTTATTGAACAGAACATGTAAACATTCACAGTGCAGGGTGGAAAAAGTATGTGAACCTTTGGACTTAATAACTGGTTGACCGTCCTTTGGCAGCAATAACCTCAACCAAACGTTTCCTGTAGTTGCAGATCAGACCTGCACAACGATTTGGAGTAATTTTGGACCACTCCTCTTCACAAAACTGTTTCAGTGTAGCAATATTCTTGGGATGTCTGGTGTGAATCGTCTCCATGCCACAGCATTTAAATCGGGTTAAGGTCAGGACTCTGACTGGGCCTCTCCAGAAGGCGTATTTTGTTTTGTTGAAGCCATTCTTTTGTTGAATTACTTGTATGCTTTGGGTCATTGTCCTGTTGCATCACCCATTCTCTGCGAAGCTTCAGTTGGCGGACAGATGGTCTTACGTTTTCCAAGCATACTCAACTCCATACAGCTTACAGGGCAAGCCTTATTCACAGTGTCCTCATAGCTCCCACCTGGACTTGTGTATCCAAGGCTCCAGCAAGCATACTCAACTCCATACAGTTTAGGCTGGGGTCAGACTGAGGCAGTGCGAACGCGCGTGCAGGCGCACTTAATCACGGCCGTAGTAGCAGCAAATGCCGGGCAATGACGGCCAATATACGAAGTACGGTCGCACAAAAGTCCGGCTGCGCAACGCAAGTGGCAAACGAACGCATTTTGTCGAGAACGTAAAACCGCTAGTACGGTTGTACAGAGTGCGCTGCGTCCGCTAGCGGCGTGTGTGCGTGAATTGGAGATGTCAGACACTGCTAATGTCCGGCCAACATAACGTCCAGATGCAAAAAGTGTTTTATTGATGATCCGTACAAAATCACGAACGCAAATGCGCATAGTATGACCGCTATCGCGTACCCCGTAAAAAAATGCGTCCATTCGTTCGAATGCACTTTTTCACAGACAACGTGAAAATGCGTTCGTCTGACCCTAGCCTTACAGGGCAAGCCTTATTCACAGTGTCCTCATAGCTCCCACCTGGACTTGTGTATCCAAGGCTCCAGCAAGCATACTCAACTCCATACAGCTTACAGGGCAAGCCTTATTCACAGTGTCCTCATAGCTCCCACCTGGACTTGTGTATCCAGGGCCGGACTGGGGATAAAAACCAGCCCTGGAAATAATTTCACACCAGCCCCAGTAATGTGCTTTGACGATATTGCAGAGCTATACAGTAATGTGCGGTGTGTTTGAGGGTATTGCAGAGCTATACAGTAATGTGCGGTGTGTTTGAGGGTATCGCAGAGCTATAGTATACAGTAATGTGCGGTGTGTTTGAGGGTATTGCAGAGCTATACAGTAATGTGCGGTATGTTTGAGGGTATCGCAGAGCTATACAGTAATATGCGGTGTGTTTGAGGGTATCGCAGAGCTATACAGTAATATGCGGTGTGTTTGAGGGTATCGCAGAGCTATACAGTAATATGCGGTGTGTTTGAGGGTATCGCAGAGCTATACAGTAATATGCGGTGTGTTTGAGGGTATCGCAGAGCTATACAGTAATGTGCGGTGTGTTTGAGGGTATCACAGAGCTATAGTATACAGTAATGTGCGGTGTGTTTGAGGGTATCACAGAGCTATACAGTAATGTGCGGTGTGTTTGAGGGTATCACAGAGCTATACAGTAATGTGCGGTGTGTTTGAGGGTATCACAGAGCTATACAGTAATGTGCGGTGTGTTTGAGGGTATCACAGAGCTATACAGTAATGTGCGGTGTGTTTGAGGGTATTGCAGAGCTATACAGTAATGTGCGGTGTGTTTGAGGGTATCACAGAGCTATACAGTAATGTGCGGTGTGTTTGAGGGTATCGCAGAGCTATACAGTAATGTGCGGTGTGTTTGAGGGTATTGCAGAGCTATACAGTAATGTGCGGTATGTTTGAGGGTATCGCAGAGCTATACAGTAATATGCGGTGTGTTTGAGGGTATCGCAGAGCTATACAGTAATATGCGGTGTGTTTGAGGGTATCGCAGAGCTATACAGTATATGCGGTGTGTTTGAGGGTATCGCAGAGCTATACAGTAATATGCGGTGTGTTTGAGGGTATCGCAGAGCTATACAGTAATATGCGGTGTGTTTGAGGGTATCGCAGAGCTATACAGTAATGTGCGGTGTGTTTGAGGGTATCGCAGAGCTATACAGTAATGTGCGGTGTGTTTGAGGGTATCACAGAGCTATACAGTAATGTGCGGTGTGTTTGAGGGTATCGCAGAGCTATACAGTAATGTGCGGTGTGTTTGAGGGTATTGCAGAGCTATACAGTAATGAGCGGTATGTTTGAGGGTATCGCAGAGCTATACAGTAATATGCGGTGTGTTTGAGGGTATCGCAGAGCTATACAGTAATATGCGGTGTGTTTGAGGGTATCGCAGAGCTATACAGTAATATGCGGTGTGTTTGAGGGTATCGCAGAGCTATACAGTAATATGCGGTGTGTTTGAGGGTATCGCAGCAGAGCTATACAGTAATATGCGGTGTGTTTGAGGGTATCGCAGAGCTATACGGTAATGTGCGGTGTGTTTGAGGGTATCACAGAGCTATAGTATACAGTAATGTGCGGTGTGTTTGAGGGTATCACAGAGCTATAGTATACAGTAATGTGCGGTGTGTTTGAGGGTATCACAGAGCTATACAGTAATGTGCGGTGTGTTTGAGGGTATTGCAGAGCTATACAGTAATGTGCGGTATGTTTGAGGGTATCGCAGAGCTATACAGTAATATGCGGTGTGTTTGAGGGTATTGCAGAGCTATACAGTAATGTGCGGTGTGTTTGAGGGTATCACAGAGCTATAGTATACAGTAATGTGCGGTGTGTGTTTTGAGGGTATTGCAGAGCTATACAGTAATGTGCGGTGTGTTTGAGGGTATCACAGAGCTATACAGTAATGTGCGGTGTGTTTGAGGGTATTGCAGAGCTATACAGTAATGTGCGGTGTGTTTGAGGGTATCGCAGAGCTATACAGTAATATGCGGTGTGTTTGAGGGTATCGCAGAGCTATACAGTAATATGCGGTGTGTTTGAGGGTATCGCAGAGCTATACAGTAATGTGCGGTGTGTTGAGGGTATCACAGAGCTATACAGTAATGTGCGGTGTGTTTGAGGGTATTGCAGAGCTATACAGTAATGTGCGGTATGTTTGAGGGTATCGCAGAGCTATACAGTAATATGCGGTGTGTTTGAGGGTATTGCAGAGCTATACAGTAATGTGCGGTGTGTTTGAGGGTATCACAGAGCTATAGTATACAGTAATGTGCGGTGTGTTTGAGGGTATCACAGAGCTATACAGTAATGTGCGGTGTGTTTGAGGGTATTGCAGAGCTATACAGTAATGTGCGGTGTGTTTGAGGGTATCACAGAGCTATACAGTAATGTGCGGTGTGTTTGAGGGTATTGCAGAGCTATACAGTAATGTGCGGTGTGTTTGAGGGTATTGCAGAGCTATACAGTAATGTGCGGTATGTTTGAGGGTATCGCAGAGCTATACAGTAATATGCGGTGTGTTTGAGGGTATTGCAGAGCTATACAGTAATATGCGGTGTGTTTGAGGGTATCGCAGAGCTATACAGTAATGTGCGGTGTGTTTGAGGGTATCGCAGAGCTATACAGTAATGTGCGGTATGTTTGAGGGTATCGCAGAGCTATACAGTAATATGCGGTGTGTTTGAGGGTATTGCAGAGCTATACAGTAATGTGCGGTGTGTTTGAGGGTATCACAGAGCTATAGTATACAGTAATGTGCGGTGTGTTTGAGGGTATTGCAGAGCTATACAGTAATGTGCGGTGTGTTTGAGGTATCACAGAGCTATACAGTAATGTGCGGTGTGTTTGAGGGTATTGCAGAGCTATACAGTAATGTGCGGTGTGTTTGAGGGTATTGCAGAGCTATACAGTAATGTGCGGTATGTTTGAGGGTATCGCAGAGCTATACAGTAATATGCGGTGTGTTTGAGGGTATCGCAGAGCTATACAGTAATATGCGGTGTGTTTGAGGTATCGCAGAGCTATACAGTAATGTGCGGTGTGTTTGAGGGTATCACAGAGCTATACAGTAATGTGCGGTGTGTTTGAGGTATCACAGAGCTATACAGTAATGTGCGGTGTGTTTGAGGGTATTGCAGAGCTATACAGTAATGTGCGGTATGTTTGAGGGTATCGCAGAGCTATACAGTAATATGCGGTGTGTTTGAGGGTATTGCAGAGCTATACAGTAATGTGCGGTGTGTTTGAGGGTATCACAGAGCTATAGTATACAGTAATGTGCGGTGTGTTTGAGGGTATCACAGAGCTATACAGTAATGTGCGGTGTGTTTGAGGGTATTGCAGAGCTATACAGTAATGTGCGGTGTGTTTGAGGGTATCACAGAGCTATACAGTAATGTGCGGTGTGTTTGAGGGTATTGCAGAGCTATACAGTAATGTGCGTTGTGTTTGAGGGTATTGCAGAGCTATACAGTAATGTGCGGTATGTTTGAGGGTATCGCAGAGCTATACAGTAATATGCGGTGTGTTTGAGGGTATCGCAGAGCTATACAGTAATATGCGGTGTGTTTGAGGGTATCGCAGAGCTATACAGTAATGTGCGGTGTGTTTGAGGGTATCGCAGAGCTATACAGTAATATGCGGTGTGTTTGAGGGTATCGCAGAGCTATACAGTAATGTGCGGTGTGTTTGAGGGTATCACAGAGCTATACAGTAATGTGCGGTGTGTTTGAGGGTATCACAGAGCTATACAGTAATGTGCGGTGTGTTTGAGGGTATTGCAGAGCTATACAGTAATGTGCGGTATGTTTGAGGGTATCGCAGAGCTATACAGTAATATGCGTGTGTGTTTTGAGGGTATTGCAGAGCTATACAGTAATGTGCGGTGTGTTTGAGGGTATTGTCACGGAATGGCCCAGCACCCTCAGCCAGGGGCGGTGCACGGACATTAGTTTTGGCCAGGGACAGCCAGGTGCGGTGGCACGCACGGACTTTGAACGTACTTTTTATTAGATGTGGTTATGTGTGGTGTGATACAGTGTTCCCCGTTGGTTTATTGCGTAATGTATTTTCCCTTTGTCTGCCTTGCCCGCCGCCATTTTCCAATCATTTTGTGGCGCAGGTCAGAATTCTCGATTCGGAAAATGGCCGATTCGGACCATCCGGTTCGGATCGTAAAATGGCCGATTCGGACCATCCGGTCCGAATCGGCGACTCCCCAAAGTGTAATGGCCAATGGGTCCGGGGAGGGCGGGCAAGGAGTCCCATTGTATTGTAATTTTGTGTAAAGTTAATAAATGCCTGAGCTGTGCATAATAAAGTCAGATTTAGCCTCGTCTGATGTGTTATCTCTCCGCCGTATTTTCTATTCTGAGAATCCCTCGAGGTCTCAGGGTGCGGTGTCCCAGACGATCCGAACCGAATCGAGCGCTCTGTGCCTGCACCGAGTATCAGGGCAGAGGCGCAGCGAGTGAGATTCGGTTCCCAGACGACCTGCCGGAGATCCGAACCGAAGGACGCGGCCGTGTACCGCGCTTCGGTATTGCGGTAAGATCTGAATTCTCCGCTGATCCCGCCAGATCCGAAACCCTCTCCAACCCCGATCCGGCCCTCCATCCAACTCCGATCCGACCCTCCATCCATCCCCGATCCGAAAAGGCCGCCACTCAAGATACGAAGAGTCACCCGCCCCAGGATCGGAAACGTTTCCCGCATAAGAACCGAAACGTTTCCCCATAAGATCCGAACATTCTTCCGCGGCTGCCAGAGCCGATCTCCACCGACGTCCCACACCCGCAAGGTCAGTGGACCAGTTGCTCGGGACGCTGAGTGCCGTATGGCTCAGTGGTCGGACTGGTTCTAGGCAGGGGTCCCCTCCACCGCCCGCTAACCCTTCCTCAGGGTCACGCCAGGCCGCACGAGACGCCGAGTGCGCGTCACTTGGTAGTCGGGCCAGCGGTAAGCGACGGGGCCACGCAGATAGAGCACACCCGCAGGCGGAACAACATCCCATTCCGTCATAGGTATCACAGAGCTATAGTATACAGTAATGTGCGGTGTGTTTGAGGGTATTGCAGAGCTATACAGTAATGTGCGGTGTGTTTGAGGGTATTGCAGAGCTATACAGTAATGTGTGGTGTGTTTGAGGGTATCACAGAGCTATAGAGTAATGCGCGGTGTGTTTGAAGGCATCGCAGAGCTATATAGTTACGCTGGGTAAGGCCAGGTGCACACGGGACATTTTCTTTAACGCACAGTATGTGTGTTAAAAAAAAGGCGTCCCACTCGACGCCCGCCCGCCCCCCTCAACGCTGCAAAGCGCGATCCTCCATAGGAGGATCGCGCAGCCCCGTCGGCGCTCATCCTAGCGCATCATCACTGTGGTTTTTTTAAACGCATGTACTGTGCTTTAAAGAAAATGTCCCGTGTGCACCTGGCCTAAGGGGGGCCCTTCATGCTACAGGAAAAAGTTTAGATTTAGTAGAGAAGGACTAGCCAGAAGTCTACATGGCGCAGACAGGACCCCAGCAAGCACTCACCCTGTGTACTCCGGCGGGGGATTAGTTGGCACTTCGCCCAGCTTATACTAATACACAGGCTACTTGAGGAACAGACCCCCTGACCCTACCAGAGAGGGAGACCTGCCTGCACTGTGCATGTGCTGCGCTCTCCACCTCCCCTCGCTGCACATTGCACGCTCCCTTGGGGCCACGCAGACTGAGCCCTGTATACAGGGGGTGCTGACACAGAGGGGCATATATAAACACTAAGGGGGGGGGAGCGGCTGCAAACCTGTCCTAGAGCTTAGGGTATGCTGTGCATAACTGCCAAGTTTCCCTACCCAGGAACACCAGTCCCTATTTTGTGACCAAGTCCACTTTATGAGCCTAACTCCCCTCCCTTTTTAAGATCTCCTCCATATATTTTGGGGGGTATATAACAGAGCTGCAAAACAGCACAGCTCCCAGCAATGAGTCTGTGACCTGAGGTCTTGACCCCGTTCCTGCCCCATTCCACCACACTCACCATGGCCTTGGTGATGGTCCATTGCTGGGCACTCATGGTGTCAGTCTTCCCACGGTGCTCTAGCGAAGCTGACATGTGACCTCAGTGTGAGGAGGGCCAGCGCTGCCAGCCCAGGAGCCTGCAACGAGAGTTGCCTGGCTGGTCTCCTGTTATGTGCGGCCAAGCCACTAGTGCTGCGTGAGACGCGCGGGGATGTTCTGCACCGGCGCGTCTCTGTGCATCACGTGGTGGTGGTGGGTGGAGGGGGCAGCCAATAGTGTGCGTGCCGTGCTGTGCCTTCCCAGCCTTGTGTTCAGTGTCTGGTAAGGCACGCACACTGCAGCGGCTGTCAGCCCGGCTCCTCAAAGAGGCGGCAGCGGGCAGCCTGCAGTGGCAGAGGGCAAATCAGCTCCACCTCCCTCTGAGAGAAACACACTGTACAGCAACACACAAGATGGCCGCGGCGACCAGACAGTGTGTAACCCACAGGCTGGCCCGGCCCCTGCTGGCCGCTACCAGCCCGTACTTTCTCAAATAGATGATGCTGCATATGTAAAATTTAAAAACAGCCCCAATATTGCAGCAGCCTACCGGGATTCCTCCCGGTATCCCGGTAGGCCAGTCCGGCCCTGTGTGTATCCAAGGCTCCAGCAAGCATACTCAACTCCATACAGCTTACAGGGCAAGCCTTATTCACAGTGTCCTCATAGCTCCCACCTGGACTTGTGTATCCAAGGCTCCAGCAAGGTGATTTGAATCTACGCTTCGCAACGCCTAATACCTTAACTTTCAATGTTTAGTATGTATGCTTTTATAGCACTGTCTATGTTAATTTGTATGTTTAAAGTAAAATCCCATATAGCGTAACTGTTAAGATATTTTAAACTAGACCTGTTTGCTATCATTAATTGCCATATCTTTACCAGTCCTGTTTGCACTCCAACATTGCCATATCTTTACCAGTTATATTTTTTTTTTCCCGCTCAGCCATGGGCCTGGTATTCTGTGCCCCCCCCCCGGTCATGATTCACTGCATTAGAGAATTTATTGCCCCAACATCCCCCAAAGATGCAATGTAATCCTGGATTTCTGTCTTTTCAGCATACTCAACTCCATACAGTTTACAGGGCAAGCCTTATTCACAGTGTCCTCATAGCTCCCACCTGGACTTACCAGTCCTGTTTGCACTCCAACATAGCCATATCTTTACCAGTTATACATTTTTTTCCCACTCAGCCATGGGCCTGGTATTCTGTGCCCCCCCCCCGGTCATGATTCACTGCATTAGAGAATTTATTGCCCCAACATCCCCCAAAAATGCAATGTAATCCTGGATTTCTGTCTTTTCAGCATACTCAACTCCATACAGTTTACAGGGCAAGCCTTATTCACAGTGTCCTCATAGCTCCCACCTGGACTTAGTTCCCACCCTCCCTCCCCTCACCCCCCCCCCGGAATGAATGCACAAAAGAAACAAAAATGGCTAAAGCCCAATACTTCAATGAAAATTGAAATGAAAACAATAACATATCAAACCCCAGAAATTTTTGGAAAATCATAAGTAACATACAAGCACCCCCCAGCCACTCCCAACCAGCTGCTTTAAAAGTAAACAACCAAACTGTACAACACCCCCTAGATGTAGCAAATGCTTTTAATAATTATTTTGTTGGATGCGCCACCACCCTGATTGCTAAGCTAGGAAATGACACGCAATCAGAAAGGCTGCACGGAGGTCAGGACCCACCAACAGTGCAAAGACCCCGTAACCCAGAGAAATTCAGTTTTAGGCCAGTGCCTGTCAGTGCCATCACTTATCTTCTCCATAACCAAAAAATGAAATACCAGTCTGGACCTGATCAAATCCCAGCAATGCTGCTGAAAATCAGTGCACCAGCAATTGCAAAACCTGTCGCAACCCTGATTAATGAATCACTGGCGACTGGATACATACCCAAACTCTGGAAGACTGCAAGGGTGGTACCTATCCATAAAAGTGGAGACAATACTTTGGTATCCAACTACCGCCCAATATCACTGCTCCCTGTAATGTCAAAAATTCTGGAAAAATGTGTCTACACTCAATTACGTGATTATTATCAGTATCAGAACTATTTAACCCCAGATCAATCAGGCTTTCGTCCAAACCATTCAACTACAACTGCCCTTTTAAAAGTTTGTAATGATATCCAAGCTGGCATGGAACAAGGAAATCTAACTGGAGCCATCTTCCTTGATTTTGCCAAGGCTTTTGACACAGTAGACCATGGCATCCTATTACAAAAACTTAAGAACTCTGGTATTGGTGATAGTACGTTAACCTGGTTCCAATCATATGTGTCTGATAGGTCTCAATTTGTGTCCATTTCTGACAGCACTTCTCTCCCCCTCCCAGTCACGTGCGGTGTACCACAAGGCTCGATACTTGGCCCCCTGCTATTCACAATATTCATAAACGATCTGCCCAATGTCTGCAAAGCTTCAACTGTACACATGTATGCAGACGACACTGTAATCTATACCAGCAAACCAAATCTCCCACAGCTGGAGGCTGTGCTGCAAGAACAATTCACAGGGGTAGAAAAGTGGATCGCAAATAACAAACTTTTTCTAAATACTGACAAAACTGTTACAATGCTCTTTGGAACCGCACCTAAACTACACAAATTGCAAACACCCCATCTATGTGTTGGGACAAAATCAAATAGCACGCTGACCACAGTCACTTCTCTCAAATACCTAGGTATGTGGTTAGACCCAAATCTATCTTTTGGCCCCCACATCGAAAAACTCTCATCTAAACTCTTACCCCAAACTAGGTGCCCTGTACAGAAACAAATCCTGCCTGAGCCCCGCGGTAAGAAAGCAGATTGTACAACAAATGCTTATGCCAGCCATTGAATACGGAGATGTAGTGTATGCAGCCGCCCTGCAAACACACCTTCAGAAACTTACTACATTGTATAACTCATTCTGTCGCTTTGTGCTACAATGTAACTACATGACACACCATTGTGACATGTTAAAAGAACTAAACTGGCCATCACTGGACTCTAGACGCACCCTCCACCTTTCCAACCTGGTGTTTAAGAGCTTTTCTGGGAAGCTACCACCCTACCTGAATATGCTGCTTCCCCCGGCAGTTAGCTCATCCTATAACCTCAGATCCAGGACCAGCACCTTACTTGCAATACCGCAATACAAAAAGAAAATGGCTCGATCCTCATTTTCCTACAGAGCACCGCAAATATGGAATAACCTCCCAGACACCGTCAAAACTTCCCCCAGTCTAAAGTCCCTTAAGACTTCCCTATTAACATACCTCAACACGGAATGCACCTGTAAACATGTAACATAATGACTTTATTTCCTCCATATTTATTTTTCTGTTAATCTGTATATTTGGTCTTGTGTTAATATCTTGCATTTTACTATTTTGTATTTCTGTAACCAATCAATGTTCTCGAACCCAGGACATACTTGAAAACGAGAGAAATCTCAATGTATCCTTCCTGGTAAAATCCTTTTATAAATAAATAAATAAAATGTCTTGATAAACTCTGGAATTCATTTTTCCATCAATGACAACAATCCATCCAGGCCCTGAGGCAGCAAAGCCGCCCCAAACCATGATGCTCCCTCCACCATGTTTTACAGTGGGGATGAGGTTTTGATGTTGGTGTGCTGTGCCTTTTTTTCTCTACACATACAGGGTTATTCAAAGAGATTCGAAAAGTCACCGCACGTTCGGTGACTTTTCGTTCTCTTCAATTCGGTTCCTTTTGCCGATCCCATTTCGGTGACCCTGCGGTGTATTCAGCAAGCACCACAGGGTCCCCGAATTGCAGGGAAAAGTCACCGCAAACCTGACGAAAACTAACCGCAAAACCCACCGAATGCACGCCGAAAACAAGCAAAAACATCTGGATTAACCTTCGAAAAACCCGAGCAGGAGACGATCACACACAGCGAAGCAGCCGAACAGGAGTCGAATCACACAGAGCCGAAGCAGCTGAGACGCAGAGGAGGCAGTGAATAAATTAGCAAAACCGTTTGTATGAATCTGTGAAAATGAAACGCTGTTTGCAAAGAAACTACTGAACGAAAATGTCTGAAATTTACACAGGAGGTCCAGGGAATGATAATAAAGAGGGCTGTTACAGAAAAAATAAGTAAACTTAAAAAAAAAAAATCGGACTTTTAAAAAAAAAAAAAAAAATCTGAAAAATGCTTAAAGTGACTTTTTGCTGCAGAATTTTATAATGAATGGTATATTAGATATTGAACTAAAACAGGAATATTTTTAACATTGAAATCTATGGGATTCTCCTGAATAAATTTGCCGAATTAAACCACCGAATGGCAGGGCATTCCGGGAACCTTTCACTGCTGGTTTGTGTTCTCTGAATAGCCGAAGCAGTGCTTTTTTATGGGGTTTTCACTGCCCTCGAACAGGCACCGAACAGGCACCGTATGTGCAGGCAATTCGCCAGGATTTGGCGAATTGCCTGCTCTCTGGATAGCCGAATGGCCAGGAAAGGCAACCGAACGCTGATTTTCAGCGTTCGGTTACCTTTCTCAAGCAATTTGGATCTCTTTGGATAACCCTGATAGTGTTGTGTGTTTTTTTCAAACAACTCAATTTTGGTTCCATCTGTCCACAGAATATTTTGCCAGTAGAGCTGTGTAACATCCAGGTGCTCTTTTGCAAACTTCAAACGTGCTGCAATATTCTTTTTGGACATTAATGGCTTCCTCCGTGGTGTCCTCCCATGTACTCCATTCTTGTTTAATGTTTTCCTTATTGTAGATGTGTCAACAAAAATGTTAGCATGCGCCAGAGATTTCTGTAAGTCTTTAGCTGACACTCTAGGATTCTTCTTTACCTCATTAAGCTTTCTGTGCTGTGCTCTTGCAGTCATCTTTACAGGACGACCACGCCTAAAGAGAGTAGCAACAGTGCTGAACTTTCTCCATTTGTAGACAGTCTGTCTTACCATGGACACATGAACATCAAGGCTTTTGGAGATACTTTTGTAACCCTTTCCAGCTTCATGAAAGTCAACAATTCTTGATCATAGGTCTTCTGAGAGCTCTTTTCTGTGAGGCATGGTTCACATCAGGCAGTGCTTCTTGAAACCAGTAAACCCAAAACTGGTGTGTGTTTTTAAAGGGCAGGACAGCTTTCAGCAACACATTCAATAATATCACACTGATTGGACTCAAGGTTGGCTCACTCCTGGCTCCAATAAGCTCTTGGATAAGTCATTAGGCTAGGGGTTCACATACCTTTTCCACCCTGCACTATGAATGTTTACATGTTATGTTCAATAAACACATGAAAACATATAAAGTTTGTGTTGTATTATTTTAAGCAGACTGTGTTTTTCAAATTGTTGTGACTTAGATGAAGATCAGAGCACATTTTATGACCAATTCATGCAAAACTCCACCTAATCCCAAAGGGTTCACATACTTTTTCTTGCCACTGTACCTGCCGAATGAAACCACCGAACAACAGGGCATTTCACATTTCACTGCTGTTCGGTCTACTCTGAATAGATTAACCATTGCTTCTCTATTGGGAATTTCACTGCCGCCGAACAGCACTGTATTTGCAGGAAATTCACCAAAATTTGGCTAACTGCCTGCTTTCTAAATAGCTGAATGGCCACAAAATTGCACCGTACGGGGAAATTCACCATTCTGTGCAATTTTGGGCCAGATCAGCTCTCTGAATATCCTCTTAAATAAATAAATAAAAATAATTAATTATATTTTTAATAATTTTTGTTAAAAGTTTTTTGTTTTAAACCTGTAAGCACATGCCTACTTTGACTAATTGTAAATCTGGCCCTATACAGGGAAGAAAGTAATTCAAGTTGGACAGAACAGGAACTGGGATGACAGGGAACATGAACAAGGCGGCCATGATAATTTGCAGCAAACGATCTTGAAACACAAAGTCCAGGTTGCACCGTGAAATTGTGTATTGTCAAGGTGAAGTCTTCAGGGGGTGACCCACTCCCTTAAGTAGAAGTCCAGAAATCAAGAATGGATAGTGAGTACTTGTCTGCTTGTCAGGGCTCATGTCATAGAAGCACCAGCATAGGCACAGGTCTTCCTGCATCTCTTTTGTGTTCCAGGGTACGGTATGTGACACCAATAGTTATGACATCGCATACATGATATATTTTTCTAATATTATTATTGTAAATATATCCTTCCTGACAAAATATCAAATGCTTGAATTCCAGATATAAATAGAAAAAGGCTGAGAGTACAATCTATAATAAAGCACAAGAAAACTTCATGGTGTAGTAAATAAATGCAATCATTCCATAAAGCCGCGTTGAATCGCAGGATTTACAGATTTTTCAGGCACATCAATTAAATCATATCTTTCCGTGTTACCGCTCCAGTAGTTTCCTCAGGCGTCGAGACTGGCTCACCTCGCTGCCACAGGACATACCAAAAGGGAAGCCGATAGGATTTAAAAAGGATTTATTGGCAACAGCAGCAAACATAAAAAAAAAGGAAATACTCCAACGAGATTCGTCTATATTCAAATAGACTTCATCAGAGAGAAGAATGTGTAATGGACTGTCTGTCTCCCTTCTTGCGCTTTAATAATAGTCAAACACTTTAGCATAAGACAATTAACAGATCAAAACTGACAATTAACAATTGACAATCAGCCTCGCGGTCCATTTGAAAAAAACTTATAATATTTATTTGAATCATGGGATGTAAAGCTAATAATTAAATATACAGGGTTATCCAAAGAGATCCGAATTGCTTGAGAAAGGTAACCGAACGCTGAAAATCAGGGTTCGGTTACCTTTCCTGGCCATTCGGCTATCCAGAAAGCAGGCAATTCGCCAAATCCTGTCGAATTGCCTGCACATACGGTGCCTGTTCGGTCCCTGTTCGAGGGCAGTGAAATCCCCATCAAAAAGCACTGCTTCGGCTATTCAGAGAACACAAACCAGCAGTGAAAGGTTCCCCTAATGTCCTGCCATTCGGGGGTTTAATTCGGCAAATTTATTCAGGAGAATCCCATAGACTTCAATGTTAAAAATATTCCCGTTTTAATTCAATATCTAATAAACCGTTCATTATAAAATTCTGCAGCAAAAAGTCTCTTTATTTATAGATTTTTTAGGATACTTTAAGCATTTTTCTGAATTTTTTAAAAAAAAATTAAAAGTCCGATTTTTTTTTTTTTTTTTTTTCAGTTTGCTTATTTTTTTTGTAACAGCTCTCTTTATTATCATTCCCTGGACCTCCTGTGAAAATTTCAGACATTTTCGCTCAGTAGTTTCTTTGCAAACAGCGTTTCTTTTTCCCAGATTCATACAAATGGTTTTTCTAATTTATTCACTGCCTCCTCTACGTCACAGCTGCTTCGGCTCTGTGTGATTCGGCTCCTTTTCGGCTCCTGTTCGGCTCCTCTTCGAAGGTTAATCCAGATGTTTTTGCTTGTTTTCATAGTGCATTCGGTTAGTTTTCGTCAGGTGTTCGGCAGCTTTTCCCTGCAATTCGGGGACCCTGTGCTCTTTGCTGAATACACCGCAGGGTCACCGAAATGCAATCGGCAAAAGGAACCGAATTGAAGAGAACGAAAAGTCACCGAACGTGCGGTGACTTTTCGAATCTCTTTGGATAACCCTGATAGTGTAACATGTAACTTTTGCACAGAAATTGTTGTTCTAACAGTTCAATTTACCTGTTGGCTGACGACGATGCGCTGAGCGTGTCCACTGCTTTCCCACTAAGGTGTGGAGGATGTGCTCAGTGCCTTGTCACAGCCCTGCGGCTTGGTGCTGTCAGGGCTGTCAAGTTGTGCACCATACAGCCCATTCCAATCTTTCACCACCTTGATGAACTCTGACGATTTTGCTGCTTTCACAGTACTCCTCCATCGTGCTGGTTGTTTGCCCAGTTCCTCTGTGTCCTTTCTTACTTCAGTGCCGTTTTGCAATCTCCCACTGAAGACCGTGTTCTGAGCATTGAGCACCCACATGAGAAAAAGAAAATCCCCCTGCACTTTCAACAAAGTAACGGGAACACACTGGGTTCTGTCCAAAAGTCCAGGACCAGAACCAGACAGTTATTGTCCGTCCCTTCTCTTATGCAGAACCACACCAGAAGACCCACAGTCACCTTCCAGACTACCCGACTAGCAGTGGCGTCACTAGAGTTGGTGTCACCCGGTGCGGTAATTTATGGTGCCCCAGCTCATGGATAATGCCCCAGCTCATGGATAATGCCCCAGCTCATGGATATGCCCCAGCACATGGATATGCCCCAGCTCATGGATTTGCCCCAGTTTATGGATAATGCCCCAGCTCATGGATAATGCCCCAGCTCATGGATATGCCCCAGCTCATGGATAATGCCCCAGCTCATGGATAATGCCCCAGCTCATTTATATGCCCAAGCACATGGATATGCCCAAGTTCATGGATAATGCCCCCAGCTCATGGATAATGCCCCAGCTCACCTCCTGCGCTGCACTGGGGGACAGGAAACAAGGACAAAAAGTTTTAAAACAAAGAAGTTTTTAACCCCTTCACTGCTGATGACGTGTGGGACACGTCCTCAGTTACTCCCGCTGTATGCTGAGGAGGATGTGTCCCACATGTCATCAGCTCTGCGGGACCCCCGGCGGAGATACTCACCTCTCTGTCCAGGGTCCTAGCGGAGTTCTGCTCCCTCTGAGCGTCCGGCGGCATGGAGCTTGGGCGCTTGCCTGGGGGAGCCACGTGACCAGCCGCGATCTCGCGAGAACACGGCTGGTGACGTGTTTCTCCCAGGCGAGCGCCGCAGCTGCATAGCTTCGGACAATCGCAGGGAGCGAACACTGCGTCGCAGGGTGAGACACCCGCCCTTAGGTGACGGTGTCACCCTAAGGGCGGGTGTCATCTGGTGCGGGCCGCACCCCCCGCAGCGACGCCACTGCCGACTAGTATCCCTCACATTACAGAGAGATTCCCTTAAGAACTGTAATACAGAAATATGCTTTAAAACAAATCACATACAGCATGGCAATGCCTAAATGCTCCATGAATAGTCTTTGCCATAATTACCCTTAGTCTGTGAGCATAAGGCTGGCATCTGCTCTTCTCTGAAGGACACACAGTCTATAGAGGTTATTCAGAGAGAGACGATCTAGCCCCTTAATGTCACCGAACAGGGAATTTCCCCATACTGTGCCATTTCGGGGCCATTCGGCTATTCATAGAGAAGGCAGTTCGCCAAATTTTGGTGGAATCAAACTTCCCCACTCTGCGGTGAATTCAGCATTCACCGCAGGGTCCCCAAAGTGCAGGGAATCAGCCACTGAATGCAGCCGCCAACCCGCTGCAAACCTGCCGGCCGCTGCTGCAAAACCGCCAGAGACCCAGCGCAAACCCGTCGCCCACTGCCTCCAAACATCCCCCACAAACTGTCACTGATCCCCCCTGATTCCAAGATTTCAGTCCCTGTATGCAGTACCTTATCTAACCCTCCGATCCTTGAATGATCGGTACAGTTGACTACCTTCAGAGACTCTATTTTAATAAACCCAGCATGTGTTTACAGGCCACAGAGTAGTATAACAGAGCAGACGCTGACAGTATTGATCTTATAGAGTTCAGAGCAGGGTTATCATGACTAGCCGAGTCAGCACACAATGCAGGGTTCTCAGTAAAAGCCAGGTTGATACACAAAAAAAATGGCGTCGCGCCCATACTCACTTATTTTCGGAGCGGCAGCAACTGTCCGTCGTTCTGCAGCTGTTCCTCTTTCCATGTTTTTGTTTTTGATCCCAAATGGGAAGTGTTTGGTGCGTGTATAAATAAAACCCACCATCTTTGTCTCTCCTTGGCTGAAAAGCAGCTGGAGGGGCTTGGAGCTGCTCAGTAGAGACGCCTTTTGGTTACAATTGTTAGGTACCCACTCTAAAGAGGTGCCTTGAAGTGGCGAGTGGGCTTACGTTGCAATGGCCATTGAAACAAACAAAAACCTCCATTTTTGTTGTACATGGAACACATAGAAACAAGCGCAGATGACACTCTTTTCCTTGTTATGTTTTATACATTGACTGGGCTGTTACTCCTGGCAGTTGCTGCCGCTCCGAAAATAAGTGAGTATGGGCGCGACGCCATTTTTTCTGTATTTATGTATATCATGCTTGTAACACCAGTCCGTCGTTCTGCAGCTGTTCCTCTTTCCATGTTTTTGTTTTTGATCCCAAATGGGAAGTGTTTGGTGCGTGTATAAATAAAACCCACCATCTTTGTCTCTCCTTGGCTGAAAAGCAGCTGGAGGGGCTTGGAGCTGCTCAGTAGAGCGGCCTTTTGGTTACAATTGTTAGGTACCCACTCTAAAGAGGTGCCTTGAAGTGGCGAGTGGGCTTACGTTGCAATGGCCATTGAAACAAACAAAAACCTCCATTTTTGTTGTACATGGAACACATAGAAACAAGCGCAGATGACACTCTTTTTCCTGGTTGATACACAATGCAGGGTTCTCAGTAATAGCCGGGTCGGTACACATGGAGGGTTCTCAGAACAGCCAGAGTCAATATCAGTCTCAAATATCACCAAAGCACTGGGGAAGTAAACTCCACGTCAGGGCAGTGAATCTGCCTAAGCAGACTGATTTTAAACTCTGCTGCTACACGTCATCATGCTGCACCCCACCTCCTGGCCATTAGGGATGAGCCGAACACCCCCGAGTTCGGATCGCATTCGAACTCAAACTTTTCAAAAGTTCGAATTCGAACTCAATACAAGTCAATGGGACTCAAAATTCGATTTTTAGAGTGCCCTCCAAGAGGGCATATATGCTAGATATTTGCCATAAAAGGTGTATGGGGGTCCGGGTAGTGCCCTGGGGCACAGGAAACAAGGAAAAAAAGGAAAAAAAAAAAGTTTTTAAACGGACAGTGAGTTTCCATGAAATAAGGGTTAAAAATAAAAACGAAAAATTCCTTCAAATATTGTGCCTAGGATGTCCCCATAACCTGCCCGTGAAGTGGCGGATTTCTAGGATGTATAGAAACATTTAAAAACAATGTCCGGGTACGGGTAGTGCCCTGGGGGACAGGAAACAAGGACAAAAAGTTTAAAAAAAAAACGTTTTTAACCCCTTCACTGCTGACGACGTGTGGGACACGTCCTCAGTTACTTCCGCTATATGTTGAGGAGGATGTGTCCCACATGTCATCAGCTTTGCGGGACCCCCGGCGGAGATACTCACCTCTCTGTCCGGGGTCCCGCGGTGTTCTGACTTCAGCGTCCTCAGACGCTGAACTCAAAGCTCCTCCCGACGTAAATGACATCATCGCGCGATGACGTCATTTCCAGGCAACCCCACGGCAATGCCGAGCGATCGCCTGGAAGGGAGGGGGGGATCCGTTCGGATCCCTCTCCCGACCGGGAGGTCTCACAAAAAAAAGCCAGGCACCGCTTAAAAGGGGAGTGTCTCCCCTTTAAGCGGTGCCTGGCTTTAACCCCTTAGGCACCGGGTCTCACTTTGGCGCCTTGCGGTGCTGAAGTGCGGCCTAGCTCTGGTGGGGGCCGCCATCTTGGATCGCGGCTCCACCCCCGCGTCCCCCCTCACTGCCTGATGTCCTCACGCATAGCGTGATGATGTCAGATAGCCAGGGAACCCCTAGCTGCCCGGAATCCCCTGGTGAAGATTGAGGGTTCATTTGAGGGTTCACAGAGATGCTGTGAGGTTGTGTATAGAGATGCTGATGGGGCTGTGTATAGAGATGCTGTGAGGTTGTGTATAGAGATGCTGATGGGGTTGTGTATAGAGATGCTGATGGGCTGTGTATAGAGATGCTGATGGAGTTGTGTATAGAGATGCTGATGGGGTTGTGTATAGAGATGCTGTGAGGCTGTGTATAGAGATGCTGATGGGGTTGTGTATAGAGATGCTGTGAGGCTGTGTTTAGAGATGCTGATGGGGTTGTGTATAGAGATGCTGATGGGGCTGTGTATAGAGATGCTGTGAGGTTGTGTATAGAGATGCTGTGAGGCTGTGTATAGAGATGCTGTGAGGCTGTGCATAGAGATGCTGATGGGGTTGTGTATAGAGATGCTGTGAGGCTGTGTATAGAGATGCTGATGGGGATGTGTATAGAGATGCTGATGGGGATGTGTATAGAGATGCTGATGGGGTTGTGTATAGAGATGCTGTGAATAGAGATGCTGATGAGGCTGTGTATAGAGATGCTGATGAGGCTGTGTATAGAGATGCTGTGAGGTTGTGTATAGAGATGCTGTGAGGCTGTGTATAGAGATGCTGATGGGGCTGTGTATAGAGATGCCTTGCGGTGCCGAAGTGCGGCATAGCTCCGCTGGGGGCCGCCATCTTGGATGGCGGCTCCATCCCCGGGTCCCCCCTCACTGCCTGACTTCCTCACGCATAGCGTGATGGCGTCAGTGTAACGTTGGGGGCTTCCAGCCTTTCCGGTGTGCTTGACGGCAGCATGTCTGATGCTGCTCGCTCACCAACGCCTGGTTTAAATTGAAACAGGCAGGGAGGTGTCTGCATGAGGTGCGGCTTGAGAGGGGAGTGCGGTCTGGTGAAGGTCTTTTAAAAACCAACAGTTCCTTCTAAGCAGTGCCAGATCGTGGTTATCCATACCTGAGCTCCTTGTACCTGAATTCTCTTGTGATTTAACCTGTTATTGACCTCTGCTTGTTTTCTGACTATTCTGCCTTCCGTTGCCCTAGACTATTTCCTTGTACTACGCTTCTGCACTGATATCGACCCGGCTATTCCATTTGACTATTCTATACTCTGTATTCCTGATTCTGGCTCGTCTGACTACCCCCGTGTTGCTGACCTGGTTTTGTATTACGACGTTGTCTTTGATTAACCCTTTCTGTCTAGCTAGTATACCTGGCCAATTCTAAGGACCAGACAGTTAGGGATTCTTCTACGGCTACCCTGTTGGTGGCTTTTGGGCTCTGTGGAGTGTTGGGCTTTAAGGACTGCGTGGTGGGATCCGGGAACCGTGACATTACGATCTGGCCAAATGGATCCCGCAGACTTCACACAGCATTTGAGTAACTTTGTATCCAGACAGGACGAGCAGGACCATAGGATGGATCAGTTTGCTCTCACCTTACAAACTATCCTGACTCGTACGGCTCACCTGGAACCAGCTGGGGTTGCACCTCTGCCTGCTATACCTGTGTCCCCTGTTGTTCAGACATCCCAGGTGCACATGACTGCTCCTATGAGGTTTGACGGTACTCCCTCGGAGTGCCGGGGATTTTTGGTCCAGGTGGATATTCATTTTAAATTAAATCCACAAATGTTTATCACTGACATAGCCAAAGTGGGGTTCATTATTAATCATCTGTCTGGCAGAGCGTTGACATGTGCGAATCCTTTATAGGAGGCAGAGAAGCCTATCGTACTGAACTATAAAGAATTCATAGCCGAGTTAAAACGTACATTTAATCCTACCAGAAAGGCCAAGGTAGCTGGCAAATCCTTCTTCCGCATACGTCAAGGGAACAGGACGGTGTCTGATTATGCTATAGAATTTAAAACGTTGGTTTCTGATGTGAACTGGACTAATGAGGCTCTGGTTCTGGCTTTTCTGGAGGGGTTATCAGAGTCATCGATGCATGAGTTGGCCCCTCGTAAATTACCTGAGGTGTTGAGTAACCTTATAGATTATTGTACAGATCTGGATGATCAAATAAGGGACAGAAGAACTCCAAGAGAGAAACCTAAGAGACCGCTACCAAGGTTGGCCCCTGTCTTTCAGGCACCACCAAGTGAGTTATCCCCTCCCTCTGAGCCTATGCAACTAGGCCATACTAGGCATAAAGAGGAAGAGAGAACAAGGCGTCTTCGTGAGGGATCGTGCCTGTATTGTGGTTTAAAAGGACATTTACAACTTCAATGTCCCACTCGCCCTAGAATGCATGATAAGTCAGAAAACTACCGCACCTAAGGCAGCTGAGGAGACAGGCCTTGGGTGTGACGTTCATGTCTCCTGTCAAAGACACTAGACTCTTGTTACCAGTATCCGTGGCTTGGGAGACCAAGACCACGCATACTACCACTTTTGTTGACTCTGGGGCTGCTGGTAATTTCATTGATGTTGAATATGCTTCCTCCATTTCTCTCCCTCTGGTTGTAAGAGAGACACCCTTGGCCATCAAAGCCATAGACGGTAGGCCGTTATCCTGCCCCAGAATTACTCACGATACTGTTACAGTGGTTCTTACCACTGGTCTCTTGCATAAAGAAGAGATCATATTTCAGGTTATCCGTTCACCTTCCAATCCTGTTGTGCTTGGTTTCCCTTGGTTGGTGGAACATAATCCTGTTATTGATTGGGCTAAGGGAGAGATACTGTCTTGAAGTCCTGCTTGTTTTGGGACTTGTTTAATACCCATTCAGCATATTGGTGCCCTGAACACACCTACAGCTCCTCCATTGTCTACAGAGGTTCCTGACTGGTATGCTGACCTCAGGGCTATTCGATAAAAGAGAGGCAGAGAAACTACCTCCACATAGACCGTATGATTGCACCGTAGATATTCATCCAGGTACCATGCCTCCTTGAGGCAAAGTATATCCGTTATCCATAAAAGAGAACCAAATCATGGAAGAGTACATAAAGGAGAATTTGGAGAGAGGTTTTATCAGATGCTCCTCTTCTCCAGCGGGGGCTGGGTTCTTTTTTGTATCTAAAAAAGAAGGAGATTTATGCCCTTGTATCGATTATATGGGGCTTAACAAGATCACCATCAAGAATGTGTATCCTATCCCTCTTATATCAGAACTGTTCGACAGGTTAAGGGGATCAGCAGTATACACTAAACTCGATTTGAGAGGGGCTTACAACCTGATACGTATAAAAGATGGGCATGAGTGGAAAACAGCATTTAACACCAGGAGTGGGCATTATGAGTATCTGGTCAAGCCGTTCGGTCTCTGTAATGCTCCAGCTGTATTCCAAGATCTCATTAATGATGTGCTCAGAGATTTTTTACAATCCTTTGTTATCGTATACCTAGACGATATACTGGTTTACTCTCCCGATCTGAAAACCCACCGTGAACATGTCAGACAGGTCTTAGCAAAATTACTAGACAATGGTCTTTATTGCAAACTGGAGAAGTGTTTATTCGACATTACTACTGTAAAATTTCTTGGGTACATTATCACTCCAGAAGGTTTTGAGATGGATCCTTCCAAACTCACGGCCATCTCAGAATGGCCTCTCCCTCAAGCCTCAAAGCCATACAGAGGTTTCTGGGGTCTTCCAACTATTATAGGAGATTTATCAAGAATTATTCTGCTGTAGCTTCTCCTATCATGAATATGACAGGTAAAGGTCTGAAGAACCAGGTCTGGTCTTCACAATCCAAACAGGCATTCGAAGCTCTCAAACAGGCTTTCACTTCCGCTCCCGTGTTACGGCATCCTGATCCCAAAATTCCATTTGTTCTTGAGGTCGATGCTTCCGAGATAGGCATTGGGGCTGTCCTATCTCAAAGAGAGTCTCCAGGGAAGCCTCTACATCCTTGTGTGTTATTTAAGAAAATTATCACCAGCAGAACGCAATTATGATATCGGTAACAGAGAATTGCTTGCTATTGTGTCTGCCCTGTCAGAGTGGAGACATTTGTTGGAAGGTACTCTTGACCCTTTGTTGATAATCACTGATCATAAGAACCTTACGTACATCGGGATGCTAAACGTCTGAACTCAAGACAGGCCAGGTGGTCATTACTACTGTCTCGGTTTAATTTTGTGTTGACTTACAGACCAGGTGACCGCAATGTAAAGGCTGATGCCTTATCTCGTCAATATGACCCGTATGAATCAAATACACAAGACCACAATCCTATAGTTCCTCCTGAACGTATTGTGGGTTCCACGGTCTTGTCTGTTTCCTCGCCTTTTCTGGAACGCCTCCAAGCAGCTCAAATGGGGGCTCTACCTAACAAGCCTTCAGATATGTTGTTTGTGCTTGAAAAGGAAAGACAAGTGTAGCGCTGTTTAAAACTCTGTTGCTGTAGTGTTCCGTTATGGCCACCAGAGCAGGCGCTGCCTTGCCGACGCTGGGGATCGATACAGGGACTTGCCGGAGACCTAGTAATCTACCGCTGAGAGGTTTTGCAGACACAGAGTAGCAGATTGTACCCGGAGTAAGGAGACCGCGATGATCCACTGGGAGTGCAGGCGGTAGGCTGTGGACCTTGTTGTAAAGACGGACAAGCAGGAGAAGCGGATCCGGGGGCACAGAGTCCCAGGAAAATCCAGCGGAGAGACGTCCTTGATCGGGCAGCGGAACAGATTGTCTGGTGAATGGGTGAGAGGCCTTCCAGGCCACAGTCAAACGAAGCACGCTGCAGTATTGCTTAAATCTACAGGGCCCCAACGTGACTAGTCGAAGATTTACTAAATACATTCAATGGCCAGTTGAAATATAGTACCCGGGTACCCGAGCTCATACACACACACCTTTTTGGGACACAACCTGCACGGGACTAACACTCCAGAAACTAAGGGGTTAAACTTTTATTTTACTGCTGCGTGTTTCTCGCATTACGAAATCCTGTTTATTATATACCGTGCTTACATTTTATATGTCGCTTTATTGAGACCAGTAAAGTATATAATTTATAAAATCCACAACAGTGCTGGTGTATATTTATTCCCTAGTGCGGAGAGACTAACCCGAGGTTAAATTCAGTGGCTCCTCCGGGAGTGAGCGCTACACAAGAATTACTCATAATGTTTCATGATTCAAAACCAGCAGGTCATCCTGGTATTACTAAGACTCTTAGCAGTATCTCCAGACAGTTCTGGTGGCCCACCATGCGACAGGATGTACGTCTGTTTGTTTTGGCTTGTCAAGTCTGTGCCAGAAGCAAAACCAGTAAAACCCTGCCGGTCGGTCTATTGCAGCCTTTACCCATTCCTAATAGGCCTTGGTCTCATCTATCCATGGATTTTATTGTGGACTTGCCGAAGTCCAAGGGCCATACTGTGGTTCTGACAGTTGTAGACCGCGTCTCCAAAATGGCTAATTTTATTCCTGTACCTAAGCTTCCTAAAGCCAAAGAACTGGCGGTCGTCTTTTCTAGAGAGATTGTACGAATACATGGGGTTCTGTCTGAAATAGTCTCTGACAGAGGAGCTCAGTTCGTCTCTCGTTTCTGGAGGGATTTCTGTGCGGAGATGGGGGTGCGATTGGCCTTCTCTTCAGCATATCATCCACAAACCAATGGGGCAGCAGAGAGGGCAAATCAGGGTCTCCAGCAGTACATACGTTGCTTTACCACACAACAACAAGACAATTGGTCGGAGTTGTTGCCCTGGGCTGAGTATGCACGTAATAACGCCGTTAACGAGACCACTGGCCACTCTCCTTTTTCTGCAATCTATGGTTTTTTCCCTCCGGCTCTACCGCTTCAGTTTGCTGAACAGGCCATCCCGGCTCTCGATGAACATCTCACACAACTACAGGATATTTGGAGACAGATTCGCGAAAACATGGAGCACAATGTTGCTGTCCAGAAACGCAAGGCTGACAGGCATAGGTTACAAGCTCTTCCCTACAACGTGGAGGATAGAGTTTGGTTGTCCACTAGGAATGTGAAGTTGCGGGTGCCTTCTATGAAAATGGCACCTCGGTTTATCGGTCCATACAAGATCATTCGCCGCGTTAACCCTGTGGCTTATGCTCTTGCCCTTCCTAGACATCTTCGCTTGCACAACGTCTTCCACACCTCCCTACTGAAGCCTTTGTTGTGTAACAGGTACACGTGGGTCGTTCCTCCTCCTCCACCTGTTCAGGATGATGGAGAGACGCAGTATGAGGTTAGAAAAGTTCTGGATTCTAGGCTGTTCAGGGGTGCTCTGCAGTACCTGGTCGATTGGGTGGGTTGTGGTCCGGAGGACCAGTCCTGGATTCCGGCTTCCAACATGTCTGCCTCTAGGTTGGTCAGGGCGTTCCATGCCTCGCACCCCGATCGCCCTGGTGGTCGTCCTGCCACTCGCCCCGGTGGTCATCCTGCAACTTGTCCTGTTGGTCGTCCGGTGGCCTCCCGTGGAGAGGGGGGTACTGTAACGTTGGGGCTTCCAGCCTTTCCGGTGTGCTTGACGGCAGCATGTCTGATGCTGCTCACTCACCAATGCCCGGTTTAAATTGAAACAGACAGGGAGGTGTCTGCATGAGGTGCGGCTTGAGAGGGGGGCGTGGTCTGGTGAAGGTCTTTTAAAAACCAACAGTTCCTTCCAAGCAGTGCCAGATCGTGGTTATCCATACCTGAGCTCCTTGTACCTGAATTCTCTCGTGATTTAACCTGTTGTTGACCTCTGCTTGTTTTCTGACTATTCTGCCTTCCGTTGCCCTAGACTATTTCCTTGTACTACGCTTCTGCACTGATAATCGACCCGGCTATTCCATTTGACTATTCTATACTCTGTATTCCTGATTCTGGCTCGTCTGACTACCCCGTGTTGCTGACCTGGTTTTGTATTACGACATTGTCTTTGATTAACCCTTTCTGTCTAGCTAGTATACCTGGCCAATTCTAAGGACCAGACAGTTAGGGATTCTTCTACGGCTACCCTGTTGGTGGCTTTTTGGCTCTGTGGAGTGTTGGGCTTTAAGGACTGCGTGGTGGGATCCGGGAACCATGACAGTCAGATAGCCGGGGAACCCCTAGCTGCCCGGAATCCCCTGGTGGAGATAGGGGGTTCATTCGAACCCCGATATCTCCAGAACCGTGGCAGCTAGGGGGTCTTGGAGGGTGTCAATCGAAAGGCCTGACCAGGTATAAAGTTAAAAAAAAATGTATTTTTTTGTGTTTAATTTTTATTAATGCAGCAACCCTGCGGTCCAATATTAAAATTATATAAATCTGGTAATATAGGCGTCAGTGGCAGTGCACCCAAACATTATGCCTTTGGTGGCAGCAAGTGACTTCACACCGTAAGTAACCCCTCTGTGGTATTGTGGAAGAGTGCAGGGTTGGACCCTGCATTCAAATATTAAAATGATATGAATCTGGTATAGGCATCAGTGGCAGTGCACCCAAATATTGTGACTTTGGTGGCAGCAAGTGCCTTCACACCGTAAGTAACCCCTCTATGGTATTGTGGAAGAGTGCAGTGGTGGAGGTTTTGGTAATGCAGAAGAGATCCCCGATCTATTCAGTTACATCAGCAGCTATAACAAAACCGAGTCAGCAACGTTTAGGCACTTGTACTGTCCTACTGTATATGGTGTGAATTGGCGCACACCAGTAGCAACAGGAAGCAAACAGAACAGGCAGGGAATACACAGAGAAAATAGTCAAATGGCAGGCAAAGTCGGCAACAGATCGGGTCTTCAGAACAAGCAGGGTCAGTAACAAGTATACAAACTGATTCGGTAAGCTAGCGATGCAGTAATAAAGGCTGAGACACACTGCGCGTGTAGCGACGCACAGCGTAGCGAAGAGAAGCAAACATTTTGCAGGCTTGACTTCACTCCGCTCCACCTTGCAGCATGTCTACACTGCATTACGTTTGCTTCTCACCGCACTGGACAGAAATCCACTAACTAAATTAAAATGTACACACAAAACCGTTTTATTTTCACAAAGCACATGTTATATAGGCAAAAAAAGTTTCTACTGAATAAAATACATCAAAAATTACTGTTAATTTAATAGGAATAGTATAAAAATATAAAAAAAGGTAACTCCTGATCCAGTGGCGTAGAGTGGGGGGGCGGTGGCCCCGGGCGCAGTTTTCTTAGGGGAGCATAATTTCAAAAGAAATTTGCACCCTTAAAAGTTCAGGCCCAGACTGACCCGCCGGGCTGTCGGGCGCCGCCCAAGGGCCCGCGGGTTGAGGGGGACCGGATGCCATGCAGCGGGAGTGCCCGGTCCCGAACAGCATGAGTCCGTGTCGAACGGGAGGTGGCTGCGTGCGTGCGCAGGTCATGCGATCCGGCCAGTCAGGTGGTACTGAGTCTCCGTACCACCTGACTGGCCGGACCGCGTGACCTGTGCACGCACGCACGTAGCCGCCTCCCCTTCAACACGGACTCTCACGCTGTTCAGGACCGGGTAGACCCGCTGCATGGCATCCGGCCCCCACCTGCTGCATGAAATCTGGTCCCCAACCCCTGCATGGCATCTGGAGCTGGGGCAATATCCAGATGAGCTGGGGCAATATCCATATGAGCTGGGGCAATATCTAGGGGAGCTGGGGCAATATCCAGGTGAGCTGGGGCAATATCCAGGTGAGCTGGGGCAATATCCAGGTGAGCTGGGGCAATATCCATATGAGTTGGGGCAATATCCATATGAGCTGGGGCAATATCCATGTGAGCTGGGGCAATATCCATGTGAGCTGGGGCAATATCCAGGTGAGCTGGGGCAATATCCACAGAGCTGGGGCAATATCCAGGTGAGCTGGGGCAATATCCAGGTGAGCTGGGGCAATATCCATATGAGCTGGGGCAATATCCATGAGAGCTGGGGCAATATCCATATGAGCTGGGGTAATATCCATGTGAGCTGGGGCATATTCATGTGAGGCTTGGGACAATCTACATGTGAGCTGGAGGCAATCTACATGTGAGCTGGGGACATTCTGTGTATATGTATCTGGGGATATATACTGTACTTGTGAGCTGGGGCATTTTTATACGAGGTCTGTTCTTATTGGAAAGCATTCACGTGACATAAAATAAAAGTATCGGTACTCGGTATCGGTGAGTACTTTTAAAAAAATATCGGTACTCGTACTCAGTGTTAAAAAAAGTGGTATCGGTGCATCCCTAGTTTTCATTTGTAGTTTTTTGTTTAATCACCTGCAATAGTGATTCAAAGGCAAGTGTGGTGTTTGTTTATGCTGGAATAAAAAGACCTTTCATTTTCACAACTTCAAGTTTGCGGCTATTTATACCCTAGAATACCATGTTGTTTGGCTGGAACCAAGTATCCCGAGTGGTTGTTGTATCACAGTTAAGGGGTTCAATGCCCTAATGGTGGAAGGGAATCAGGGCATGCTAACGTGTCCACAGGTTGGGGGGGGCGCACAAATCTTGGCTGGCCCCGGGCGCTGACAACCCATGCTACGACACTGCCCTGATCATATATATTATAGGGACACGGAGCGCCGTGTAGGGTTGCAATGATACCACACACGGACATATACGTATATATCAACACGCAGACCTATATATACGTATATATCAACATGCAGATATATATATACACCCACCCACAGACCACAGACCATATATACACATACGCACATGGGGGGTGGCATGTGGACAATCTCAACTAAATGCGCCCCCCCCATTTGGCTGATCCCTCCAGAAGAAATGTTGAACCCGACAGAGCAGAGAATATATATATATATTCTCTTATCTATCGGGTTCAACATTTCTTCTGGAAGGATCAGCCAAATGGGGGGGGGATTAGTTGCCAAATTGTGTGTGTAACACAAGTCTGGATATATATATTTCTAAGAATATAGATATATATCTTATCTATATATATATAGATATACAGTGGCAAGAAAAAGTATGTGAAACCTTTGGGATTACGTGGAGTTTTGCATGAATTGGTCATAAAATGTGCTCTGATCTTCATCTAAGTCACAACAATTTGAAAAAGACAGTCTGCTTAAAATAATATAACACAAACATTATTTGTTTTCATGTGTTTATTGAACAGAACATGTGAACATTCACAGTGCAGGGTGGAAAAAGTATGTGAACCTTTGGACTTAACTGGTTGACCCTCCTTTGGCAGCAATAACCTCAACCAAACGTTTCCTGTAGTTGCAGATCAGACCTGCACAACGATCTGGAGTAATTTTGGACCACTCCTCTTCACAAAACTGTTTCAGTGTAGCAATATTCTTGGGATGTCTGGTGTGAATCGCTCTCTTAAGGTCATGCCACAGCATTTCAATTGGGTTGAGGTCAGGACTCTGACTGGGCCACTCCAGAAGGTGTATTTTGTTTTGTTGAAGCCATTCTTTTGTTGAATTACTTGTATGCTTTGGGTTATTGTCCTGTTGCATCACCCATCCTCTGCGGAGCTTCAGTTGGCGGACAGATGGTCTTACGTCTTCCTGCAAAATGTCTTGATAAACTCTGGAATTCATTTTTCCATTAATGACAACAATCCGTCCAGGCCCTGAGGCAGCAAAGCAGCCCCAAACCATGATGCTCCCTCCGCCATGTTTTACAGTGGGGATGAGGTTTTGATGTTGGCGTGCTGTGCCTTTTTTTCTCCACATTCAGTGTTGTGTGTGTTATCCAAACAACTCAGTTTTGGTTTCATCTGTCCACAGAATATTTTGCCAGTAGAGCTGTGGAACATCCAGGTGCTCTTTTGCAAACTTCAAACGTGCTGCAATATTCTTTTCGGACAGCAATGGCTTCCTCCGTGGTGTCCTCGCCTGTACTCCATTCTTGTTTAATGTTTTCCTTATTGTAGATGTGTCAACAAAAATGTTAGCATGTGCCAGGGATTTTTGTAAGTCTTTAGCTGGCACTCTAGGATTCTTCTTTACCTCATTAAACATTCTGCACTGTGCTCTTGCACTCATCTTTACAGGACGACCATGCCTAGGGAGAGTAGCAACAGTGCTGAACTTTCTCCATTTGTAGACAGTCTGTCTTACCGTGGACACATGAACATCAAGGCTTTTGGAGATACTTTTGTAACCCTTTCCAGCTTCATGCAAGTCAACAATTCTTGATCATAGGTCTTCTGAGAGCTCTTTTCTGCGAGGCATGGTTCACATCAGGCAGTGCTTCTTGAAACCAGTAAACCCAAAACTGGTGTGTTTTTTTAAAGGGCAGGACAGCTTTCAGCAACACATCCAATAATATCACACTGATTGGACTCAAGGTTGGCTCTCTCCTGGCTCCAATTAGCTCTTGGAGAAGTCATTAGGCTAGGGGTTCACATACTTTTCCCACCCTGCACTGTGAATGTTTACATGTTATGTTCAATAAACACATGAAAACATATAATGTTTGTGTTGTATTATTTTAAGCAGACTGTGTTTTTCAAATTGTTGTGACTTAGATGAAGATCAGAGCACATTTTATGATCAATTCATGCAAAACTCCACGTAATCCCAAAGGGTTCACATACTTTTTCTTGCCACTGTATATATATATACGGTATATATCATACCTGCCCTTACCTTCCCCTATAAATTTGCTAAAAATATACACACAAAAAAAACAAACCACTGCCTGAGACCCCGTTCAGCCCACATGCCACCCCCCTCTACCTGACTGAATGTATCTAATATATATAATTAAATACATTCAGCCAGGTAGAGATAGAAAAAAAAAATGTTTTATTTTATGTTCCCGGGGACATTTAAAAATGTCCTCGGATTTTATATTTTTTAGAAATGTGTCGCCTTACCTTAGCCTGGTGGTCAGTGGGGGCTCCCTGGATCCTGGTTGTAGGGGGGGGGGGTCTGCCGTGGCCGCAGGTGCAGTGGCCCCCTCCCTGCGCTTCCTGATGTTTTAGTAACAAGAATGTTTTATCCCATAGGCTTCAATGTTAAAAATATTCCCGTTTTAATTCAATATCTAATAAACCGTTGCTTATAATATTCTGCAGTAAAGAGTCTCTTTATTTCTAGATGTTTTAGTATTTTTAAGCATTTTTTATACTTTTTTTAAAATATATATTTTTTTTTAGAACTTTTGGCAAATATCCCAAAAAGTTCGAAGTTTGCGAACTGTCGAACGGCCGATGTTCGATGCGAACTCCGAACAGATCGAACAGCTCATCCCTAGCCGCCAGACGGGTTAAAAAAAACAAAGAAACAATACGATTGAAAGTGTCAAAATTTAAACGAGGTTTGCAAAAAAACTACTGAACAAAAATGTCTGGAATTTACATATAAGGTCCTATGAATAACAATAAAAAGGTCTATTACAGGAAAAGAAAAAACGCTTTAAAAAAAAAAAATTGCCGTAAAATGCCTAAAAGATCCTAAACAAGCAATAAATAAAGAGACTTTTTACAGCAGATTAAAATAATAAACAGTTTATTAGATATTAAATAAAAACAGGAATATTTTTGACATTGAAGCCTATGGGGTTCATCGGAATAAACCTGCCGAATGAAACCACCAAACAGCAGGGCACTTCAGCAACTTTTCACTGCTGCTCGGTGTTCTCTGAATAGATTAATCATTGCTTCTCTAAGGGGGATTTAACTGCCTTCGAACAGGCACCGTACTTGCAGGCAGTTTGACAAACTTTGGCGAACTGCCTGCTCTCTGATTAGCCGAATGGCCCCGAAATGTCACCGTACGGGGAAATTCCCTGTTCGTGAGACATTTCGGGGCCAGATTAGCTCTTTCTGAATAATCCCTTATGTCTAGAGTTTCCCTTTAAGGCTGGTGTCAGACGAGAGTTTTTACGAGCGGAAGCAATGTCAGTTTAAGTGGTCGTTCCCTCCACTCTGACACCTGTCTGGCCGCCTCGTTGAGCACAGTTAGTGCTATGGAGTGTTAGTGCTATCCTATGGAGGATCGTGCTTCTCAGCCCTGTCGAATGCGTGTCGTAGCGCCTTGATGGGGAGGCTTTCTAAAACGGACGCAGCACGCCTGTTGTAGCGTGCGCAATTCGTGTGCGCTCTACAGCGTGTGGCCGGCCCACACCACTGAGACGGACACCTGGAGGTACACCAGGCCGAGCGCACATAGACCTGTCACTTGGATACAAAGTCAGTCCACATTAAATCCTATTACCAATTCTTCAAAACCTGCTGTTCAGAAAAATGAGTCATATTATATAAATAAAATGATCCCGTACGCCATCTGTCTAAAAATTACACAAAGGATCATTTGGGATCCTAATTGGCTAATTATTATCTCAAGGATCCAAAAAAAATCAAAACTTAATAATCAACAATTTAACCTTTGAACTAATCTATACAAAAAGTTATATTTTTGTCATATAAATATACAGTAAGTGTAGATTTGGCTTTTAACATATTTATTCCTAGATAACTGTAATAGATTTCAGCACAGTTATGCAGCAAAACTAAAAAAAGAGTTGCAGGGTAATTCAAAGAGATTCAAAAAGTCACTGCACGTTCGGTGACTTTTCGTTCTCTTCAATTCGGTTCATTTTGCCAATCACATTTCGGCGACCCTGTGGTGTATTCAGCAAGCACCACAGGGTCCCCGAATTGCAGGGAAAGGCTCCCGCAAACCCGACGAAAACTCACCGCAAAACCCAGCGAATGCACGCCAAAAACCCGCGAAAAACATCTGGATTAACCCACCGAAAACCACAAAAAAACCCGAGCAGGAGCCGATCACACGCAGCGAAGCTGCCGGAAAAAGCCGACACCGCAGAAGAGTGAAGTGAATAAATTAGCAAAACAGTTTGCTTGTATGTTTTAAAAGTGAAACACTGTTTGCAAAGAAACTACAGAGCGAAAATGTCTGAAATTTACATATGAGGTCCAATGAATGATAATAAAAAGGTCTGTTACAGAAAAAAGAAGTAAACTTAAAAAAACAACAGAAAAATGCTTAAAATATCTTTAAAAAATCTATAAAGAGACTCTTTACTGCTGAATTTTATAATGAATGGTTTATTGGATATTGAATTAAAACCGGAATATTTTTAACATTTTAGTCTATGGGATTCTCCTGAATAAATCTGCCACATGAAACCACCGAATGGCAGGGCAATTCGGGAACCTTTCACTGCTGGTTTTGTCGGGTATATTGGAAGGGAAAAATTAAAATGGATGCCTGTAGCCATTTTGTTTTAAATAGAAAGTCTTTTCTTTTTCAATTTTCTCTAGTTTTAGAAATGAACAGAGATTTTTTTTTTTGTTTTGTTTTGAAAAGTTTTTATTCATTTTTCGAAGACAGTTGTAACAGGCATTTGGCATGTGTCAAAAAACAGGTCAGTCACAGAATGAGCAAATTGCCCAGAGGTAGTCAATATAAACAGACAGCGAAATATACAACGTTTCTTTGTCAAAAGATATGTTACATCAATCAAACATAATGTCCACAATGTTGTATTGTATTGTGAAGATCTATAAATGAAGTTTTGGCCGTGTGCAGTGTTGATCTGAGTTGGTCATTCGTGAGATGTAAATTACATTGTAGGAAGCTATTTCACATCTCATGGTCGTGTCTAGAGTAATATCTCTTGGGGCTACCTGTCGTACCTGAGCTGTAGCCAAGGTATGCGAGTGGAATAATGTAGTAGAGAGGGTACATAATGAAGAAGGGGTGATGTAATGAAAGCGGTAAGGCAAGAATAGTAAGATAGGTAGTGGGGGGAGAGGAGAGAGAGGGAAGGGAGAAGAGAAAAAAAATAAAATAAATAAAGGGTAAAGACAATTATTTTAGGTTAGCAAATGTCAGGGGTAGAGGAGGAGGAGAGAAAGTGGCATAAATATTTGAAGTACTTAATATGGTAGTGGTTTATGAGCCCAGTCGCCTACGTATGTGAAGGGAGCCTGTCGCCTTCCTCACTTGGATCCGGTGCGTCTATATCAACCGCGCCGACCTCCGTCCCAGCTAGCACTCTCCTGAACTCAGTTGAGAAGCAATAGGCCGCCCAGTGAAACCATACTTTAGTGAAATGTTGTGCCGCTGCTGCAGGTTTTAATGCAAGCTCTTCATTGGAACGCAAAATTTCCATTTTATCAGATAGCATTTTCAAGGAGGGTATGGTCGTGGATTTCCAGCAAATGGGGATTAGGGTCCTTGCAACCAGTAGTATACGCAGCAATATGGAGTTCTTCAAGACCTTTATTGAATACGGTAAGTGCAATAACAAGAAAATTTGTGGTGTGAATTCAAGATCCTTATCAGTGGTCTTGAGCACCATGTCATGTACATTCCTCCAGAATGGTTCAATGTATGTACATTCCCACCATATATGTAGGTATGTACCCAGTGCGGCGTTACATCTCCAACATGTAGGGGAGTGTGATGCATCAAAAGTAGCCAGCAGTGTGGGTGTTCTGTACCAAAACACAAAAAATTTGTAGGAGGATTCCTGCAGCTTATTGATCGGCGAGCCGGAGTGCGTTAAAGTCAGTGTCTTCGTCCATGCCTCTTCCGAAATAGGGGAGTCTAAAGTACGTTCCCATCTAGCCATAAAATCTGGGGATTCATCGTCAACTTTTCGTAGAAGACTATGAAGTAAAGAAATGCTGTGTGCTAATGGGGCTGCCTGGAGGCAGATTGATTCGAATTGCGTGAGTTGTCTGGTCATGGACGTGTTACCTTTCAGCTTCTTGAGGAAAGATTTAATTTGGTAATAATTAAAGCGTAGTGCAAAGGATAGTTCCGTCTGATCTTGACATTCTAGAGGCATAAACATCCCATCTCGAAGGACATGTAGGGCCCGGAAGTGTGGTGAATCAGTAAAGCAATCCACCAATGCTGGTAGAATTGAAATCGGGAGGTCAGGGTTATTAAGCAATAGTAGTAGTGGCGAGGGATATGTTGACAAGGCGAATTTTAATTGTATTGTCTGCCATATGTGTAATGTAATTCCTGGTGGTGATGTTAGTTGGGCAGATGGTCTAGCTGCTGACCATGATATCCACGGTAGGGTCCAGAGGGGTTGGTCCGTGAGTGTTTCCTCAATATCCAGCCATCTCTGTTCTGGTGAACCGGTCATCCAGTCCACAATCCTGGTCAGATGCGCTGCATAATAATATAAATTCGTATCCGGGAGAGCGAGTCCGCCGCATTGTTTTGGCTTACAAAGCGTGGCGTATTTTAGTCTCGGGCGTCCATGAGGCCAAATAAATTTGGTGAAAAGTTTACGGATCTGCTGATGATATGATCTCGGTAAGAAAAGTAGAAGGGCCTGGTATAAATACAAGAGACGGGGGAGGAGATTCATCTTTATTACCCAGACTCTCCCGGTTCACATAAAAATTTGGGGTTCCATGCCATAATGTCTGATTTAAATGTATTTAGCAAAGTTATATAATTAAGTGCAAATAGTTTCGTGAAATCTGCAGATAATCGGATCCCTAGGTAAGTCAGTGAGAAAGAACACCATCAAAACGGGTATTTCTCTCTCAAACATTTTCTCCTTGGTCCCGGTATTGCGACCGCTAGGATTTCAGATTTATTGTTGTTAATTTTAAAACCTGAGAGGGAACCATACTGCTGTAATTCAGTAAGTACTTCAGGCATAGATGCTACTGGGTCCGGCAGAATAAACATAAGGTCGTCTGCATAAGCAGAGACCTTATGTTCCAGATATTTACCTCGGAGTCCTTTAATTTGGGGATTTTGTCTAATTGAGGATAGAAGCGGTTCTAGGCTGAGCGCAAATAGTAGTAGGGACAGCGGGCAGCCTTGTCTTGTACCGTTTAATATCGGAAATGGAGGTGTGAGGGCGCCATTTACTTTGACCCTTGCTGCTGGTGTAGAGTAGAGGGCCTTTACGCATTGGATAAAGTCTGCTCCAAGTTTAAAATGTTGTAAGGTTTGGAACATAAAGGGCCAGAGTATTCTGTTGAAGGCCTTTTCGGCATCTGTCGACAGTAATAATAATGGTGCGGACAAATTATTGGACCGGGCCAATGCGTTAAGTATCCGTGAGGTTGCGTCTCTTGCTTCAGAGATTTTTTTTTTAATAGTTCACGGCTAGGTGACCAGACATGAGGGAACCTTAAAATGTCTTTAATTGATATAATGCCGAGCTAAGTGCTATAGAAAGGAATTTACCCAGCAAAAATTTTGAGAGGAGTAGAGGTATAAATTTTATGTTGGCAGGATAGACTCAAAGTCTACATTGAAAATAGAGGGTCTTTGTAAGTCAGATTGAACTTTTGATCTGAGATAAGAAATCTAAAAATTAAATGTGGAAATAATCTGAAGTGCAATACTGCCCTCTAGAGGATAGTAAATATTATATTTAAAATAATGAATAGATTGCCAGCGACGTCAAATTGACTATAATTGGAGACACGACAATGCAGTCAGCCATTCCAGGACATGAGGCATTCAGAGACTTACACACAAGGCTAGCAGACCATCCCAGGACAATGCACTCAAGATTTCACACCAAATCTCTAACTCACACCAAATCTCTAACTCCCATGCATTGATTATCTGATATTGATAATTTTCACATATTCCAAAAACAATATTACATAAAGAATATTCCAAGGCAGTAACTCATTTAATCCAGATTGGAGGTAATGTATGAAAGCTATTTTTATTCAGATTAATGTAATTATATATATATTTGGAGTATTTCTTGCAACAGATAGACTGAGATTTCTCAGATTACTGTTAGATCTAAAGTCTTCAAAATATTTCTATATCTGCAGATAGAGATATGAAGAAGAATTGGATATAAGGATTTATCCTAAAGAAACTGTTGCAAAGATTGATATACCAATATATATATATTGAATTTGGAAATTACTGTGATTGAAATTAATAAGCAAGGAATTATATAATTACAATATAAAAAGCAGAAGATTAGAAGTTTAATTCTCGATATTAGGGGAGGATTCACTAAATAAGTTTTTATTACTTATCATTCTAACAATAGAATAAGTGACAGCTCATCTTTTGTTGATCCAAGTAGCATAGAGAGATACATATATCTCTACAAGATCTAGCTTGTTAAACATTGGTTTGCTGGGAAATGCATGTTTCGTTAAGCAGAATTGTTTATTAACCATTTGTGTATTAGTTACTAACTAATAAGGTAAATGATATTAATCATATATGCAGTTACTAACAGGAGATAAATATATTGTGAAGCTAGTTTCTATGTGCTGATGGATTTTGTGGTTTATAAATTTTTGTTAATGATATGAGATTTGAAACTTTTTTGTATACGTAATAAATATATATATTTTTATCCGATTATTGATTAGTGTATTCTTCAAAGCAAAACACAGACAAAAGAATTTAGGAGAATTTCTAGGAAATATAAACGATTGATTTGTGTATCGTATAAGTTTCTTATTGAATAATAATTCCTGACAGTTTGTGTTCTCTGAATAGCCGAAGCAGTACTTTTTCATGGGGATTTCACTGCCCTCGAACAGGCACCGTATGTGCAGGCAATTCGCCAGAATTTGGCGAATTGCCTGCTCTCTGGATAGCCGAATGGCCAAGAAAGGTAACCGAACGCTGATTTTCAGCATTCGGTTACCTTTCTCCAGCAATTCGGATCTCTTTCAATTACCCTGATTGTCTTGGCATAAAATCGGCTAAAGCTGGGCACAGATGTCCAACAAATCAAAATTTTAAAAAAGACAGCCTTAAATTAAAATTTTCAACTCTGACATAATTTTATGTTTTTTCTTTTTCATATTTTACTCTTTTATGTTGAAATAATCTTTATATATATATATGAGACACCTAATTTTTTTTTTCTTTCCAGCTCAATTAATTCTTATCTTTTTAGTTAAAATAGATTTCTGTGTAACATAAAGCATTAAACCGTCTGAATATACAGACTTAATCCTATGTACTCTAAATATTTACCTGCATGTCAGACCCACACAGTTTCTAAAGATATTTCTCTTAGAGAGCCCTGTCGCGGAATAAAATATTTACCTTATTTATAGCGTGTGGTGGAACGTCTGACCTTACTCTCTCTGTCATGTCTGCACAGACATTCTGCGTTGTGTCGTCCTATCGGCAGAGTATACAGTATGTGAATGGTCTAGAAATGATTCAAATAGAAACAAAATAAATTTAAGAAAATGATGATGCCAAGCTGTCCCCAATATACTGATCAAAAATAATACACGTGACTTGGCTCATCTATAATGGCCAAGCTGATGATCATGGAAACTGCAGACGAACATTTGACATGATAAAAATGTATCCATGGGTTCAATTAAATTTTTCTCAATTGCTGAAATCTACAGCTTTTTCGAGTATCTTTTTTTTGTTCTGAGGCTTTAAATGAGGGAATGTCAGTATTTTGATGCCTGCTAAAAATACGGCTCCATTATCGCATTCCTCTGCTTCATAGATTCAATTGAAATTTAATGGTGAGACAAATTTAAAAAAAAAATTGAATGGTGAACGGGGCTGATTAATGACTAACATTCATTTGAAATGATGTGGGTTTACTATTTCTGTGCAAAGCAGGGAGACACCTCTAAATGTCCGCCATCCAGAGCAGCCAGCAACATGTCTCACCCCTCAGGTACTGCACTCCAGACTGTTGTCTCTAAGACAACTTCCCTTAGTGTAAGGAAATAGTTATTATTGTAAATACAAATCTATACACAAGCAGGGTAATTCAAAGAGAATCGAAAAGTCACTGTACATCACCACAGGGTCCCCGAATTGCAGGGAAAGGCTGCCGCAAACCCGACGAAAACTAACCGCAAAACCAGGCGAATGCACACTGAAAACCCGCAAAAACATCTGGAGAAAACCACAGAAAAAAACCCGAGCAGGAGCCGATCACACGCAGCGAAGCCGCCGGAAAAAGCCAACACCGCAGAAGAGTGAAGTGAATAAATTAGCAAAACAGTTTGCTTGAATGTTTGAAAAGTGAAACGCTGTTTGCAAAGAAACTACAGAGCGAAAATGTCTGAAATTTACATATGAGGTCCAATGAATGATAATAAAAAGGTCTGTTACAGAAAAAAGAAGTAAACTTAAAAAAACAACAGAAAAATGCTTAAAATATCTTTAAAAAATCTATAAAGAGACTCTTTACTGCTTAATTTTATAATGAATGGTTTATTGGATATTGAATTAAAACCGGAATATTTTTAACATTTTAGTCTATGGGATTCTCCTGAATAAATCTGCCACATGAAACCACCGAATGGCAGGGCATTAGGGGAACATTTCACTGCTGGTTTTGTCGGGTATATTGGAAGGGAAAAATTAAAATGGATGCCTGTAGCCATTTTGTTTTAAATAGAAAGTCTTTTCTTTTTCAATTTTCTCTAGTTTTAGAAATGAACAGAGATTTTTTTTTTTGTTTTGTTTTGAAAAGTTTTTATTCATTTTTCGAAGACAGTTGTAACAGGCATTTGGCATGTGTCAAAAAACAGGTCAGTCACAGAATGAGCAAATTGCCCAGAGGTAGTCAATATAAACAGACAGCGAAATATACAACGTTTCTTTGTCAAAAGATATGTTACATCAATCAAACATAATGTCGACAATGTTGTATTGTATTGTGAAGATCTATAAATGAAGTTTTGGCCGTGTGCAGTGTTGATCTGAGTTGGTCATTCGTGAGATGTAAATTACATTGTAGGAAGCTATTTCACATTTGCAAAGAAACAACTGAGCGAAAATGTCTGAACTATACATATGAGGTCCAATGAATGATAATAAAAAGGGCTGTTAAAGAAAAAATAAGTAAAGTTAAAAAAAATCCAGAAAAATGCTTAAAATATCCTAAAAAATCTATATATAAAGAAACTCTTTACTGCAGAATTTTATAATGAACCGTTTATTAGATATTGAATTAAAACCGGAATATTTTTAACATTGAAGCCTATGGGATTCGCCTGAATAAACCTGTCGAATTAAACCACCGAGTGGCAGGGCATTTCGGGAACCTTTCACTGCTGGTTTGTGTTCTCTGAATAGCCGAAGCAGTACTTTTTTATGGGGATTTCACTGCCCTCGAACAGGCACCGAACAGGCATCGTATGTGCAGGCAATTCACCAGGATTTGGCGAATTGCCTGCTCTCTGGATAGCCGAATGGCCAAGAAAGGTAACCGAACGCTGAAAATCAGCATTCGGTTACCTTTCTCCAGCAATTCGGATCTCTTTGAAATACCCTGAAGGTCTTTTTGAATCTATTTGAAGTGACAGAGCTGCATCTGGAGGATGAACAACTCCTATATACTTGAAAACGAGAGAAATCTCAAATGTATCCTTCCTGGTAAAATACTTTGCAAATAAATAAATAAATATAGCCCAGCTTATATATAGCTGAGCAAGTTCCTGGACAGGACACTCGTCCCTGCAGTTATTGTGAAGAACCTATTTATAAAAATAATACGATCATATCACCTGTGCTGCGCTTTACATATCTGGCAAACCTGGCCTGTTAGGGGTACTTGAGTTGAGGACCAGGGTTGGGAAACACTGCCTAATGAACGCTAACAGGGTTATTCAAAGAGATTCGAATGACTGCCGAAAGGTAACCGAACGCTGAAAATCAGCATTCGGTTACCTTTCTTGGCCATTCGGCTATTCAGAGAGCAGGCAATTCGCCAAATGTTATAGGCTTCAATGTTAAAAATATTCCCATTTTAATTCAATAACTAATAAACCGTCTATTACAATGTTCTGCAGTAAAAAGATTCTTTAGGATCTTTTAAGCATTTTTCGGGATGTTTTTGCCAAAACATTTTAGTCGATTCTTTTTAAACGTTTGTTCTTTTTTTCTGTAACCGCCCTTTTTCATATCATTCATTGGACCTCATATGTAAATTTCAGACATTTTCGCTCAGTAGTTTGTTTGCAAACAGCGTTTCACTTTTCAAACATTCAAGCAAACTTTTTTTTTCACTCCATTTGTCTGCGGTGTCAGGTTTTTCCGGCGGCTGCTCTGCACTGTGATCGGCTCCTGCTCGGGTTTCTCCGGCAAGTTAATCCAGATGTTTTTGCGGGTTTCGGTGTGCTTTCGTCCTTGTTTTGCGGTTAGTTTTCGGCAGGTATGTGGTGACTTTTCCCTGCATTACGGCGGCCCTGTGGTGCTCGCTGAATACACCGCAGGGTCTCTAAAATGGGATCGCCAAATTGCACCAAATTGAAGAGAACGAAAAATCACCGAACGTATGGTGGCTTTTCGATGCTCTTTGAATAACCCTGTAAGTATATTGTTCAGGTGAAGAATTGTTAACGGTAGGATACGTGACTTTAACACATGCGACCTATATTACCTTCCTGATTCTAATCCGCTTTAAAATCCACTAGCGCATCGGTGATGATTGTGCAAGCTTACTGTACTTAACATAGGGAGCGCAATCAGTAATAAGTGTTAATGGTATTTCACAGTCCTAACGCTAATTACCGCACCAATGCACAAACCAAAATTTTACTGACACCTAAAAGCTGGTGCTGATTCCACTTCTGCAAAATCATTTAGCACCCTCTTAATCCCCTCCCAATAAATCCGATACTCACCTCACATCCGGCAGTGAGAACAGTGGCCTGATGCACCGCTTGTCCTGGCCATGAGCAGAGTGAGACTGGGAATTTATAGTCCCCAATCTCCCTCCACAATCACTCCGCAGTGCTGCGTAATCTCACGAGAGCGAGATCGCGCAGGGCTCGTGGCCCAGCCTCGCAACCCTCCATGGAGTTCTAAGGACTCCAGGAGGCGATATTGGTTGCTGCGTGGGATCACTACCACGAGTACCACAGAGATTAGCATTTCGTTCCTGGGCAAGGTGCTAAAGTAGTGCCTGCTCCTGAATCGAACGCTAAAATAGGGGATGCTATGGGGAAACCTGCGGTGCAGGTTTTTCCCGTCTGCTTCCTCAATATAGCATTAGGGAAACAATAGGGCTGTCTAGTCCAACTAGGATGTCTAGTCCAATATTTTGTAATTTTTTTGCACAAATTGTTATAAAATGATTCTGAGGGCATAAAGGTGGAGGAAATCGTGGTTAAACTCCATCTTAATAGGAGACCATGCATTGGGAAAGTCCTTCAGAAACCACAAAATGGTGTTTGCTCTGTGGAGAAGATACTTGAAAACGTATTTTGGAAACCAATGAGAGGCACAGAATGACAGATTGTAAAGTTAAAAGTAGACTTTTGAAAACATCTGGTTCTTTTCTGACAGCAGCCTCTGAGGGAAGCCTACGCAGCAAACCAATGTTTGTGCATAAGCATGCTTTCCATTTATAGGGGGAAGCAAATTACACTTCTATGGGTTACAGTATACTGCTGTGCATATAGGCAAAATAAATACATAAAAAATGATAAAAGGAACATTCAGAACACATCATTGACTCCATGATGAAATGATAAAAGGAACATTCAGAATTCATCATTGACTCCCAGAGTACTCCTTAATCCCTCCACTACAATGTGATTTTTCCATAAAACCGCAAACAGGACTCAGGCCTCTACCAGGACCCTGGACAATACAAAACAAAGGATCCCTGGAAAAAGGCTACAGTATGGGCTGAAGTGTTGAGAAGTTTTTATTGCTGTGTACAGGGCTGGACTGGGACAAAAAAACAGCCCTGGACTTCATCCAGACCGGCTCACTCCGATATGCAAACACGCAGGGCTGGATTAATATATGGATATGGACTGGAGCAGGGCCAGCACAAGACATTGTGCTGCCTGGATCCAAGGATGAAATACTTCCCCCCCCCCATGCCCACCAAAACATGTTGATGCATATCACAGAGTGGCACAACAATAAAACGCACAGTAATGTGCGGTGTGTAAGAGCGTATCACAGAGTTCCACAGCAATAAAACCCACAGTAATGTACAGTGTGTATGAGCGTATCACAGAGCTCCACAGCAATAGAATTAAAAAATAATTATGGATTATTAAAATAGTATTTTAATAAGAATTATATATTCATGTAAATGTAATTTGAAGAATTGAAATAAATATGCATTAAAATAGACTTAATTTAAATTAGAATATTGATTTTATAAAAAATAAATCATATGATAAATATTAAAATATACTTTAATAAAATGTAATTCGGGTACACTTTTAAGGGGCACAGAACTGTGACATACCTTGAGAATTACCAGGAGAATGAACTATCTAGACCAAATAACCAATTTGGAAAGTGAGATAAATGGGAGAATTTTTTCTGGTTTAGCTATTTTGACCTAGAATTTGGACATGTCTCCCTGCTACATGGCTATGGCTGATTAGCAAATACTTTCCTGAGCTCTGCAGACTCCTGTGATAATTAACCCCTTGAGTGCTCCTATAGAGAAAGCACAGCACTGCCACACTGAGCTCTGGCTTAATAGGCTATAGAAAGGGAGCAGGGGAGAGGGACTGTCAGGTCAGAGGATCTGTCAGATTTACGGCTCCCTGCATGCCTGGTTGTGAGTCTGGCCACTATACTGCTCTCGGGAGACGCATCAGTGTCGAGGTATAAGACATAAGGATCCCTGGAAAAAGGCTACAGTATGGGCCGAAGTGTTGAGAGGTTTTTATTGCTGTGTACACTCTCACTTGGCATGTTTAGTCAATACCTTATGTATTTTCAAATTTTGGGGATGGCTCCTGGTCACAGCACACAGCACAGGAGAGGTTTGTAGCAACATGTGGTGCTATGGCTGCTGCTGGCTTCAAACTCCGAAGCTGCCAGTCACTGGAAGAAGAAGCTGTAAGTAAAATGTGGAGCGGAATCCTCGCAGTCTCTGGATTCCGCTCCTTTACACAGAATAAAGCCATAGCCAGCTCCAGAATCCATGTGTGGGTGTCCAAGGAAGCCCCCCTAACCCACCCCTGCAATGCAGAAATACTTCAGACCTTTGAAACAAGTGCTGACATTCCACACTAGTGTTATCCAGTCCTGGTTATACTAAGTGCTGGACTACGTTTAAAAAAAAAAAAAAACCCCAGGCTCAGCCGCCCACTGACCCATCGGCTCCTCTGGATTCTCCCGGTGCTCCCGATTGCCAGAACATGCCTGGCTGTGTAGCTCTTTGTCACATAATGTTTTGTAATTATTTTGTGTCTTTTTGCTTTAGTTTTGCGCTTTATTAGACTGTTAAACCATGCTGTGGGTCAGTGCACATTGATGTACTTTTTATACAGAGGATTGTTCTGATATTTGCTTACTGCACTTGGTAATACATATGGCAGAGATATTTCAATGCTTTGATTTAATTGTTTGCACCTCCCGCACTCTGCCATAATGTATTTAAGGTTTACAGTGCTATCATTACTAAATTAAAGTTTCTTTGTAGGACTTATTACTTGTATTAAATGGAGGTTTTGTAAAGAAGGAGGATACATTCAAGGGTCTACACAAAGCACCGAAATTACTTGCAACTCTGGTACTTTGATTTTCGCTGTACCTCGGCGCAGAGCCGGATTAACATAGGGGTTGATGGAGCAGCAGCTCTAGGCCCATGCCCCAGAATAGGCCCAGAGAAAGGATAACTATGTCAGCACTGATGGGCATTTAGACCCCATATCTCCAACCCTATAGACCCAATAGGGTCATGACCTTTCCAATTATACCAAACATGACAGGTTTTGTATAACAATAAAAGTAAAATAATAATTTTTCTCTTTTTTTTTTATAAAGGGAATAATGATGCTGCACTAACTCACCATCTCATTTCTCATGTCACCAACAAGCATGGAGGTGATGGTACAATCCGTTATTATGAATTGTTACATCAAAAACTTAAACTGCTGCACTGCAAAGTGCACGGGGGTGGGGGGACTTTGGAACCCTGCGTCACTAATCTTTACATCTCACAAGGTCAAGTGAGGTGTCATTGGACAGGTCAGATTCTGGCCTTTACATTGATACCAAAGGTGACCATGTACAATCTAAAAGAAAACAAAACCAAAAAAATTAATTATTTATTATTTTTTGTTCCAAAGCTATGGAATTGTCAATTTGTCACTTATAAAATGAGCAATACCACTGCCATTACTCCCCTTCTCATTTGCCATGCTGGGAGCAAAGTCAATCAGGGTAATTCAAAGAGATTCTAAAAGTCACCGCACGTTCGGTGACTTTTAGTTTTCTTCAATTCGGTTCCTTTTGCCGATCCCATTTCGGTGACCCTGCGGTGTATTCAGCAAGCACCACAGGGTCCCCGAATTGCAGGGAAAAGCTGCCGCAAACCTGATGAAAACTAACCGCAAAACCCAGCGAATGCACGCCGAAAATCGCAAAAAAATCTGGATTAACCTGCCGAAAACCACAGAAAAACCCGAACAGGAGCCGATCGCAGCCTCCGACACTGCAGAAGAGGCAGTGAATAAATTAGGAAAACAGTTTGCATGAATGATTGAAAAGTGAAACGCTGTTTGCAAAGAAACTACTGAGCGAAAATGTCTGAAATTTACATATGAGATCCAGGGAATGATAATAAAAAGGGCTGTTACAGAAAAAATAAGTAAACTTAAAAAAAAACAAAAAATCCAGAAAAATGCTTAAAATATCCTAAAAAAATCTATAAATAAAGAGACTCTTTTACTGCAGAATTTTATAATGAACGGTTTATTAGATATTGAATTAAAATGGGAATATTTTTAACATTGAAGCCTATGGGATTCTCCTGAATAAACTTGCCGAATTAAACCACCGAATGGCAGGGCATTTCGGGAACCTTTCACTGCTGGTTTGTGTTCTCTGAATAGTGCTTTTTCATGGGGTTTTCACTGCCCTCAAACAGGCACCGAACAGGCACCGTATGGTCAGGCAATTCGCCAGGATTTGGCGAATTGCCTGCTCTCTGGATAGCCGAATGGCCAAGAAAGGTAACCGAACGCTGATTTTCGGTTACCTTTCTCAAGCAATTCGGATCTCTTTGAATAACCCTGAATGTTTTGGTCTAGATGAAAATACTGGTTCTTGGATAGAAAACTGGCTAAGAGATAGAGTACAGAGAGTGGTCATAAATGGTACATTTTCAAGATGGACATCAGTGGTAAGCGGTGTCCTTCAGGGGTCTGTTATAGGACCAATACTATTCAATTTATTTATAAATGACCTTGAGATAGGCATTGAAAGCCATGTATCAGTGTTTGCAGATGACACAAAACTAGGAAAAGTAATACAATGTGAGCAGGATGTTACTTCGCTGCAGAAAAAGAAGAGAATAAGCGTTTCTATTTAAAAAAAAATCATATTCCAATTTTACATTGAATCCTACAGGATTAGGCTGTTTAGGCCTGCCTTTTCGCTGGAATTTCAGGGCAGTTCGGGATTCTGGGAATAGAAGACACGATAGTCTTCTATGGGGCAAATTCATTGCTGCTGAACGCTGAAATGCAACAAATTTGCGACAAATTGCACTGCTGTTTCCTGTCAATTCAACAGTATTTGGCAAATTGACAGTTTATAGACAAACTGCTCCAAAATTGTACCGAACGGGGAAATTCACCTTTGGTGCAATTTCGGTGGCAAGTTAAATGCTTATTAATGGATGGATTTCACAGAACATCTGGAAGAGCAGTGTCCCCTTGTGGCCATTTACTTTTTGCAATCCTAATGGACATCACTCCCGTTTGGAACCTGCTGAGCCAGATAGCTAAATCATGAGACATCCCTTAAGAAGATGAACGTTGGAAGAACATGTTGTAGAACGTAGAGATAGGTCTAGCATACATAGGCGTCTCTAGGGAGGCCCAGGGGGCAATCCCCCCCCCCCCCCAGGTTATTCCGTGCACCCCACATCGTCGGACCGATGTATCTCCGGCCCCGTGTGTTGTACCCGTCTACCGTGGGTGAACCTGCGCAAGCGTACTGTACTGCGCGCGTCCTATACTTAACATTGTGAGCGCAAATGCGTTTGTGCGCTGGTACGCGGATGGCATTACAATCTATGCGCAGTTTGTAACGCACAGCCTTTGCGTGCATAATTTTAACAACTCCTAAAAGCTGGTGTTAATGGCAAATCTGAACGACCTGGCCGAACCCAAATACAAAAGCCCCAAAAAAAAAAATTTACACATACCAAACCAATAAATTCGAGAAGTTGTGTGTGCATTTTTTATTGCTGCAGCATATATACTCAGATTGACTTTGACAGGCGCAAAAACTTAACGTGAGACAATTGTGGTTCTTAATTCTGATTGGCTGAATGGCGTGAAAAAACCAGTCTGCACACTGATTTCTGCGCCAACATTGCTGCGCGCACGTTTGTGCGTGTCCGTTTAACACGCGTTATTGCTCGACGGATGAAAAAAAAGTGCGAGGATTGTAATTCCAGCATTGATTTCTGCGCGTTAACGCTTGGCGCCAAAATTCACGCGTTGCGAGTGCGTTTTTGCGTGAAGAATGTAATAGGGCCCTTCATGTTTTCACTTGATTGCTGTCATTTTTGGGGTTAATGGGAAGGCTACATGCCTCGCAGTGTATATATTTCACATTTTCACTTGATAACTGGTATTTTAGGAGTTAATGGATAGGCTACATGCCCCACAGTCTATTCATTTCATATTTTCCCTTGATTAATAGCATTTTAGGGGTTAATGGATAGGTTACATGCAACACTGTTTATTATTTTATTGTATTTTCCTGGGTTTATGGCATTTTAGGGGTTATTATGGAAGTTAGGCTATAGGGTCAATTCATATTTAGATACCTTGCTTCTGTCACATTTCGGGGAATCAATTTCGGTGAAAATATGGTTAATTCCCTATTTAGCGAACGGTCACTGTAATCTGCAAAAATTGGAGTTGCTGAAGCAGTTATTGGACCTCGGCAAAAACCACCGAATTGCGGCAAATAAAGTATTGAATTTATGTATCATTGCATCACATTACTCTGGGATTTTGGAATCTTATTTATATATACTTACAGGGTTATTCAAAGAGAATCGAAAAGTCACCATACGTTCGGGGACTTTTCGTTCTCTTCAAGTCAGTGGGATTTGGCGATCCCATTTCGGCGACCCTGCGGTGTATTCAGCAAGCACCACAGGGCTGTTGTAATGCATGGAAAAGTCGCCGCAAACCCGCCGAAAGCTCACTGCAAAACCAGGGTGTACGCACATCGACACACGCAAAAACATCTGGATTAACTCCGCCGAACACGCCAGAGAAACCCGAGCAGTCACCAATCAGAGCGTAGAGCAGCCGCCGGAAAAACCCAAAACCCAATACCGCAGACGAATGGAGTGAAAAAAAAAACAGTACGCTTGATTGTTTGAAAAGTGAAATGCTGTTTGCAAACAAATTACTGAGCGAAAATGTCTGAAATTTACATATGAGGTCCAAAAACGTAAAAAAAAATATTAAAAAAATAATAAAAAAAAAAAAAAATATCTGATTTTTTTTTTGCATAAAAATCTGAAAAATGCTTAAAAGATCCTAACAAATCTATAAATAAAGAGACTTTTTACAGCAGAATATAATAAACGGTTTATTAGATATTGAATTAAAACAGGAATATTTTTAACATTGAAGCCTATGGGATTCTCCTGAATAAACCTGTCGAATGAAGCCACCGAATGGCAGGGCATTTCGGCAACTTTTCACTGCTGGTTTATGTTCTCTGAATAGAAGAAGCATTGCTTCTGTATGGGGATTTCACTGCCCTCGAACAGGCACCGTATCTGCAGGCAATTCGCCAATATTTGGCGAATGGCCTGCTCTCTGAATAGCCGAATGGCCAGGAAAGGTAACCGTACGCTGAATTTCACTGTTTGGTTACCTTTCGCCACAATTCGGATCTCTTTGAATTACCCTGCTAGTTTTTTTTCGATGGTATGATTTAGTGGCGAAAATTATTAGTGCCACCCCAGTTTTGACTGTGGTATCTTATGTGCCCCCCCTATATATTGTTCCTAAAGTTGCCACTGCTAGCATACAAAGGAAACAGAGGGAAGAAGTACCGTAGGTACTGCAGGTATTCTCAATCTAAGGCTGGTGTCAGACGAGCGTAGTGTTCACGTCCGTGATTGCGCCTAAAAGTACGTCCGTGATAGCATGAAAGTAAGTCCATTGGAGCCTGACACATGAAGTACGTCCGCACTGAACTGCGGACGCACAACGGCCGCGGCAAACGGACGCAGGTTAGGCAAGAACGTAATACTGCTAGAACGGACGTGCGGAGTGCGCCACGTCCACAACGTCTGCATAGCTTTGTGTGTGAGTGATGGAGCATGGTCAGACGGACTGCATTTATACGTCCAGCATTTTTGACGGACAGAATGTTTTTTCATTGTAATTTATTTTCCCCTCCTACATCCGTCAAAAAATAACTTCAGTGAAAAAACGGACTGTGTGACCACTACTGCGTCATCCGTACTGACGATGTCCGTACTGCACGGACGTACAGTCCGTAGAAATCACGCTCATCTGACCCTAGCCTTCATGGTAAAGTTTAAACAAGATGAAAAAAAAGGCCTCGTGATTGCACTGGCCAAACCCAATATTCAACAAACCAATTACTTTAATGTGTGTTTGGGCTTACAAGAATGTAAAGACTAAATTCTGGTTACCTGTGACCTAATACATCATTATTTTTTTTTTATTGCTCATCATATAATTTTAGGAATCAACACTAACTTTAATTTTAGGGATATGACTATTAAATAGAACATTAATGGCTCAATTTAAGTTGACACGATTTTGGAAACTTAGCTACCGTTCGCAATTTGGACTTTTTCTCAGTTTGACAGATTTAATTAAGGAATACTGGTAATTTGTTTCCCAGTAAAAAAAAAACAGGTGATTATCAGAAATCACTCTGAAACCCTCAATTTGAATATTGGTGTTGATTTAACAGTACAAATGTAACCCTAACCCTGAAAATTACCCTTTCCCTGAAGGCAAGTCTAACCCCCTAAACAGATGCTTTCTAACGTCCTACAAATACAGTATTAATACATTTTTAGGGTTAGTGTTACCTTTAGCGTTAGGGTTATTTTTAGGGTTTGGGTTAGAGTTATTTTTTAGGGTTAGGGTTATTTTTCGGTTTAGAGTTAGTTTCTTAAGGTTGGTTTTAGGGTGAGGTTTTTTTTACAGCTAGTGTTGCTTTTAGGGAATGGGTTGTTTTAAGGGTATGGGTTATTTTTAGGGTTATGGTTGTTTTTAGAGTTAGGGTTGCCTTTAGGGTCATTTTTAGGGCTAGAGTTTAGTGTTGTATTTAGGGTTAAAAACGTTTTTGGACCAACCTGGGTGTGAAATCCCTAGCCCGCATTAGTCCTGGGTAGCTCTGAACGGACCTATTAAACAGTAAGTTGTGCATTATTTGATACAGATGGGGTCCCAATATACTGGGATATACTTTAATTAATAAAACTGCACTTTATTAAGTGCAGGGCTAATGCCCAATAAAAAGCCGTATATTCAGTCATGCACTTTTCTCCCTGGTATCGTGATAAAGATATCAATCATTGCTTAAAAATAGCTTACGCAGGCAGTATCACCTAGACAGGGTCTCTCAAACATTTTGAAGTGCTCAGGATTTCTGGATCTTATTCAATACTAGTCGTAGGGTTTATGTAACGTGATACACTGTGACCACATAATACCAATAAGCATATTTAATTCATAGTTCCCATGGTTAGATTAAAATCCCTACTAGTACTCCCAATCGATTATCAATAGATTGCTTAGGGTGCAGCATGCACAAGATAATTTCTACACCTGAATGAAATATAGAACTGTGCACCCACTTACTACTAAGGAAAAGAGGCCTAAAGCTAATGTCAGACGAACGCAGTCTGAACGCACTCTGCGTGCGTGCATAACGGACGTACGTACTGACGGAAGATACGGTAGACACCACATGGTCTGTTTTTTGTGACGGATGTAGAAAAAAAAGGGAGATATGGGAAACAAAATTAAATGACCGGTACAGTCAGCCAGACCAAAAAAAACCTCCTGAGCGTCAACTTGATGGACGTTGCAAATGCGTTGCGTCTGATGTCGCGTCATCATGCATACAGGCCGCGGCGTACTCTGGACGCACTCTGGGCGCCTGTCATAGCGCTTTTACGTCGAGGCCTAAATGGCGTCCGTTGCCACTTGCGTGTTGCGTGGCGGTGCGCATGTACTTCGTGTGTTGGTCTCTATTGATCACAAATCAATGCTACGACAGACGTTAAACTGTGCGGCGACACGGACGTGATGACTACATTCGCCCTGGTAATCTCCCGACTCGACTATTGCAATAATCTCTTATCTGGCCCCCCTCTGTCCCGCCTCTCCCCCCTACAATCCATCCTGAACGCCTCCGCCAGGCTAATTCACCTCACCCGCCGCTCTGTCTCTGCCGCTCCCCTCTGCGAGTCCCTTCACTGGCTCCCCATCCACTGCAGAATTAAGTTCAAAATCCTTATCCTTACCTACAAAACCCTCACTAACTCAGCTCCCCACTACCTGTCCTCACTAATCACCAAATACACCCCAGCCCGCTCCCTAAGGTCAAACAGTGACCTGCGCCTAGCTTCTCCCCGCATCACCTCTTCCCATGATAGACTGCAGGATTTCTCACGCGCAGCCCCCACTCTCTGAAACTCTCTCCCTCGTACTGTCAGACTTTCCCCTAACTTCTTTTCCTTCAAACGCTCCCTTAAAACGTTCCTATTTAGGGAAGCGTACCACCCAACTCACTGACGCAACCATCAATCACTCTCACCTTACAGTCCTCTCCTCCTGTTTCCAACCCCAACCCTCCTAGATTGTGAGTTCCTACGGGAATAGGGCCCTCAACTCCTCCTGTACTGTTTGTCAAATGTTGTTCAATGTATTGTAACCCTGTCTATACTGTGCCTATTGTACAGCGCTGCGGAATATGCTGGCACTTTATAAATAAAGAATAATAATAATAATAATTCGTCTGACGCTAGCCTAACTGAATAAAGAAATATAACACGGACACACGAACACACACACAACGGGATTGAAGGTCTTTATATGCATGTGGCAGTAAACGACTTGTTACTAGACATGTGCATTTCGTTTCGGTCCGAATCCCAATTCGGAAGAAAAACATAATTTTCGTATGTAGCGCTCACCCCCGGAGGAGCCGCTGATAAACCCCAGGTTAGTCTCACCGCACTAGGAAAGCACTATACACCAGCACTGTTGTGGATTTTTCTAGATTATATACTTTACTGATCCCAATAAAGCAGCATAATACACATATACGGCATTTGAATGGCAGAAATTCGTAACGCGGGAAAAACACACGGCGGAACAGAAACGGTTAACCCCCTCAGTTCTGGAGTGCAAGTCACGTGAAATGGCTCAAAAATATATACATGTGGTGTCTAGTAGGGATGAGCTGTTCGGTTCGGAGTTCGCATCGAACATATCCTGTTCGCGAACTACGAACATTTTCGCCTGTTCGTTGCGTGTTCACCCACAATGCACCACAATGAACCACAATGCACTTTTCCACTGGCCTGAAGCTTGTAATTGGCTACAGCCTTGCACCTGACCACAGGTCAGGTGCAAGACAGGTTCAAGACTATGCCAATCACGGCTCAGAGTCCTGATTGGGCAAATTTTGCCCAATCATGGGCTCACAGAGCTAAGTCCCGCAGCACACTATATAAGGCTTCACATAGCGCTTCTGCACGTGTTTGAGAGGAGATTTGAGAGGAGATTGATCTTGTGTTAGTGTGTGTTCTTACTGCCAGTCTGCCACCAGCTACTGGGGGGGGGGTCTCATCTACGGGGGGGTCTCATTTCTACCAAATATCTGGGAATTGTTGTAATCTTTTGTGTTCTCACTCCCAGCAACTATTTTGGGGGCTCAGTAATTTCTACAAAATATTTGTGAATTGAGGTAATCTGAGGTAATCTGTGTCTTGTCACTGCCAGCCAGAATTTTGGGGGTTTAGTAATTTCTACAAAATATTTGGGAATTGAGGTAATCAGAGGTAATCTGCCACGCAGAATTTTGGGGGCTCAGTAATTCCTACAAAATATTTGGGAATTGAGGTGATCTGTGTCTTGCCACAGCCAGTGCCATGCAGTATTTTGGGCGTTAGTAATTTGTACAAAATATCTGGGAATTGAGGTGATCTATGTCTTGTCACTGCCAGGAAGTATTTTGGGGGTCAGTAATTGCTACAAAATATTTGTGAATTGAGGTGATCTGTGTCTTGTCACAGCCAGTGCCACGCAGTATTTTGGGCGTCAGTAATTTCTACAAAATATCTGGGAATTGAGGGGATCTGTGTCTTGTCACTGCCAGCAAGTATTTTGGGGGGTCAGTAATTGCTACAAAATATTTGGGAATTGTTCTAATCTGTGTCTTGTCACTGCCACCCATCAGGGGGTCTCACTGATTTATAGGACGTTTCTGGGAATTGTAATCTGTGTCTTGTCACTGGCTGCCAGCTGTCAGGGTGTCTCACGGAGTTATACAAGAGTTCTGGAAATCTTTATACCAGAGTTGAATCAGAGTTCTGTATATATTTAATCTATATATCACTCACTATGTCAGAAAGACCAAAAAGGACAGGCAGACGCTCCCAGACACAGATAAGAGGGCAAGCAGCCTCTGTGTCGGGAGGCTGTGCCTCTGGTCGTGGTGGACGTGGTGCATCCTCTGCAGGGGCACGCTTGTCCTTACTAACTGGTGCTGGCTGTCTTAAGCAGCAGCAACATACAGAAAATTTGGGGGATTGGCTAACCAGGCCATTCTCATCCTCCGAGTTCTCTGCCAGACAGGCTTGTAGTGCTTTACAGTCCACCTCAGCTGCCAAAGCATCTAATGCAGCCTCCATGTCCACAGCTACTCCTGCTGTAGCCTCGCTATCACACATGGAGGAGTCAGCTGAATTGTTTGACTACAATGACAGTGACATGCTGCTTGAGGATGCGCAGCAACTACAGTGCTCTGATTCAATCTCTGAGGTTGAGGAAGGGAATATAATCAACCTAGAGGAAGGGGGTGCCAGTGATGACACACAAATAACTGGCACTCATGTTGCCCCAGCAGCTGCAGCATACTGCCAAGTTGGCTCCAGTGACGAGGAGATAGGGGGTGATGATGACAATGATGATGAGGTCACTCACTCCACCTGGCTGCCAGATCGAACAGAGGAGTCAAGTGAGGAGGAGGCACAAGAAACCAACCAACCATAGCACTAGCCAGTCCAAGGCATCAGATGTCAGAGCTGCTCAGGTGCAGAGCGCTGTTGTCTCAAAGCACACATCCAGGAACTCTGCTGTCTGAGAGTTCTTTAAGAAATGTACAGCAGACCCCACCATTGCTATTTGTAATATATGTCAGATGAGGCTCAAGCGTGGGAAAGACACCGGACGCTTGGGTACCACGTGCTTGAGGTGACATATGACCACCTGCCATGCATCCCGTTGGCGCAAAACTTTGCGTACGTCCTCCTCCTCCTCATCTGTCTCTACCCCACTGTATGTCCTGCCATGTCATTGCCTGCTACAACCTCCACTGACAGGGATGATGCAACAGCAATGCATGTACCAGGTCCTTCCTCACAATGTGACAGCATCCCATCAGCTGAAGAGTTACGCAGTCAGATTACGTTGCCCCAGCTGCTGCAGCGTAAGAAAAAATATAGTCCCAACCATCCCCAAGTACAGCGTCTAAAGGCCAGTTTAGCAAAATTACTCGCATTGCAGCTGCTGCCTTTCCAGCTGGTGGACTCTGCTCCCTTCCGTGAATTTGCTGAATGTGCTGTACCACAGTGGCATGTTCCAAAACGCCATTACTTTTCACGGAAGGCCATTCCAGCACTATACCAGCACAATTCCTTTAGTGTTCCTGCTGGAGCACACTCTGCGGGGAATTATAGATGTGGCTCTAGAGGCAGAGCAGCGGGAGGAAGAGGAGGCCTTCCCTAGCTCTCAAGGACCCAGTCTTTCCGCAGACAGCATTCCAGCGGGTCCTCCTCAGATCAGACAGGAGGAGGATGAGGAGGATGAGGAGGAGGAATATTTGAGTAGTGGGGGCATTGAAGGTGGGGATTCCTCAAGGGAGGGTTTTGTGTGCCCAGAAACACAAGGACTAGTACGTGGCTGGGAGGAGGAAGTGCATGATGGGGTCATCCTCCTCATTGAGCAGGAAGACTCGGAACCTAATGCCACCTCCATCCTACGCTGCATGGGCTCCCTTATTATGCAAAGCCTGCTAAAGGACCCAAGAATTCGTACTATCAAGGAGAGGAATCATTACTGGTTGACAACCCTTCTTGATCCACGATACAAGGATAAAGTTGCAGATCTCATCCTGCCCGCACAGAGGGAGCACAGGATGAAAAAACTTGAAGACGCTCTAAAGCAACACTTGTGTAACACCTTTCCAGGCACTGGTAGGTTACCAAGTGATGACACAGGTGCTTCTGAGGCTGCGGATGATCAGAGGAATAGTGGTGAAGGGCGGGGCCGTTTGACTGATGCCTTTTTAATTTTTTTAGTCCACGACGCCCAGGGATGTCAAATGTAGGCACCCATTGCCAGCGTCTTCACCATATGGTGCAGGGGCATGGGCAGACCTGGATAACTTTCCAGCAGATGATCCACTGGCTTACTGGGTGTTGAGATTGGATCACTGGCCAGAACTTAGCTAATATGCTATGCAGCTACTAGGTTGCCCTTCATCTAGCGTGCGTTCTGAAAGGACGTTCAGTGCCGCTGGAGGTTTTGTCACAGACAAAAGAGTGCGTCTGTCCACCGACTCTGTAGACCGGCTGACATTTATAAAAATGAATCAGTCCTGGATCAGCAGCTATCAATCCCCTGATGCTGACGTAACGGAATAGATCGGGGATGTCTTCTGCATTCACAAAACCTCCAGCACTGAACTCTTCCACAATACCACAAAAGGGTTACGGTGTGAAGGCACTTGTTGCCATGAAAGGCACAATATTTAGCTGCACTGACGCCTGTGCCACATCTATATCATTTTATTTTTTTTGAACCGCAGGGTCCACCCCTGCACTCTTCCACAATACAACAGAGGGGTTACTGTATGAATGCCCTTGCTGGCCTGGCACCAAAAGCACAATATCTGGGTGCACTGACGCCTTTACCAGATTCATATCTTTTTAATATAGGACCGCATGGTCCACCCCTGCACTCTTCCACAATACTACAGAGGGGTTACTGTATGAAGGCACTTGCTGGCCTGGCACCAAAAGCACAATATTTGGGTGCATTGCCACTGACGCCTGTACCAGATTCATATCCTCAGAGGGGTTACGTTGCCGACGCTAAAGGCCCAATTTTAAAGCACCTATTGTTACTTTCATCCAAAGCCTGCATAAGTTTCACCATAATTTAGCCAAAAAAAAATCACTAAACTTTTTCTGCGTGTCCGAAAATGTTTTTTCATACAGGCTGCCGCCCCAAGCAGTTGTTTATGAATAGATTAAAGGAAAAGCATTTACCGTCATTTGAATTGTCATTTTTTTGTTTTTAAATATTTCTATACATCCTAGAAATCCGCCACTTCACGGGCAGGTTATGGGGACCTCCTAGGCACGATATTTGAAGGAATTTTTCATTTTTATTTTTAACCCTTATTTCATGGAAAACTCACTGTCCCTTTAAAAAAAACCTTTTTTTAAACTTTTTTTCCTTGTTTCCTGTCCACCAGGGTACTACCCGGACACCCATACACCTTTTATGGCAAATATCTAGGAGGGCACTCTAAAAATTGAATTTTGAGTCAAATTGACTTGTATTGAGTGTGTCACGGAATGGCCCAGCACCCTCAGCCAGGGGCGGTGCACACGGACATTAGTTCTGGCCAGGGGCAGTTAGGTGCGGTGGCACGCACGGAGTTGGAACGTACTTTTTATTAGATGTGATTATTGTGTGGTGTGATACAGTGTTCCCCGTTGGGTTATTGCGTAATGTATTTTCCCTTTGTCTGCCTTGCCCGCCGCCATTTTCCGATCACCTTGTGGCGCAGTTCAGAATTCTCGATTCGGAAAATGGCCGATTCGAACCATCCGGTTCGAATCGTAAAATGGCCGATTCGGACCATCCGACCCGAATCGGCGACTCCCTGAAGTATAACGGCCAATGGGTCCTGGGAGGGCGGGCAAGGAGTCCCATTGTATTGTAATTTTGTGCAAAGTTGATAAATGCCTGAGCTGTGCATAATAAAGCCAGATTTTGCAGTGCATCCAGCTTCGACTGATGTGTCTTTGTCTCCGCCGTACTTTCGCATCTGAGTGTCCCCCGCGATCTCAGGGTACGGTGACCACCACGATACGATCCGAATCGAGCGCTCTGCCCCTGCATCGGGTATCAGGGCAGAGGCGCTGCGTATGAAGATTCGGTTCCCAGATTGCTTGGCAGAGATCCGAACCGAAGGACGCGGCCGTGCACCGCACTTCGGTACTGCGGTAAGATCCGACTTCTCCGCTGATTCCGCCAGATCCGAAACCCTCTCCAACCCCGATCCGAAAAGCCGTCCCAACCCGATCCGACTCTCCATCCATCCCCGGTCCGAAAAGTCCGCCACCCAAGATACGAAAAGTCACCCGCCCCAGGATCGGAAACGTTTCCCGCATAAGATCTGAAACGTTTCCCCATAAGATCCGAATAGTTCTCCGCGGCTGCCAGATCCGATCTCCGCAGACGTCCCATACCCACAAGGTCAGTGAACCAGTTGCTCGGGACGCTGAGTGCTGTATGGCTCAGTGGTCGGACTGGTTCTAGGCAGGGGTCCCCTCCACCGCCCGCTAACCCTTCCTCAGGGTCACGCCAGGCCGCACGAGACGCCGAGTGCGCGCCACTCGGTAGTCGGGCCAGCGGTAAGCAACGGGGCCACGCAGATAGAGCACACCCGCAGGCGGAACAACATCCCATTCCGTCATAGAGTGCGAGTTCGAATTCGAACATTTGGAAAGTTCGAGTTCGAATGCGAACCGAACTCGGGGGTGTTCGGCTCATCCCTAGTGTCTAGGGTACCTGGGTACTGTGTTCAACTGGCCAGTGAACGAAAAGAGCAATCTTCGACTAGTCACCGTTGGGGCCCTGTGAATTGAATATTTCCAGAATTCGGCCATTTCTTACCGCTGTGACCACAAAACAACTCATACACGCCCTGGTAATCTCCCGACTCGACTATTCCCATGATAGACTGCAGGATTTCTCACGCGCAGCCCCCACTCTCTGGAACGCTCTCCCTCGTACTGTCAGACTTTCCCCTAACTTCTCTTCCTTCAAACGCTCCCTTAAAACATTCCTATTTAGGGAAGCCTACCACCCAACTCACTGACACAACCATCAATCACTCTCACCTTACAGTCCTCTCCTCCTGTTTCCAACCCCAACCCTCCTAGATTGTGAGTTCCTACGGGAATAGGGCCCTCATCTCCTGTACTGTTTGTCAAATGTTGTTCAATGTATTGTAACCCTGTCTATACTGTGCTTATTGTACAGCGCTGCAGAATATGCTGGCGCTTTATAAATAAAGAATAATAAATAATAATAATTGAAGCAATATAACAAGCATGCGTTTCCGTTTCAGAACTGTGGGCCTCGAGGCCTCTCACCCATCCGTCAAACGAACTGTCCAGCACTCGATGCCTCGACCAAAGGATCTTTCTCCGCTGTATACCGGGACTCTGTGCCAAAGAATCTGCTCCCCGCTTGCTGAATCTCTGCAACTGGAACAATCGATCCACCACCTGCACTCCCAATAGATCGTCGCGGCCTCCTAACTCAGGGTCTTGCCGGAACCAGCTTGTCCTCCAAATCTCTCAGGGCTGAGTATGTAGTTGACAGCACGATCTCCATCCCGATCTCCAGCATGAATAAAGCAGCATCCGCACTCCGGCCTGGTTGTGATCCTTGATGATTTCAGTGTGCATCCTACACCTCTCGTGCTCCGCTCACACTCCCCGCGCCAAACACGAGGCTGCCGATGTATATCCTCTGCTGTGTCCAACCCACTTCCTGTCCTCACACCAAGGGTGCTGGGAGATGGAGTCTGCTTTGTCCAGCATAGTCCACAATGTCTCCAGCGCTATCTCCCCCTTGTGGCAGCCATAGTCCAATGCACCAGAGCTAATATTAAAGCAGTGCTACACTCTCCCCCCCTAAACTCTTGGGTCCTCCCAAGGGCATGTAACAGATACATAACATTGCAATATGAACATCAACCAATACACTCAGGCTCAGTAGCAAACATATAATGGGTCAGATATACATCCTCAAGTTGACTCATGTCCCTAGCTACTTCAGCTAGCGAGGCAGACACTTCGGGCAGCCTTCGCACAGTGGTAACAGCTTCTTCAGTGCTATGTCCCGGTGAATCATAGGTAAATCTCTGAGTGGGTAGTATCGAACCTTTGGATTCAGATTCAGTAATTTCCTCTTCAAGTGGAAGGGTTACATTTACAGGCTCAATTCTCTTATCTATATTTGGAGCAGACACTTCTGAGTATGAGCCTTCCAGTGAAGGCATAGAACTGTAATCTATAGACACATCCTCTGGAACTTCGGGTCGGAACTCAGGAGCATCAGGCCTCAGGTTACTCTCACACTGGTCAGAGGCCGGGGTGACTTTTTCAGGCCCAGTGGGGTACACCCAGTCCAGACAAAAACGTCCTTCTTCACGGTTCTCCTCACTTTCTTCAACAGGACGCAACCGCTGAGATCGAGTAACAGGAGTCGAACAAGGAACAGGCGGATTCGGCAAAGAAAGTTCATCTCCAACTGGTATCCTCACAGCCTCTCTCAAAAGGTAGCAAATGATTCCTGTGCCAGTTCTTTAGGGGTCCAGCCCTTCCATCCAGACAGATTTGATATACCGGCAGACCCGGCCATTGCTTGCAGACAATGTAAATTTGAGAACTCCATCTATCGGCCAGTTTGTGCCTTGCAGAAACGCCCAAGTTCTTTAACAAAACCCTATCGCCGGGTTGTAAGTCCTGTACTCGAACTCTCAAATAGTAATTTCGCTCATTCCTCTGTTCTCTACCCTCTGAAGTCAAACGGACCTGTTTGAATGCAGAAGCCAAGTTTTTCCAGAGTCCGTCCACATAATTCTTGTGAGAAGAGACAGATGTCTGATCAAGAGATAGGCCAGAGGCTAGGTCTACTGGCAGCCGAGCTTCTCTTCCAAACATAAGACGTTAAGGTCAATATCCAGTAGCATCGCTCTCAGTACTGTTATACACGTGCACCGGCGTAGCTATGTGGAGGACTCCCAAGTCTGCTTCTCTTTCGTTGACAGTGTCCCCAGCATATTCAGTAGAGTGCGATTAAATCTTTCCGGTTGAGCATCACCTTGGGAGTGATATGGAGTAGTTCGAGTCTTCTGAATTCCTAGTACTTCTAACAACTGTCCAACCAGTCGGCTCTCAAAGTCTCTGCCTTGATCGGAGTGAATTCTCTTTGGTAGGCCGTAATGAACGAAGAATGTCTCCATTAAAACTTTGGCCACTGTAGGAGCACGTTGATCTTTTGTAGAGAAAGCTTGGGCATAACGAGTGAAATGATCAGTCATTACTAGAATATTTCCCTGCCCTCTAGCATCAGGCTCTAAGCACAGGAAGTCAATGCACACCAAATCCATGGGTCCTTGACTTTGCAGGTGGCTCATTGGAGCAGTTCGGGTTGGTAGGGTCTTCCTCTGAATACACCTCAAACACGAATGGCAGTAACTTTCAACTTCAGATCTCATGCAGGGCCAATAAAATCGGTCTCGCACCAGTTTAAAAGTTCTTTCTGCACCCAAATGTCCATGGTCATCGTGCAATGCTCTCAACACACTTTCTCTGTGCTTTGCTGGGAGGAACAATTGTTGCGTTTCTTCAGCATTGTTCGAGGGGCCCCTTCGGTAGACCAGCATCTTCAGCCGCTCCCATTCTTTACAGACCAATCGGGCTCCTTCGGGGGAGTTAGTCAGCAGAAATCCCCTTTGCCCCGTGTTCATAGCTTTTATTGCCAATGCAATCAGAGGGTCTTGCGCTTGATCTGCTCTCAGGTCCTGTTTCGAGAGAGTAGGTAGATTTTCACTCCTCAGCTGTGTGGGATTACAATAAAGTTCTGGAACTCCCGCAGCCATGACTCCTATGGCTTCTGCCTCCACTACTCCCTTGACCCAGAGCTCTGCCCCCTGACATAAGGCTTGCACCCCATCTGGAGTCAACAGAGTCCATTCTGTAGTGTAGGGCCTCCTAGACAAAGCATCTGCATCTCGATTATTAACTCCAGGGCGATACTTGAGGCTGAACTGGAACCCTGACAGAGCGCCTAACCATCGATGTCCTGTTGCATCCAGTTTCGCAGTAGTAAGGACGTACGTAAAAGGATTATTGTCGGTCTTTATCACAAATTCAGCCCCATAGAGATAATCTTTCCACAACCGCCCACTTCAAGGCCAAGAATTCCAATTTATGAATAGGGTAATTCTTCTCTGAAAGCGAAAGACTTCGGCTCACATACGCTACAGGCCTCAGCAGACCATCATATTCCTGATACAAGACTCCCCCTAGACCTTCTCTGCTGGCGTCCACATGCAATTCGTACGGCTTATGAGGATCAGCGTAGGCCAGGACAGGAGCTCGGGTTAGACCCGCTTTCAGTTTCAAGAAGGCACTTTCACACTGATTAGTCCATTCTTCTTGAATCGATTCTCGCACCTTCCGAGGCCCTGGAGCAGACGAATTTCGATTAGGGGCCGTTGAGTCTTCTCAGCCGACCTGACAGTTGTGCAGAAAACCATCATTGACACCCTCCATAAGGAGGGAAAGCCTCAGAAGGTCATTGCAAAAAAGTTGGATGTTCCCAAAGTGCTGTATCAAAGCACATTAATAGAAAGTTATGTGGAAGGGAAAAGCGTGGAAGAAAAAGGTGCACAAGCAGCAGGGATGACCGCAGCTTGGAGAGGATTGTCAGGAAAAGGCCATTCAAAAGTGTTGGGGACTTTCACAAGGAGTGGACTGAGGCTGGAGTCAGTGCATCAAGAGCCACCACACACAAACGGATCCTGGACATGGGCTTCAAATGTCGTATTCTTCTTGTCAAGCCGCTCCTGAACAACAAACAACGTCAGAAGCGTCTTACCTGGGATAAAGAAAAACAGACTTGCTCTGATGCTCAGTGGTCCAAAGTCCTCTTTTCTGATGAGAGCAACTTTTGCATCTCATTTGGAAACCAAGGACCTAGAGTATGGAGGAAGAATGGAGCGGCACACACTGCAAGATGCTTTAAGTCCAGTGTGAAGTTTCCACAGTCTGTGTTGATTTGGGGAGCCATGTCATCTGCTGGTGTTGGTCCACTGTGCTTCATTAAGTCCGGGGTCAACGCAGCCATCTACCAGGAGATTTTGGAGCAGACGAGCTTCATGGGGATGCTAACTTCATTTTCCAGCAGGACTTGGCACCTGCCCACACTGCCAAAAGCACCAAAACCCGGTTCAATGACCGTGGGATTACTGTGCTTGATTGGCCAGCAAACTTGCCTGACCTGAACCCCATAGAGAATCTATGGGGCATTGCCAAGAGAAAGATGAGAGACATATGACCAAACAAAGCAGAAGAGCTGAAAGCCGCTATTGAAGCGTCCTGGTCCTTCCATAACACCTCAGCAGTGCCACAGACTGATAGCTTCCATGCCACGACGCATTGAGGCAGTAATTGCTGCAAAAGGGGCCTAAACCAACGACTGAATACATATGCATGCTCAGGGCCAGCCTGCCTGGAGCGAAGGCTGAAATGCTGCCCCCCCTAAAATGACACCCACACACCCTGAATATATGGAGGAGCCCCTAAAAAAAGACACCCACACCCTGAATATATGGAGGAGCCCCTAAAAAGACACCCAAACCATGAATATATGGATATATTTGCCCCCAACTCCCATGGATATATATATTTGCCCCCAGCTCACATGGGTATATATATTGCCCCAGCTCACATGGGTATATATTGCCCCCCGCTCATATAGATATATTGCTCCCAGCTTACATGGGTATATTGCCCCCAGCTCACATGGGTATATTGCCCCCAGCTGACATGGGTATATTGCCCCCAGCTCACATGGATATATTTGCCCCAGCTCACATGGATATATTTGCCCCCAGCTCACATGGGTATATATTGCCCCCAGCTCACATGGGTATATATTTTTTTTAGAAAGGATTTTACCAGGAAGGATACATTCAGATTTCTCTTGTTTTCAAGTATGTCCTGGGTGGCGAGTATGTACCGTTAAGTGTTTTGCCCAAGGACACTTACTGGAGAGGAGCTCTTACTGGGATCGAACCCATGTCTCTACAGGCTCTCTCCATGCAGAGCAGTGATGTTACATATATTGCCCCCAGCTCACACGGATATATTTTCCCCCAGCTCATATCAGTATATATTACCCCCAGCTCGCCTCTCACCTCCTCTGCTGGCCCCAGGCTCCGCCGGTGTTCTTCTCCATACGAGGAGGCGAGCGGCCGCTGACATGCAAGTTGGGAACCACCTGACCAGCCGCATTCTCGCGAGATCGCATGCTGGTCAGGTGGTTCTTATCCCAGGCGAGCGGCCAAGCTGCATGTCAGCGGCCGCTTGCCTCTAGGGAGAGGAACGTCGGCACCGGCGGTGGTGATTTTAAAGTGGCAAATCCGCTCGGTGGCACTGCCCCTGTGCGCCGGCGGCAAAGATGCTGGTGCGGCGCAAAAAAAATAAATATATATAGTGCATCGGCCGCGGATTTGCCGCTTTAAAATTCTGCCGCCTGGAGCAAGTGCACCACATTACTCCATCATCGAGCCGGCCCTGTGCATGCTTATACTTTTCAGAGGTCTGATATTGTTCTATGTACAATCCTTGTTTTATTGATTGCATGCATGTAATATTCTAATTTTCTGAGATTGGGGATTAGGGGTTTTCATGAGCTGTAAGCCATAATAATCACAATTTTGACATGAGTTTGAACTATCTTGCTCTGCATGTAATGAGTCTATCTCATATTAGTTTCACCTTTTAAGTTGCTTTACTGAAATAAATGAACTTTTGCACGATATTCAAATTTTTCGAGTTTCACCCGTATGTTTCTTTTTTAGTTGGCCCAGTTCATGGCTTACATTGCCTCAAAAAATAAATAAATATATACAGCCAGTACCAAAATAATCCCATAGGTTTCAAATGTTTTTATTAAACTGTTTATTTTTTTCTGTTGCAGCAACAAGCCATTTTATTTTATACTAGATGTTAAGCCTGCCTGAAGGGCAGTCTATTGTAGAGGATCTGGCTGCTCAGTGCTCCCAATAATGTTGCTGCTTGGTGCACCCAGGATGTGGCTTCTAAGTGCTCCCCAGGATGTGGCTGCTCCACGCACCCAGGATGTGGCTACAGGATCTGGCAGCTCGGTGCTCCCCAGGATCTGGCAGCTCGGTGCTCCCCAGGATCTGGCTGCTTGGGGCACCCAGGATCTGACTGTTTAGCGCTCCCAATGATGTGGCTGCTTTGCACACACACCCACCTCTAGCTGCCACAGATTGGGTCACGAACATATCTATACTATAAAAGAGTAAGCCTTGAAGTGTCCGTCGCCAAAAGCGGTCTGCGCATGCGCGACGGACATTTGAAAGTGGCCGTTAAAACAAGCAGGTAGCTGCGCGTGCCGGCCGCCTGCAAAAAAAAAAAAAAAAAATCAGCACGAGCCGCGCGCAGCTACCCGTGTGTTTAAACGCCGCAAGCCCCGATCCTCCAGCGGTGACCGTCCTCCGGCTGTCGCGGCCTGCTCGGCGGGCATCCAGGCTCAGGCGAGCCCCCGGCTTGGTTTAGGCCTACAGGCCCAGCCGAGCCGGGGACTCGCCTAAGCCTAGAGGCCGGCCGAGCAGCCAGCGACAGCCGGAGGACGGTCACCGCTGGAGCTCAGGGCCGAAGTTCCCAAAACATACTCCCCTAAATTGGCCCTGAGCTCCAGCGGTGACCTCCTCCGGCTGAGCAGGCTGCTAGGCCGGCCTCCAGGCTCAGGCGAGCCCCCGGCTCGGCTTGGGCCTACAGGCCCAGCCGAGCCAGGGACTCGCCTAAGCCTGGAGGCCGGCCGAGCAGCCAGCGACAGCCGGAGGACGGTCACCGCTGGAGCTTAGGGCCGAAGTTCCCAAAACATACTCCCCTAAATCGGCCCTGAGCTCCAGCGGTGACCTCCTCCGGCCGAGCAGGCTGCTAGGCCGGCCTCCAGGCTCAGGCGAGCCCCCGGCTTGGCTTGGGCCTACAGGCCCAGCTGAGCCGGGGACTCGCCTAAGCCTGGAGGCCGGCCGAGCAGTCTGTGACAGCCGGAGGACAGCCACCGGTGGAGCTCTGGGCCAATGTAGGGGGATGTTGCCTACACATACTCACCGACATCGGCCCTTAGCTCCTCCAGCGATGGCGGTCCCGCTTCCAGCGTCCTCTCTCTCTCCGTTGGTCGCCGGTATGACGTCACGAAAGCCTTTGACCCCGGGTCAAAATGCCGGGGTCAAAGGCTTTCGTTACATCATGCCGGCGACCAACGAAGAGAGAGAGGACGCTGGAAGCGGGACCGCCATCCCTGGAGGAGCTAAGGGCCGATGTCGGTGAGTATGTGTAGGCAACATCCCCCTACATTGGCCCGGAGCTCCAGCGATGGCTGTCGCAGGCAGCTCGGCCGGCCTCCAGGCTTAGGCGAGCCCCCGGCTCGGCTGGGCCTGTAGGCCCAAGCCAAGCCGGGGGCTCGCCTGAGCCTGGAGGCCGGCCGAGCAGCCTGCGACAGCCGGAGGACGGTCACCGCTGGAGCTCAGGCCGAAGATGCCAAAACATACTCCCCTACATCAGCCCTGAGCTCCAGCGGTGACTTCCTCCGGCTGTCGCTGGCTGCTAGGCCGGCCTCCAGGCTAAGGCGAGCCCCCGGCTTGGCTTGGGCCTACAGGCCCAGCCGAGCCGGGGACTCGCCTAAGCCTAGAGGCCGGCCGAGCAGCCAGCGACAGCCGGAGGACGGTCACCGCTGGAGCTCAGGGCCAATGTAGGAGGATATTTCCTACACATACTCACCTACATCGGCCCTTAGCTCCTCCAGCGATGGCGGTCCCGCTTCCAGCGTCCTCTCTGTCTCCGTTGGTCGTCGGTATGACGTCTCGAAAGCCTTTGACCCGGGGTCAAAGGCTTTTGTGATGTCATACCGGCGACCAACGGAGAGAGGACACTGGAAGCGGGACTGCCATCGCTGGAGGGCCGATGTAGGTGAGTATGTGCTCTCCACACCCACCCTGCTTGCTCGGCCAGTATCCAAGCTTAGGCGAGCCCCCGGCTTGGCCTGGGCTTAGAGGCCCAGCCGAGCCGGGGACTCACCTAAGCATGGAGGCCGGCCGAATTGCCTGCTCGGGCGTCCTCCAGGCTCAGGCGAGTCCACGGCTCGGCTGGGCCTCTAGGCCCAAGCCAAGCCGGGGGCTCACCTAAGCTTGGATGCCGCCCGAGCTACTTGCTTGGCCGGCATCCAGGCTAAGGCGAGCCCCCGGCTTGGCCTGGGCCTAGAGGCCCAGCCGAGCCGGGGGCTCGCCTGAGCCTGGATGCCGGCCATACACACACACACTGTAAAAACCATATATGTGTGTGTATATATATCCACATGGGGTTACAGTGTGTGTGTGTGTGTATATATATATATATATATATATGTGTATATATATATATGGACTGCGCATGCGCGCAGCCCATGGGGTGCTGTGGCGGTTGGATGCGCGCGCAGCCGGGTGCGCGCGCGCCACCCGCCGCAGCACGCCCAAAGCGTCCTACGGAGGTTTGCTGCGCGCACATCCAACCTCCGTTGGACGCTTTGGGCGTGCTGCGGCAGGTGGTGTGCATGCATCCAACCGCAACAGCCTGTTACGGAGGTTGCCACGCGCCTGAGCCCAGCGCCTGAGCCCAGCGCCTGAGCGCAGAGCCCAGCGCCTGAGCGCAGAGCCCAGCGCCTGAGCGCAGAGCCGAGCGCAGAGCCCAGCGCCTGAGCCCAGCGCCTGAGCCCAGCGCCTGAGCGCAGAGCCCAGCGCCTGAGCGCAGAGCCGAGCGCAGAGCCCAGCGCCTGAGCCCAGCGCCTGAGCCCAGCACCTGAGCGCCTGAGCCCAGCGCCTGAGCCCAGCGCCTGAGCGCAGAGCCCAGCGCCTGAGCCCAGCGCCTGAGCGCAGAGCCCAGCGCCTGAGCCCAGCACCTGAGCGCAGAGCCCAGCGCCTGAGCGCAGAGCCCAGCGCCTGAGCCCAGCGCCTGAGCGCAGAGCCCAGCGCCTGAGCGCAGAGGCCTGAGCCAGCGCCTGAGCGCAGAGCCCAGCGCCTGAGCCCAGCGCCTGAGCGCAGAGCCCAGCGCCTGAGCGCAGAGCCCAGCGCCTGAGCCCAGGGCCTGAGCGCAGAGCCCAGCGCCTGAGCCCAGCGCCTGAGCGCAGAGCCCAGCGCCTGAGCCCAGCGCCTGAGCGCAGAGCCCAGCGCCTGAGCGCAGAGCCCAGCGCCTGAGCCCAGCGCCTGAGCGCAGAGCCAGCGCCTGAGCGCCTGAGCGCAGAGCCCAGCGCCTGAGCCCAGTGCCTGAGCGCAGAGCCCAGCGCCTGAGCCCAGCGCCTGAGCCCAGCGCCTGAGCCCAGAGCCCAGCGCCTGAGCCCAGCGCCTGAGCGCAGAGCCCAGCGCCTGAGCCCAGCGCCTGAGCGCAGAGCCCAGCGCCTGAGCCCAGCGCCTGAGCGCAGAACCGAGCGCAGAGCCCAGCGCCTGAGTGCAGAGCCCAGCGCCTGAGCGCAGAGCCCAGCGCCTGAGCGCATGAGCCCAGCGCCTGAGCGCCTGAGCCCAGCGCCTGAGCCCAGCGCCTGAGCGCAGAGCCCAGCGCCTGAGCGTATAGCCCAGCGCCTGAGCCCAGCGCCTGAGCCCAGCGCCTGAGCCCAGCGCAGAGCCCAGCGCCTGAGCCCAGTACCTGAACACAGCCCAGCGCCGAGTGCAGAGCACAGAGCAGAGCGCCAAGCAGAGCACAATAGATGGCACAGAGCAGAGCACAACCCATTAAAGGCACAGAGCCGAGCACAATAAACGCCACAGAGCCGAGCACAATAAACGCCACAGAGCCGAGCACAATAAACGCCACAGAGCCGAGCACAATAAATGCCACAGAGCCAAGCACAATAAACGCCACAGAGCCAAGCACAGCACAATATACGGCACAAAGCACAGCACAATAAACGGCACAAAGCACAGCACAATAAACGGCACCGAGCACAGAACCAAGCACAACACAATAAACGGCGCAGAGCACAATAAAAAGCAGAGCACAATATACGGCACGGAGCAGAGCACAGAGCCGATGTGCAGAGCCCAGCACAGAGCCGAGCAAAACAGAATAAACGCCACAGAGCCGAGCACAATAAACGCCACAGAGCGAAGCACAATAAACGCCACAGAGCGAAGCACAATAAACGCCACAGAGCGAAGCACAATAGACGCCACAGAGCCAAGCACAATAAACGGCACAGCGCCGAGCACAGCATAATATACGGCACAGAGCACAGCACAATAAACGGCACAGCCAATCACAGCACAATAAACGGCGCCGAGCACAGAACCAAGCACAACACAATAAACGGCGCAGAGCACAATAAAAAGCAGAGCACAATATACGGCACGGAGCAGAGCACAGAGCCGATGTACAGAGCCCAGCACAGAGCCGAGCAAAACAGAATAAACGCCACAGAGCCGAGCACAATAAACGCCACAGAGCCGAGCACAATAAACGCCACAGAGCCGAGCACAACAGAATAAACGGCACAGAGCCGAGCACAGAGCCAAACACAGCACAATAAATGGCACCGAACCAAGCACAACGCACCACACTTATCAATAGACTGCCTTCTGGGCAGGCTTTACACCTAGTAATATATATATAAATTAAATGTCATATAGTGTGTGTGTGTTATATTATCACGGACACACACACATATACATTATATATGACATTTTATTTATATATATATATATGTCATGGGCATTTAAGAGGAGTGTCAAAGATATATTTAATTATATATAGGGGTCACGGATATTTAATAGGGTTGTCACAGATATACAGTCAGATCCAGAAATATTGGGACATCGACACAATTCTAACATCTTTGGCTCTATACACCACCACAATGGAGTTGGAATGAAACAAACACAATGTGCTTTAACTGCAGACTGTCAGCTTTAATTTGAGGGTATGTACAGTCAGGTCCAGAAATACTGAGACATCGACACAATTCTAACATCTTTGGCTCTATACACCACCACATTGGAGGTGGAATGAAACAAACACAATGTGCTTTAACTGCAGACTGTTAGCTTTAATTTGAGGGAATGTACATCCAACTCAGGTGAACGGTGTAGGACTTACAGCAGTTTGCAGATGTGCCTCCCACTTGTTAAGGGACCAAAAGTAATGGGACAATTGGCTTCATAGAAACATAGAAAAATGTCGGCAGATAGGAACCTTTCGGCCCATCTAGTCTGCCCAATTACATGGATACTTTACCTGGATTTATCTTTTGTTTAGGATAGCCTTATGCCTATCCTATGCCTGCTTAAATTCAATTACTGTTTTGGCCTCTACCACTTCAACTGGAAGACTGTTCCATGTATCCACCACCCTCTCAGTAAAATAATGCTTTCTGATGTTACTTTTAAACCTTTGCCCCTCTAATCTAAGACTATGTCCTCTTGTTTTGCTACTTTGTTTCCTTTTAAATATACTCCCTTCCTCTACCTTGTGGATTCCCTTTACGTATTTAAATGTTTCTATCATATCTCCTCTGTCTCGTCTTTTTTCCAAGCTGTACATGTTAAGATCATTAAGCCTTTCCTGGTAACTTTTCTCCTTCAAGCCGTACACCATTTTAGTAGCCCTTCTCTGAACTCTCTCTAAGATGTCTATATCCTTCTGGAGATACGGTCTCCAGTACTGCACACAGTACTCCAAGTGAGGTCTCACCAGTGCTCTGTACAGTGGCATGAGCACTTCCCTTTTCCTACTGCTAATACCTCTCCCTACACAACCAAGTATTCTGCTAGCATTTCCTGCTACTCTATTACATTGACTACTTTATATGGAAAAATACAAACGTATTCTTAGGGAGCGCAGACAAAATGTATAAGTAAAGTTTCTTGTACAAAACAGGTTGCAGGGTATTTTGCTGGATTCGATATTTCCACTAAAATAAAAGATAAAAAACAGTCGTGCAATACTGTATATGCATTGAATCAAATATAGAGGAAAGTTGAACCACTCACAAACGGGGAACCAATAGGTTCGTGTAAAACGCAGGTAAGCCTCTATGGGGGACTTCTCCCGTCAGATGGGTCTCAGTTATAGATAGATGGTATCGTGTTCTAGTTTTCACAAATGCAGTAACCTCAAAAAAGAAAGGCATACATAGCACAATACCGTTGGCATGTGAGCATATATATATTCTGACTTGGAATTACTCACGTGTTGCTGAGCCTCCCAGCGAGTGGCTCAGTATTCGGGCAAAGGACCACTTTCTCCGTGGGGGGTCCTACCCTTAAATCGGTAGTGTCTTCATAGCTGGGTGTTTATAGGCTGCTGCGGCCAACAGAACTTTGTTAAGTGAGTTCGTATTTTTAGAACGAAAGATCCACGCATGCGCAACAGGGAGCGGCGCACACGGCTCCGGCATGAAGATTCAAAGAAGATCTACGTCATCAGAGGGCTCCGAAAAGTCCTGCTGGAACGCACATCGCGCACTGACACGCACGCCACCTGAAAAGTATTCAACTTCAGGACTGAAAGGACTACAAATAAACCCCATATGGAATCATCGATCTACCGACTGATGAAACTCGCAGGCTAGCGAGGGAAACGCGTCTCGGATTTCTTTTATTCATTTACTTTTAATCCGTTTTATTTACCTATTTTTTACCCTTTGTTAAATAATTTTTTGTCTTTTTAATAATAAATCCCCTCTTTTTCCAACACCACTTGGAAGCGGACACTTTTTATTCTTTAAATTTTAAAAAAACAGCTGCTTTCCCCGACAGACCGGAACACACCACCATCTCACCACTACCGATTTAAGGGTAGGACCCCCCACGGAGAAAGTGGTCCTTTGCCCGAATACTGAGCCACTCGCTGGGAGGCTCAGCAACACGTGAGTAATTCCAAGTCAGAATATATATATGCTCACATGCCAACGGTATTGTGCTATGTATGCCTTTCTTTTTTGAGGTTACTGCATTTGTGAAAACTAGAACACGATACCATCTATCTATAACTGAGACCCATCTGACGGGAGAAGCCCCCCATAGAGGCTTACCTGCGTTTTACACGAACCTATTGGTTCCCCGTTTGTGAGTGGTTCAACTTTCCTCTATATTTGATTCAATGCATATACAGTATTGCACGACTGTTTTTTATCTTTTATTTTAGTGGAAATATCGAATCCAGCAAAATACCCTGCAACCTGTTTTGTGCAAGAAACTTTACTTATACATTTTGTCTGCGCTCCCTAAGAATACGTTTGTATTTTTCCATATATGGTCTATAAGGGTGAGGGACACACCTTATGGTGAGCTGCATGACCACACAACTCTCTCTTCACACAAATTTTGATACACAACTATTTAGCGCCGAGCACTGTAACATCTAAAGGTGTTATATATAACTCTACATTGACTACTTACCTTTAGATCCTCTGAAATAATAACCCCTAAATCCCTTTCCTCAGATGTTGAGGTTAGGACTGTATCAAATATTCTATATTCAGCCCTTGGGTTTTTACGTCCCAGGTGCATTATCTTGCACTTATCCACGTTAAAACTCAATTGCCACAGCTCCGACCATTTTTTTAGTTTACCTAAATCATTTGTCATTTGGCTGATCCCTCCAGGAACGTCAACCCTGTTGCAAATCTTTGTGTCATCAGCAAAAAGACATACTTTTCCATTAATACCTTCTGCAATATCACTAATAAAAATATTAAATAGAATGGGTCCAAGTACTGACCCCTGAGGTACCCCACTGGTAACAAGACCTTGCGCTGAATAAACACCATTTACCACAACCCTCTGTTGCCTGTCACTCAGCCACTGCCTAATCCATTCAACAATATTGGAATCCAAGCTCAAAGATTGCAATTTATTGATAAGCCTTCTATGCGGAACAGTATCAAAAGCCTTACTGAAATCTAAATAAGCAATGTCTACTGCACCACCTGTGTCTATTATTTTTGTTACCCTATCAAAAAAAATCAATAAGATTAGTTTGGCATGATCTCCCTGAGGTAAACCCATGTTGTTTCTGATCCTGTAATCTATGTGTTTTTAGATGGTCAACAATCCTTTACTTTAACATGGTTTCCATTAATTTCCCCACTACTGACGTAAAACTCAGCTGTTTCATGGCCAGGTGTGTGATATTCCCTCATTACCCCAATTACAATGTGCAGATTAAAGGCCCAGAGTTCATTTCAAGTGTGCTATTTGCATTTGGAATCTGTTGCTGTCAACTCTCAAGATGAGATCCAAAAAACTGTCACTATCAGTGAAGCAAGCCATCATTAGGCTGAAGAAACAAAACAAACCAATCAGAGAGATAGTGAGAACATTAGGTGTGGCCAAAACAACTGTTTGGAACATTCTCAAAAAGAAGGAACGCACCGGTGAGCTCAGCAACACCAAAAGACCCGGGAGACCACGGAAAACAACTGTGGTCATCTACCAAAGAATTCTTTCCCTGGTGAAGAAAACACCTTTCACAACAGTTGGCCAGATCAAGAACACTCTCCAGGAGGTAAGTGTTTGTGTGCCAAAGTCAACAATCAAGAGAAGACTTCACCAGAGTGAATACAGAGGGCTCACCACAAGATGTAAACTATTGGTGAGCCTCAAAAACAGGAAGGCCAGATTAGAGTTTGCCAAACACACCTAACAAAGCCTTCACAGTTCTGGAACAAGATCCTATGAACAGATGAGAGCACGATCAACTTGTACCAGAGTGATGGTAAGAGAAGAGTATGGAGAAGGAAAGGAACTGCTCATGATCCTAAGCATACCACCTCATCAGTGAAGAATGGTGGTGGTAGTGTCATGGCGTGGGCATGCATGGCTGCCAATGGAACTGGTTCTCTTGTTTTTATTGATGATGTGACTGCTGACAAAAGCAGCAGGATGAATTCTGAAGTGTTTCGGGCAATATTATCTGCTCACATTCAGCCAAATGCTGCAGAACTCATTGGACGGCGCTTCACAGTGCAGATGGACAATGACCCAAAGCATACTACAAAAGCAACCAAAGAGTTTTTGAAGGGACAGAAGTGGAATGTTATGCAATGGCCAAGTCAATCACCTGACCTGAATCCCATTGAGCATGCATTTCACTTGCTGAAGACCAAACTGAAGGGAAAATTCCCCAAGAACAAGCAGGAACTGAAGACAGTTGCAGTAGAAGCCTGGCAGAGCATCACCAGGGATGAAACCCAGCGTCTGGTGATGTCTATGCGTTCCAGACTTCAGGCTGTGATTGACTGCAAAGGATTTGCAACCAAGTATTAACCACTTGGCTGCTATGGATGCGCTCAGCGCGTCCAGCCAAGTGGTTCTCCTGTGCTATGGAAGCGCTAAGCGCGTCCATGCACAGGAGGCAGCAATCCGCCGGATTCCGGCGGATTGCTGCACCCCCCCAGTGCGGGCTGACATCTTGGAAGTCAGCCCAGCACTCCGGGACCCCGGTGGAGCAATTAGATGTCATCGCGGCGGCGCGATGACATCTAATTCAGGAGCCCCCCCCCCGCATGTGCAGAGGAAGCGCCTGAAAGGGAGGGGGGGAGGTCCTTCGGACCTCTCTCCCTCCCGATCGCCAGGGGGCAGAGGGTTAATCCAGGCACCGTTTGGAAGGGCACAGCCTGCCCTTCCAAACGGTGGCTGTGATTAACCCCTGGGGAGCCGGATCACGAATCGGCGCTGAAAAGCGCCGAATCGTGATCCTCTCCTGGAGCTGGCCGACATCTTGGATGTCGGCCAAGCCTCCAGGAACTCCCCATGAGGACTGGCGTCATCGTGCATAGCACGATGACGCCAGTCCTGGAGTTAACCCCTAGCTGCCACCAATGGTGGAGATAGGGGGTTCCAATGAACCCCCTATCTCCTGATCCATGGCAGCTAGGGGTTAATGTTTGATATCGTTGGATCGGCCAGAGCATGGCCTTTCCAACGATATCAAACATGGGCATGAAAAATCTTTTTTAAACAAAAATAAAAATATTTAAATAAAAATTCTAAAAAAAAATAAACAAGTTTTTTTTTGTTTTTGTTTTGTTAATGCAGCAATATTGTTCCCATTTCAATTATAATGTGAACAATAATGCTGCACTAACGATTTTTGTATGCGGTGCGTTTGTTAAAAAAAGCAAAATTTCCCCCCCAAAAAAAAAAATGTATCGAGACCCCATTTCTAATTTTTTTAACAAGCGCACCCCATACAAAATATAACCGCAAACAACCGCATGTTTAAATGTGAAAAAAAACACTTTACACATAATAAATGATTGAAAATTCTAATTTTATTGCATTTTTTGTTATAATATACAGACATGACATAACGTATACATATAATAATGACATATTATGAATCTGCCAAGTCTGCCGGAAAGAACGATATATAATATGTCTGGGTCATATATCAAAATATGGCTACAAAACGCGGTTAAACATGATGAGCGAAAGCAGTAAAAATGACCTCAGCACAGAGGTGTGAAAAGCCTCAGCAGCGGAAGGGTTAAGAAGGGAACGTTTGATTTATGATTATTATTCTGTCCCATTACTTTTGGTCCCTTAACAAGTGGGAGGCACATCTGCAAACTGCTGTAAGTCCTACACCGTTCACCTGAGTTGGATGTACATACCCTCAAATTAAATCTGACAGTCTGCAGTTAAAGCACATGTTGTGTTTGTTTCATTCTAACTCTATTGTGGTGGTGTATAGAGCCAAAGATGTTAGAATTGTGTCGAGGTCCCAATATTTCTGGACCTGACTGTACATCAAACTCAGGTGAACGGTGTAGGACTTACAGCAGTTTGCAGATGTGCCTCCCACTTGTTAAGGGACCAAAGGTAATGGGACAGAATAATAATCATAAATCAAACTTTCCATTCTTAATACTTGGTTGCAAATCCTTTGCAGTCAATCACAGCCTGAGGTCTGGAACGCATAGACATCACCAGACGCTGGGTTTCATCCCTGGTGATGCTCTGTCAGGCCTCTACTGCAACGGTCTTCAGTTCCTGCTTGTTTTTGGGGAATTTTCCCTTCAATTTGGTCTTCAGCAAGTGAAATGCATGCTCAATGGAATTCAGTTCAGGTGATTGACTTGGCCATTGCATAACATTCCACTTCTGTCCCTTCAAAAACTCTTTGGTTGCTTTTGCAGTATGCTTTGGGTCATTGTCCATCTGCACTGTGAATCGCCGTCCAATGAGTTCTGCAGCATTTGGCTGAATGTGAGCAGATAATATTGCCCGAAACACTTCAGAATTCATCCTGCTGCATTTTGTCAGCAGTCACATCATCAATAAATACAAGAGAACCAGTTCCATTGGCAGCCATACATGCCCACGCCATGGCACTACCACCACCATGCTTCACTGATGAGGTGGTATGCTTAGGATCACGAGCAGTTCCTTTCCTTCTCCATACTCTTCTCTTCCCATCACTCCGGTACAAGTTGATCTTGGTCTCATCTGTCCATAGGATCTTGTTCCAGAACTGTGAAGGCTTTGTTAGGTGTTGTTTGGCAAACTCTAATCTGGCCTTCCTGTTTTTGAGGCTCACCAATGGTCTACATCTTGTGGTGAACCCTCTGTATTCACTCTGGTGAAGTCTTCTCTTGATTGTTGACTTTGACACACATACAGCTACCTCCTGGAGAGTGTTCTTGATCTGGCCAACTGTTGTGAAGGGTGTTTTCTTCACCAGGGAAAGAATTCTTCGGTCATCCACGACAGTTGTTTTCCGTGGTCTCCCGGGTCTTTTGGTGTTGCTGAGCTCACCGGTGCGTTCCTTCTTTTTGAGAATGTTCCAAACAGTTGTTTTGGCCACGCCTAATGATGGCTTGCTTCACTGATAGTGACAGCTCTTTGGATCTCATCTTGAGTGTTGACAGCAAGAGATTCCAAATGCAAATAGCACACTTGAAATGAACTCTGGGCCTTTTATCTGCACATTGTAATTGGGGTAATGAGGGAATATCACACACGAGGCCATGGAACAGCTGAGAAGCCAATTGTCCCATTACCTTTGGTCCCTTAACAAGTGGGAGGCACATCTGCAAACTGCTGTAAGTCCTACACCGTTCACCTGAGTTGGATGTACATACCCTCAAATTAAAGCTGACAGTCTGCAGTTAAAGCACATTGTGTTTGTTTCATTCGAACGCCATTGTGGTGGTGTATAGAGCCAAAGATGTTAGAATTGTGTCGATGTCCCAATATTTCTGGACCTGACTGTATAGGTCACATACATTTATATATAGTCGGTCATAGGCATTTAATTATATATAGGGGTCACTGGCATTTAATAGGAGTGTCCCAGATATATTTAATTATATAGGGTTCTCGGGTATTTAATTATATATAGGGGTTATGTACATTTAATAGGAGTGTCACAGATATATCTACAGAAATTATATACATAGGGGTCTCGGACATTTAATTATATATAGGGGTCGCATGCATTTAATTATATACATAGGGGTCATGGGCATTTAATAGCGGTGTCACAGATATATTTAATTATATATAGAGGGGGTCATTATATGAAGCTGTTCCACGTCGCCCTTTCACTGACACCAGGATACACTCTTTGTTGTGTTACCTAATGTTGCAGCTCTTGTAGTTTGTGCCACACTCCATGTTTATTAGATTTCCTCCAAAGGCGGAACCAGGGATATATTTCGGGGGGGGGACGTCCTAGTTTGACATTGTCATATTGTCTGAGTTTAGGGGTTTGTTTGCTTTGGGGGGTTCCATATGGTGACATGACACACTGAGTCATGGGTCAATATTATGTGAATATTACAGATTCTAATTAAACGGGAAATGTGTGAAAAGGGGGTTATGGAGCTGCCCTGTGACATGCAGAAGGGGAGAGCAGGAAGGAGCTGACCTAACGAATGGAGAGAGGGAGTGCAGGAAGGAGCTGTCCTGTGATGTCAGAGGGAGAGCACAGGAGGGAGCTGCCCTTTGACAGTCAGATATTGCTAAAGGGAAATCCATGCATTTTCTGTGAATCTTACACTGAGCATTGCATTGATTCCCTTACCCATGTCTGTTTTGCAGAAGGGCAGCACTTTAAATGCACTTCCCTGCAGTGTGTTTTATACCCCAGAGAAGGATCTGTCATCCCTGCATCTGTGTCCTGCGGATCCATGCATGTAAAGTGCTTTCCCAGGGGAAAGTGACTGAGCTCTGGCTGCTCAACGCTCTCCCCTTCACAATATTGTCCCTCGCCATGCTTTAGATTGATTGGTTTATGCTCTGTACCTTGCTGCAAGCATAGACTACATTTCCCGGCATGCTCTTGTGAGGACACGCCCACTGTCCAGATGCCGGAAATGTGGGGGAGGAGCCTATTTTAAACCCTGCATCACGGAGGAGTCAGGAGCAGATTTTTCTGTCCTGCTCCTCAGCTCCCTTCCAGAATGGACAGATTCACCGCGGCTGCTGCAAAACGGCAGTTGCCACCCCTCCCCCTACGGATCAGCCCCTGATTTCCTCTTTCAGGTGAGGAAGGACGGAAGAAAGAACATCCTGGATCCCTGTGTGAGATGTGTGCGCATCCAGTGCGGCGACGGACACAAACGTTTTTATATATTGAGATTTTAGGATTTTTGGGTTAATTTTAAGGTTTCATAATCTATTTTAAATGTAATAACGAGGTGTGTTTTTTTCTTTGCTGAACACAGCTATATTATTTTCTTACAGGTCTGTCTGCTTTCAGCAATGGTTACATGGTTTCAGAAGTCAGAGCCATGGTGAGCTCCCGGGGCTTGCGTAACTATCTATGGTCCTGAACTGAAACATTGTTTTCATTGATACTATGTTTCAGGTCCAATGCTAGGGCCCGGAACATTGTATCAATAAAAATGATGTTTCAGTTCAGGACCATAGATAGTTCCATAAGTCTCCAGAGCTCTCCATGGTTCGGAAACTATCAGGGTTATTCAGAGAGCGTGAAAAGCAGGAGAAGGACTGGAGAATAACTGGAGAATGACTGGAGAATGAAAAATTCTAGGTCAAAATAGCCGATTTGGAAAGTGAGATGAAAGGGAGAATTTTTCTAGTTTGGCTATTTTGACCTAGAATTTTTCATTCTCCAGTCATTCTCCAGTCATTCTCCTGCTTTTCACGCTCTCTGAATAACCCTGCATGTATTCAATTAATTGCTGAATGCAGACGACTGTAAGAAAATACAGCTGCGTTCAAAGAAAAGAAACACCTCATTAATACATTTAAAATAAATCATGAAACCTTAAATTTTCACCCAAAAAATCATGAAAAATGCCGAAAAAAATGTCTAAAACAAACAAAATGGCTTTTTACTGCAGCCGGGCTGCACTGAATGTCACCATGGCGAACTGAATCAGGGCATTTCACTGACATAAAATTTCACCCAAAAAATGCCAAAAAAAATTCTAAAAAATAAACAAAATGGCTTTTTGCTGCAAGTGAAAAAAAATAAAACTTTAATATTTAATGAAAAGGGGAATATTTTTTACAATGAAACCTATGGGGAGCAAAAAGGCTTGTTGCTTTAACCCCTTAAGGACCGAGGACGTACCATGTACGTCATTGCAGCGGGTCTCTCTTAGACCCGCTGACATACATGTACGTCCTGCCGTTTTTGAGCGCTGGAAGCGATCGGATCGCTTCCAGCAGCTCAAACGCCATTGCAGGCTGCTGGGAGTCCAGGCAGCCGTGCAATGGCGTTTAGAAGTGCGGGGCACCATGTGATCGCTCCCCGGAGCGATCAACATCCGGTTTCACCGGAGAGGTGCCCGGCACTTCTAGAGAGCGCTGGAAGCGATCAGATCGCTTCCAGCTGCTCTGAGTATATTACAAGGATGCCTCGACATCGAGGCATCCTTGCAATATGCTTACCTGCCGCCGGTCCGTCCGTGATCGCTCCCCGAGCGATCACTTCCGTAGCTGCAGGAAGTACTGAGTGCCACGAGGTATCGTGGCACTCAGTACAAAAACGATCACATCAGTGATCAGGTGCTCTGCTGGGTGCCTCGAGGGATCAAGGCACCCAGCAGAGTAAAAAAAGTGTAAAAAAAAGTGAAAAAAAAAAGTAAAATAAAAAGTAAAATAAAAATAAATAAAATAAACTGACGGTTAGGGGTAGGGTTAGGGTTAGGGTTAGGGTTAGGGGTAGGGGTAGGGTTAGGGGTAGGGTTAGGGTTAGGGGTAGGGTTAGGGGTAGGGTTAGGGGTAGGGGTAGGGTGAGGGGTAGGGTTAGGGTTAGGGGTAGGGTTAGGGTTAGGGTTAGGGTTAGGGGTAGGGTTAGGGTTAGGGGTAGGGTTAGGGGTAGGGGTAGGGTTAGGGTTAGGGCTAGGGTAGGGGTAGGGTTAGGGGTAGGGGTAGGGTTAGGGGTAGGGTTAGGGTTAGGGTTAGGGTAGGGTTAGGGTAGGGTTAGGGTTAGGGGTAGGGTTAGGGGTAGGGTTAGGGGTAGGGTTAGGGTTAGGGGTAGGGGAGGGTAGGGTTAGGGTTAGGGCTAGGTTAGGGGTAGGGTTAGGGGTAGGGTTAGGGTTGGGGTAGGGTTAGGGTTAGGGTTAGGGTTCTAAGGGCAGGGTCATCTTGGGGCTGAGTGGGATGTTCCTAGCCTGCCTCAGAGAGGCAGGCTAGCAACATCCAATCAGAAGTTAGAAAAAATCAAAATAAAAATTTCTAATTTGTCAGGTCAGGTCAATATTTTGTAAATATTGGCTCTGACCTCTGTGATTCTCCCTCCCTCTCCTCACTTGTGTTTTGGTGAGCGAGAGAGAGAGAGATCAGATTTGACAGGTTAGAGATTTTAGTGAGATTTAGTGAGATTAGAAAAATTGAGGCAGATTTAGAGAGATTTTAGGGAGATTTAGAAGAATTGAGGCAGGTTTAGAGGGATTTAGAGAGATTTAGGTGTTTATTTGTATTTTCTTGTGAAACCCAACGGTTCTTCTAAGAACCAACAATCCGCTTATATATATATAATAATATAAAATTTAATAATATAATTATATATAATGTCTGAGAGGGTGTGACAGCGCCGAGGAGGCATATGCCATCCTGGCGTCAGAATCTGAGGCATCTGCGTCAGACTCAGACCCTCATTTTCGAACCCCGCTAACTGCTCAGAGACGTCGCTAGATACATTATCTACGCTGGCTGATGTATCTAGTGATGTTTCTGATGCAGATCCTGGTCACCACCTGCCAGCAGGAGACGCACAGCTCCAGCTGAGGAGTGGGTAGTGCCTCATCGCCAGAGGCCAGATATCCCTCCTTTCACGGCAAATCCTGGCATCAATATTGAGTGTTGCAGGATTTACCGCCACACAGTTTTTGCAGGTGTTTATGGGGGATGATTTTTGGGCCACATCGTGGCCCAATCAAATCTGTTATGCCCATCAGCATTGTGCTGCAAAGCCAGACTCCTACTTGGCAAGGCAGCAATGGACCCCGCTAGATGTGCCAGAATTTCTGAAATTCTGGGCACTTACTATGCTGAGGGCATCATAAAGAAGCCCTCAATTCGCTCCTACTGGAGCAGTAGCCCCATCTGCTCTACCCCCATTTACCCCCAATCAATGTCACGTAGAAGGTATGAAAACATTTTGCGTTTCATGCACTTCAGTGACAACAGCCTGTGCCCCCCTAGAGAGCATCCCCAGTTTGACAGGCACCAGACTTTACATTTTATTCGTACATTTTTATGTTCTACCAATTGGTGCTGTATTTTTTGCCAAAATCTTTGCACACCTATGCATGGGGGGCATGGGTGTACTCAGGAGATCTTGCAGAAAACAACCTGGAGAGTTTTCATGCAGTAACAAACAACAGTGTCTCCTAAATCCAAGTCCAAAACTACTGTGGGCGTAAAAATCTGAAAATTGAAAAATTACCCACACACCTTCTCAAATGTTTTGGGCTAAAACCGTTGCATCCATGGCATCAAAGCACTCCATATGCAATACCTTGGGGTGTCAACATAACAAATATAAACAATTTTCTGGCAATAATTCAAACTGGGGTATGCGGTAGACCCCAAAAGATAGGCCTAGCTGAAGAAATAATCTCAATTTCAACTCCAATGAACAAAGTCATAAAAATTGTATTTGAACCTTCCCAAAATCCTGGCAAACCTATGCATGGGGGGCATGGGTGTACTCAGGAGATCTTGCAGAAAACAACCTGGAGAGTTTTCATGCAGTAACAAACAACAGTGTCTCCTAAATCACAGTCCAAAACTACTGTGGGCGTAAAAATCTGAAAATTGAAAAATTACACCACACACCTTCTCAAATGTTTTGGGCTAAAACCGTTGCATCCATGGCATCAAAGCACTCCATATGCAATACCTTAGGGTGTCAACATAACAAATATAAACAATTTTCTGGCAATAATTCAAACTGGGGTATGCGGTAGACCCAAAACCAAAGATAGGCCTAGCTGAAGAAATAATCTCAATTTCAACTCCAATGACAAAGTCATAAAAATTGTATTTGAACTTCCAAAAATCCTGGCAAACCTATGCATGGGGGGCATGGGTGTACTCAGGAGATCTTGCAGAAAACAACCTGGAGAGTTTTCATGCAGTAACAAACAACAGTGTCTCCTAAATCACAGTCCAAAACTGATGTGGGTGTGAAAATGAAAAATGACCACCAAACTGTATCCAATTTGTTTGGAGCAAACGGATGCATCCATAGCATAAAAACACTCCATTTACAATACTTTGGGGTGTTAGCTTACCAAATATATGCACGTTCATAAAACTGGGGTATGTAAAAAGGCCCCTAAAAAGAAGATAAGCAAAGAAGAAGATACTGTATGTCAAATTAGAAATTGACAAGCACATGTCAAAGATTGGCGTAGCACCCCAAAACAACAGAACAAATCTATATATGGGTGGTATCAATTTACTCAGAAGATGTTGTTGAAACATATTTTGGGGTGTTTTTTGGCAGTAACCCATAACTGGATTTGACAATTCATGCCTAAAGTACAATGTGTGTGAAAAAATAACACAAAAAGTGACTACCTGAAAGTTTGACATAGAGCTAGTGCATGGAAAGTGTTAAAAATACAACTCTTTGAAGCACCCTAGGGTGTGCCCTTTCTAAAAATATATGGTTTGATGGGGGTAAATTACTTTGGCCGGCTTCAAAAATGTCCCAAATAGGACATGGGTGCATGATGACGAAATGTGAAAATTCCAAGTTGGAAAACTGAAATGCGCACCCCCCAAATAAGGCCTATTAGCCCCCAAATGACCCGACATACCTATACATGGGTGGTATCAATTTACTCAGAAGATGTTGCTGAACATATTTTGGGGTGTTTTTTTGGCAGTAAACCATAACTGGATTTGACAATTTCATGCCTAAAGTACAATGTGTGTGAAAAAATAACACAAAAAGTGACTACCTGAAAGTTTGACATAGAGCTAGTGCAATGGAAAGTGTTAAAATACAACTCTTTGAAGCACCCTAGGGTGTGCCCTTTCTAAAAATATATGGTTTGATGGGGGAAATTACTTTGGCCGGCTTCAAAAATGTCCCAAATAGGACATGGGTGCATGATGACGAAATGTGAAAATTCCAAGTTGGAAAACTGAAATGCGCACCCCCCAAATAAGGCCTATTAGCCCCCAAATGACCCGACATACCTTATACATGGGTGGTATCAATTTACTCAGAAGATGTTGCTGAACATATTTTGGGGTGTTTTTTTGGCAGTAACCCATAACTGGATTTGACAATTCATGCCTAAAGTACAATGTGTGTGAAAAAATAACACAAAAAGTGACTACCTGAAAGTTTGACATAGAGCTAGTGCATGGAAAGTGTTAAAATACAACTCTTTGAAGCACCCTAGGATGTGCCCTTTCTAAAAATATTATGGTTTGATGGGGGTAAATTACTTTGGCCGGCTTCAAAAATGTCCCAAATAGGACATGGGTGCATGATGACGAAATGTGAAAATCCAAAGTTGGAAAACTGAAATGCGCACCCCCAAATAAGGCCTATTAGCCCCCAAATGACCCGACATACCTATACATGGGTGGTATCAATTTACTCAGAAGATGTTGCTGAACATATTTTGGGGTGTTTTTTTGGCAGTAACGCCATAACTGGATTTGACAATTCATGCCTAAGTACAATGTGTGTGAAAAAATAACACAAAAAGTGACTACCTGAAAGTTTGACATAAGAGCTAGTGCATGGAAAGTGTTAAAATACAACTCTTTGAAGCACCTAGGGTGTGCCTTTCTAAAAATATATGGTTTGATGGGGGTAATTACTTTGGCCGGCTTCAAAAAATGTCCCAAATAGGACATGGGTGCATGATGACGAAATGTGAAAATTCCAAGTTGGAAAACTGAAATGCGCACCCCCAATAAGGCCTATTAGCCCCCAAATGACCCGACATACCTATACATGGGTGGTATCAATTTACTCAGAAGATGTTGCTGAACATATTTTGGGGTGTTTTTTGGCAGTAACCCATAACTGGATTTGACAATTCCATGCCTAAAGTACAATGTGTGTAAAAAAAATAACACAAAAAGTGACTACCTGAAAGTTTGACATAGAGCTAGTGCATGGAAAGTGTTAAAATACAACTCTTTGAAGCACCCCAGGGTGTGCCCTTTCTAAAAATATATTGGTTTGATGGGGGTAAATTACTTTGGCCGGCTTCAAAAATGTCCCAAATAGGACATGGGTGCATGATGACGAAATGTGAAAATTCCAAGTTGAAAAACTGAAATGCGCACCCCCCAAATAAGGCTTTTAGCCCCCAAATGACCCGACATACCTAATACTTGGGTGGTATCAATTTACTCAGAAGATGTTGCTGAACATATTTTGGGGTGTTTTTTGGCAGTAAACCTTAAAGTTCACAGTACATGTATTCTTAAATTGCGTTCAAAAAAAAAATCACCAATTTTTGTTTTCCTCAAACTTTGGCAATGATTTGTGGTAAAATGGTTTGGCATGGAAAGAGTCAAAATACCCCAAGTTTTAATACCTTGATTTGTGTACTTTAAAAAAATATGTATATGTGGAGGGTTATTCAGGAATTAGTGACAGATATCAGTGTTACAATGTCACTATCACTTAGTTTTGAAAATAAACTCTTTGGAAATGGCAAAGTGCTACTTGCACTTATTGTTGCATAAAATAAGGAAAAAAGCGAGGAATATGTAAACATTGGGTATTGCTAAACTCAGTACTAAATTTAGAAACTACTAAAGAATAAAAATTTTTTGACGGTTGTTGATACATAAGAAATTTTGGGGGTCAAAGTTCGAAAAAGTGGTGTTTTTTTTCAATTTTTGTGTCATATTTCACAATATTTTTTATAGTAATTATATGAAATGATGAAAAAAATGGTATCTTTATAAAAGTCCATTTAGTGACGAGAGAAAACAGTGTAAAATATGTGTGGGTTACATAAACGAGTAAGAGGAAATTTGACGTAAACACTAAGACGCAGAAACGTAAAAACAGCAGCGGTCCACGAACGGACGGATTCGTGTAAAACCGCCCCGGTCACTAAGGGGTTAAAATAAATTAGGAAACCTAAATTTTCACCCAAAAAAAATCCCGAAAAATGCCTTAATAAGAGACCTTCCTTTTATTGGAAGTAATCGGTTTCACATTCTGAAATAACTCATAAAAAACTGAATACGAGTCAAACTTGAAAACGAGAGAAATCTCAATGTATCCTTCCTGGTAAAATCCTTTCACAAAAAATAATACGAAATAACTCCTAAAAATGAAAAACATTCAGGGTTATTCAAAGAGGATCGAAAAGTCATCGCACGTTCGGTGCCTTTTCGTTCTCTTCAATTCGGCGATCCCATTTCAGCGACCCTGCAGTGTATTCAGCAAGCATCACAGGACCGTCGTAGTGCAGGGAAAAGCCGCCGCAAACCCGACGAACACTCACTGCAAAACCCGGCGAATGCACAGCAAAATCTGCAAAAACATCTGGATTAACCCCGCCGAAGAAACCCGAGCAGCCGCCGATCACAGCGCAGAGCAGCCGCCGGAAAAACCCGACATCGCAGATGAATGGAGTGAAAAATAAAAACCAGTACGCTTGAATGTTTGAAAAGTGAAACGCTCTTTGCAAAGAAACTATAGAATGCATATAAGGTACAATGAATGATAATAAAAAGGGCTGTTACAGAAAAAAGAAAAAACTATTTAAAAAAAAGTGCCAAAAAAATGCCCAAAAGATCCTAAAAAAAATAATCTAAAAGTAAAGAGACTCTTTACAGCAGAATAAAATAATAAACAGTTTATTAGATATTGGATTAAAACGGGGATATTTTTAACCTTGAAGCCTATGGGATTCTCCTGAATAAACCTGTCGAATGAAACCGCTGAATGGCAGGTCATTTCGGCAACATTTCCCTGCTGTTTTGTGTTCTCTGAATAGACGAAGCATTGCTTCTCTATGGGGATTTCACTGCCCTCGAACAGGCAACGAGCAGGCACCGTATGTGCAGGCGAACTGCCTGCTCTCTGGATAGCCGAATGGCCAGAAAAGATAAACGTACGCTGAATTTCACTGGTCGGTTACCTTTCAGCCACAATTCGGATCTTTGAATAACCCTGATAGTTTACTATCATACAGTGCAGCGCTCCCGTGAAACTCCACCCAAAGTATAAAGGGAAAAAACTCTGGCTTACATAAATGATCAATGACTATTGGCAGATAGTTGGTTCACCTTCAGTAGTCATTGATCATTTATGTAAGCCAGAGTTTTTCCCTTTACACTTTGGGTGGAGTTTCACGGGAGCGCTGCACTGTATGATAAACAATTTTTGGAATTTTTAGTGGTATTTCTGAGTAACCACTTTAATTCAGTGTTCGAGCGATCAGTGTGCTTCTTACCTTTATCCACCATAAACGCCACTGGAGGAACTCTACTCTCTATGAATTAAATATGCTAATTGATATTATGTGGTCACAGTGTATCACGTTAGATAAACCCTATGACTGGTGTTGAATAAGATCCAGAAATCCTGAGAACTTCAAGAGGTTTGAGAGACCCTAGTTAGGTGATACTGCATGTGCCATTTTTAAGCGATGATTGGTATTTATTTATTTTTAAAACACAATTTAATGATTTTCAGCACCAAAAGGGAGCAAATACAGGACAGCAGATACAATACCCACCCCATAGTTAAGTGCAAAAGTAAGGCTCAAATTTCAAATACAAACAACACAAGGACATCCAGGGGAAAACAAACAGGAGAAGGAATGACCAGAGAAAAAGAGAAATAAGAGGAGAAAAAAAAAGGGAAGGAGAGGGAGCAGGAAACCAATACAAAAGTACAGTATATGCTGCAGTCGCCAAACAATAGTACCGAACATTAGCGTGAATAAGGAGGCAAAGAAGACTACTAAACATCATAGTCCAGCCAGGGCTCCCATAATTTGTAAAAAGCGTCCATGGTGTGCCATACCTTGGCAGTTCGTCCGTGAGCATAGCATCCTTGATGTTAGACAATACTTTACCGAAGCGAGGGGGAAATCAGGCGCTCACCACACAGCCACAATTGCACGGTGCCCAGCCAAGGACAACTTGTACAATAATTTATTTTGGTGCATAATCAGATCCTCCAGTGGGCAGGCCAAAAGAAACAACGCCAGCGTAAAGGAGACCTCCCGAGCCAGGACATCCTTGACAAGAGTGTGAAGAGATGACCAGAGACACGACAAGTAGGGATGAGCTGTTCGGTTCGGAGTTCGCATCGAACATCGCCCGTTTGCATGTTTGCGAACTACGAACATTTCCGCGTGTTCGTCGCATGTTCGCCCACAATGCATTTTTCCACTGGCCTGAAGCTTGTAATTGGCTACAGCCTTGCACCTGACCACAGGTCAGGTGCAAGACCGGTTCAAGACTATGCCAATCACGGCTCAGAGACCTGATTGGGCAAATTTTGCCCAATCATGGGCTCACAGAGCTAAGTCCCGCAGCACACTATATAAGGTTTCACACAGCGCTTCAGCACGCGTTTGAGAGGAGATTTGAGAGGAGATTGTTGTTGTGTTAGTGTGTGTTCTCACTGCCAGTCTGCCACCAGCTACTGGGGGGGGTCTCATTTCTACAAAATATCTGGGACTTGTTCTAATCTGTGTGTTCTCACTGACACGCAGTATTTTGGAGGTCAGTAATTTCTACAAAATATTTGGGAATTGTTCTAATCTGTGTCTTGTCACTGACACCCATCACGGGTCTCACTGATTTATAGGAGGTTTCTGAGACTTGTAATCTGTGTCTTCTCACTGTCAGCTATCAGGGGGTCCCACATACAGTTGTGTTTCAAAATTATTCAACCCCCACTGAAATTGAGTGTTTTTGGCCAGTTTGACATTGATTTTGATCATTCAGTCATCTTGCCTACAATTAAATCAAGAGGCACGTGTAGGTCAGACAAATATAACATAACATTTATAATGAAATAACCACAAATGTCTTTTCTGTGCTCACATCATTATCAGTTTTATTCAACCCCAAGTGACATTCAATCTTAGTACTTAGTACAACATCCTTTTACAGTTATAACAGCTTTTAAACGTGAAGCATAGCTTGACAAAAGTGTCTTGCAGCGATCTACGGGTTTCTTCGCCCATTCGTCATGGGCAAAAGCCTCCAGTTCAGTCACATTCTTAGGCTTGTGCACTGCAACTGCTTTCTTTAAGTCCCAGAGGTTCTCAATTGGATTTAAGTCAGGTGACTGCGATGGCCACTCCAAAATGTTCCAGCCTTTAATCTGCAACCATGCTCTAGTGGACTTGGAGGTATGCTTGGGATCATTGTCTGTTGAAAGGTCCACGTCTCCCAAGCCTCAGGTTTTGTGACGGACTGCATCACATTGTCATCCAAATCTCCTGGTACTGAAGAGAATTCATGGTACTTGCACACGCTGAAGCTTCCCTGTACCTGCAGAAGCAAAACAGCCCCAAAGCATGATTGACCCTCCGCCATGCTTCACAGTAGGCAAGGTGTTCTTTTCTTCATAGGCCTTCCTTGTTCTTCTCCTCCAAACATAGCGTTGATCCATGGGCCCAAACAGTTTCTAATTTTGTTTCATCAGTCCACAGAACACTATCCCAAAACTTCTTATTCTTGGAGACACAAGGGGGTGCGCCTGGGATCTGGCATGGAGGCCTTCATTAGCAGTGTGCGCCGTATTGTCTGAGCTGAAACTTCAGTACCAACATCTGACAAATCTTTTCTCAGTTCCTCAGCAGTCACACGGGGACTTTCTCCACTCTACGCTTCAGGTAGCGCACAGCAGTCGAAGTCAGCATCTTCTTTCTGCCAGACCAGGTAGCGTTTCAACAGTGCCCTTCCTTGAATGCGAATGATGCTTCCATGGTTCTCTTGTATGTTTAACATCTTTCAATCTTCTTTTTAGCCATGCCCTCCTGTGGAAGAGTAATCACCTCTTCTCTTGTCTTCCTGGACCATTCTCTTGACTTTCACCATGTTTAACCGCACCAGTAAATGTTCTAGAAGGAGCTGAGTATTCCACGTCATTTAAAGCTGCTAATTGTGCTTATTATGCCTTTTATTGCTGCTTCCGTGACACCACAGGTGTTTTTCAATACCTGATTAAACCACTTTATGACGGAATGAGATGGTTGTTCCGCCTGCGGGTGTGCTCTATCTGCGTGACCCCGTCGCTTACCGCTGGCCCGACTACCGAGTGGCGCGCACTCGGCGTCTCGTGCGGCCTGGCGTGACCCTAGAGTAGGGTTAGCGGGCGGTGGAGGGGACCCCTGCCTGGAACCAGTCCGACCACTGAGGCGCGCAGCACTCAGCGTCCCGAGCAACTGGTTCCCTGACCTGGCGGGTGTGGGACGCCTGGGGGAATCGGCCCTAGCAGCCGCGGAGAAAGATTCGGATCTTATGGGAAACGTTTCGGATCTTAGGCGGGAAACGTTTCCGATCCGGGGGCGGGTGTCTCTTCGGATCTTGGGCGGTGAAGGTTTCGAGTCGGGAAGGGATGGCGGGTCGAATCGGAACTGGAGGGCTTCGGATCGGTATGGGAGGGAGGTTCGGATCTGGCGGGACCAGTGGAGAGTTCGGGTCTTACCGCAATGCCGAAGCGCGGTTCCCGGCGGGGCCGTTCGGTTCGGATCTCCGTCTTCCTCGAATCGAAGCTTCCTGAGCAGCGCCTCTGCCCTGATACTCGATGCAGGGTCAGAGCGCTCGATTCGGATCGTATCCGGGTGGGCACCGTACTCTGAGGCCGCGGAGGACACTCAGATCCGAAAATACGGCGGAGAATAAACACACACCAGTCAGAGCTGAATGTACTGCAGAATCTGGCTTTTTATTTACAGTCAAGTATTTATTACCTCTGCACACAATTAGAATACAATGGGACTCCTTGCCCGCCCTCCCAGGACCCATTGGCCCTTGGCCTTCAGGGAGTCACCAATTCGGACCGGATGGTCCGAATCGGCCATTTTACGATTCGAACCGGATGGTTCGAATCGGCCATTTTCCGAAACGAGAATTCCAACTGCGCCACAAGAATCGGAAAATGGCGGCGAGCAAGGCAAACAAAGGGAAAAGTCATTACACCATAAACCAACGGGGAACACGTTATTAACACCACACAATGTCACATCTAAATAAAACTGGTAAACGGGGTGCGTGCCACCACACCCAAGTGTCCATGTCCCCACTGTCACTGCACCGCCCCTGGCTGAGGGTGCTGGGCCATCCCGTGACACTCCTCCCTCCCCAAGGTCCGACGCACTCGATTGGACCCCACCGGGTCTTACCGAGGTAGTCGGGGCTCCCCAATCCCCTGGTTCCCGGGCCGACTGTCGCGATAACCCATCTGCGTTACCGTTCTGCGACCCGGGCCGATATTGGATGGAAAAGTTGAAGGGTTGGAGAGCCAGGCTCCACCGCAGTAGGCGGCCGTTCTCCCCCGCCACTCGGTTGAGCCATACCAAGGGGTTATGGTCGGTCATCACGGTGAAGGACCGACCGTAGACGTAGGGTTGGAGCTTCCGTAGGGCCCAGACCAGGGCCAGGCACTCCTTCTCCACTGCAGCATACCCCACCTCTCGTGGCAACAGCTTCCGACTAATAAACGCCACCGGATGGTCCCCCCCGTCGTCCCCCACTTGACTCAGGACAGCTCCCAGTCCGAACATGGACGCGTCTGTGTGGACAATAAAACGTTTATTATAGTTGGGAGCTGCCAGCAGGGGCGCTTGGGTCAGGGCGGCCTTCAGCTGCCGGAAGGCCTGTTCGCACTCCGGGGACCACAGGACTTGGCGGGGCAGGGATTTCTTGGTCAGATCAGTCAGGGGTTTGGCCAGGTCGCTGTAATGGGGTACAAATTTTCTGTAGTACCCCGCGGTACCCAGAAAGGCCAGGACCTGGGTCTTGGTCACGGGGTGGGCCAATCCAGGATAGCCTCTATCTTCGCGGGCTCCGGCCGTTGTATCCCGCACCCCACCCGGTGGCCCAGATACTGCACCTCGGCCATCCCCACCCTACACTTCTCCGGCTTCAGGGTCAGGTTGGCGTCCCTAATCCGGCCCAGGACAGTCCCTACATGATCCAGATGTTCCTCCCAGGTCTGGCTATAGATGGCTATATCATCCAGGTACGCGCAAGCGAATCCCTGGAGGCCATCGAGGAGGCGATCGATTAACCGCTGGAAGGTAGCAGGGGCGTTCTTCATCCCGAACGGCATGACTCGAAACTGGTACAGGCCGAACGGGGTGATGAAGGCCGACTTCGGGGTCGCCTCCTCGGCAAGGGGAATCTGCCAATACCCCTTGCACAGATCCACCGTGGTCAGAAAATGACCCCCGGAGATCTGGTCTAGCAACTCGTCGACTCGGGGCATCGGATAAGCGTCCGTAACGGTACAGTCGTTTATCCGCCGATAGTCGACGCAGAACCTGGTTGTACCGTCCTTTTTGGGCACCAGGACCACGGGCGACGCCCATGGGCTGGCCGACGGCTCAATGACCCCCAGCTCCAACATCTCCCGGATCTCAGCCCGCATGGACTCGCGGACTGCTTCCGGGATCCGGTAGGCGGGCTGTCGGAGTGGTCTCTGACCGGGTGTGTCCACCTGATGGACGGCCTGGTCTGTATATCCCGGAGGGCCGAGAAAACCCCCGGATAGGCGAGAAGCAGCTGCCGCGCCTGCGCCTGTTTCTCGGGCCCTAGCTCCTCCCCCAACTGCACCTGCCCCACCCCGGAAGGCTGCTTGGCTACCCCCGGGAGTTCCTCCAGGGGAAAGGGTTCCATCTCCTCGGCCGCCGGCGCGCATATGGCGTCCACCGACTCTGGCCGCTCATGGAAGGCCTTCAGCATATTGACGTGGAACGTCCGCTGGATTCTGGTGTCCGCGCAGCTCACAACCACATAGGTGGTATCCCCCAGCTGGGTTACCACCTTGTAGGGACCTTGCCAGGCCGCCTGCAGCTTGTTCTGCCGCTGTGGTTTTAACACCAGAACCTTCTGTCCCACACAGAACGAGCGGCTGCACGCAGCGCGATCGTACCACGCCTTCTGCTGAGCCTGGGCCGTCTCCATGTTCTCCTGCACGAACCCCTGGAGGTCCGCCAAGCGCTCCCGCAGCTTCAGGACGTACTCCACCACGGGAACTCCGTCCTCCTCCGGCGCCCCTTCCCACTGAGCCCTAACCAGATCCAGAGGACCTCGCACCCGGCGTCCATATAGCAGCTCAAAGGGTGAGTACCCGGTGGATTCCTGCGGAACCTCCCGGTAGGCGAACAGCAAGTGGGGAAGATACTTCTCCCAGTCCCTGTTCTCATGCACGAAGGCCCGGATGAGCTGCTTCAGGGTCCCATTGAACCGCTCGCACAGCCCGTTGGTCTGGGGGTGATACGGGGCGCTGTGCAGCGCCTTAACGCCACAGAGACGCCAGAGCTGTTGGGTGAGCTCAGCGGTAAACTGGGTACCCTGATCGGATAGGATTTCTCGGGGAAACCCTACCCTCGTGAACACCCTGAGGAGCGCGTCTGCTACGGTGTCCGCCTGGATGTTGGCCAAGGCCACAGCCTCGGGGTACCGGGTGGCATAATCCACTACGGTAAAATATACCTCTTACCTGTGGCACTGGGCCGTGGCAACGGCCCTACGATGTCAACCGCCACCCGGCTAAAGGGCTCCTGGATAATGGGCATGGGCCGCAAGGGCGCCTTCGGATGGTCCCCAGCCTTCCCAGCTTTCTGGCAAACTGGGCAGGTGCGGCAATAATCGCGGGTGTCGTTGCTAAGGCGAGGCCAGTAAAACGCGCGCGCCAACCTGTGCCGGGTTTTACTCTGGCCTAAGTGACCTGCAAGGGGGATGTCGTGGGCCAAGCGCAGAAGCTCCTGCCTGGGTCCCTGCGGTACCACCAGCTGCTTCTGCGGAATCTGCTTCTTCTTGGCCCCCTCCCTCACGGTATAACGGTACAGCAGCCCATCCTCCCACTCCACTTTGTCTTTCCCCTGACCGTCCAAGCCCTGACCAGCTCGGTCCCGGTAGCCCTGTAATGTGGGGTCGGTTTGCGTCTGGTGGCGCAGCGTCTCCGGGGTACTCCACGGGGAAGGGAGGACAGGCGGAGGGGGAAGAATCGGGTCCCGTCGAGGTCGGGGAGGTGATGGCGGTCTGGGCGGTTGGAGGGGTCTGGGGTTTTGGCTGTCGGGAGGGTCGGGAGGTCGGGAATGGTTGGGGGTCGCGGAGGCGGGGAGGTTTGGGAGGTTTGGGAGGTTTGGGAGGTTTGGGATCGGGGTGGTGGTGGAGGTCTCACCTGGGTCCCATTCGGAGCGCCCCTGTCTTGTCGTCGGCTCTGTTGCCTAGTGGTAACCGGGGTAGCTGCATCTGTGGAGTAAGCGGAAATGAGCTGCCCCAAATCATTCCCCAGGAGCACCTCGGCCGGCAGTTGTCTCAGCAACCCCACCCGCACCTCCTTCTCCCCATTCCCCCAGTCCAGGTGCACCCGAGCCGTCTCGAGCCGGAGCACTTTTCCTCCCGCCACCCGTACTGCTACAGTGCTCCGCAGGCGGTCGCTTGGCGGAACCAAGTGAGGCCGGACCAGGGTGATGGTAGCCCCGGAGTCTCGCAGCCCCTCAGCAGGCTGCCCATTTATCCACACGCCGGCGGTGATGTCGGCGGTTGTCATCCGCGGCGGCTTGCACGGGGTCGGCTTCGTGCAGCTGCTCCCACCATTCCTCCGGGGCCTCCGGCCACGGAGCTCCGGCGTCGCAACAATGGGCCGCCGGCGATGGCCTGCCGGCCGGCCGGGTCAATTCCGGGCGGTTGGGGCAATGTTGTTTGTAGTGCCCCTCCTGGTTGCACCCGTAACAGCGGACGTTAGCCATGTTGGTGGGCCGGCTGGGAGCCCGTGCACAGGCGCCCGGACCGCTGGTGGTGGAGGTGGTGGAGGTAGTGGGGCGGGTAAAACGGGACGGCTGGCCAGGGTCCGCTCCCCCCCCGGCAACTTCCGGGTGTCCGTGTACTCGTCGGCCCAGGTGGCCGCTTGCTGCACCGTATGGGGCTTCTTGTCGCGCACCCACTCTCGGATAGCGGAGGGTGTGTGCTCGAAGAACTGCTCGAGCAGCAGCAGTTGGGTGATCTCGGCCACCGTCTCCGCTTGGCTTCCCGAGAGCCAGGTGCGCAGGTCCCTCTGCAGCCGATGGGCCCACTCCACGTGGTGGCGCCACTGGGCCGGCGAGAATTCCGGAACTTCGTCCGGCTAGCTTCCGGGGTCACGGCATATCTACTCAGCAGCGCCTGCTTGACGTGCGAGTAGCTGGTGGCCTCGTCGTCCGGGACCGTACGATAGGCCTCGGCGGCCCGGCCGGTCAGCTTACTCGCCAGGATCCGAATCCAGTCGGCCCGGTGCACGTCATGCACCCGACACAGGCGCTCAAAGTCTTGCAGATAGCTTTCGATCTCTTCCTCGGCTTCCCGGAACTCCTTGAACGCCTGGAACGGCACTTTCCGCCCGGCGTATCGGTCCGATGGCGAGCGGCTACTCCGCCGGCTTCGCACTTCGGCCAGCCGCAGTTCGTGCGCCCCTCTCTCTCCCTCTCCTCTTCCTGTCCGAGTTCCCGACCCAGCTTCCTCATCTCAGCTTCCGATGGGGCCGGACCCATCATGGAGATCCGCTCCCGCATCTTCCGGCAGAATTCGCTATCCTCGGCCTCAGCGGGAACGGCAGCCGGCACTGGGTCCGCGGGCAACGCCGCGAACGCCTCTTCCTGGTCAATTCTCCTCAACTCCTCTATCAGAGTCTCCCGACTCTTGGAGCCCGGGACACCGCCCCGATTCTCCAGCATCCCACGCAGGACGTCCCGCTTGTAGGCAGTATACTTGATCATGATGAGGGTCCCCCTGGGGTCTGCAGAGAGCTATCCCACCGCTGCCACCAGTATGACGGAATGAGATGGTGTTCCGCCTGCGGGTGTGCTCTATCTGCGTGACCCCGTCGCTTACCGCTGGCCCGACTACCGAGTGGCGCGCACTCGGCGTCTCGTGCGGCCTGGCGTGACCCTAGAGTAGGGTTAGCGGGCGGTGGAGGGGACCCCTGCCTGGAACCAGTCCGACCACTGAGGCGCGCAGCACTCAGCGTCCCGAGCAACTGGTTCCCTGACCTGGCGGGTGTGGGACGCCTGGGGGAAATCGGCCCTAGCAGCCGCGGAGAAAGATTCGGATCTTATTGGGAAACGTTTCGGATCTTAGGCGGGAAACGTTTCCGATCCGGGGAGCGGGTGTCTCTTCGGATCTTGGGCGGTGAAGGTTTCGAGTCGGGAAGGGATGGCGGGTCGAATCGGAACTGGAGGGCTTCGGATCGGTATGGGAGGAAGGTTCGGATCTGACGGGACCAGTGGAGAGTTCGGGTCTTACCGCAATGCCGAAGCGCGGTTCCCGGCGGGGCCGTTCGGTTCGGATCTCCGTCTTCCTCGAATCGAAGCTTCCTGAGCAGCGCCTCTGCCCTGATACTCGATGCAGGGTCAGAGCGCTCGATTCGGATCGTATCCGTGGGCACCGTACTCTGAGGCCGCGGAGGACACTCAGATCCGAAAATACGGCGGAGAATAAACACACACCAGTCAGAGCTGAATGTACTGCAGAATCTGGCTTTTTTATTTACAGTCCAAGTATTTATTACCTCTGCACACAATTAGAATACAATGGGACTCCTTGCCCGCCCTCCCAGGACCCATTGGCCCTTGGCCTTCAGGGAGTCACCAATTCGGACCGGATGGTCCGAATCGGCCATTTTACGATTCGAACCGGATGGTTCGAATCGGCCATTTTCCGAAACGAGAATTCCAACTGCGCCACACGAATCGGAAAATGGCGGCGAGCAAGGCAAACAAAGGGAAAAGTCATTACACCATAAACCAACGGGGAACACGTTATTAACACCACACAATGTCACATCTACATAAAACTGGTAAACAGGGGGCGTGCCACCACACCCAAGTGTCCATGTCCCCACTGTCACTGCACCGCCCCTGGCTGAGGGTGCTGGGCCATCCCGTGACACTTGAATTGAACCTTCTGTTCTTCAGAAGTGGTAGTCTTGAAGGACCAGGGTCAGACGAACCATTTCTTGACATCCAGCGTCAAAAACGTTACTTTTGGTGCGTTGCGAACGCATTTTTTCACGGAATACGCGAAAGCGGTCAGACAATGCAATTTGGACGTATTTCATGACGGAGTTAAAAAAATAAGAAAAATCCGATGAATCTAATTAATTGATGGATGAAAAACATAAGGGTAGGGTTATAAAAACCATTTTGGTTATGTGGCGTTTTTTCCAAAGAGGATCCAGTACAGTCTTTGTGTTTGCTGCAATGGGGTACCTGTACCTTAAGAGGAGAGAAAGCGGCGAACCTGGGTTCATCAAATTAACGCTGCCAGACCCACGCATGGACACTTTGTGACGCTGTACAGGCCACTGCGAGAGAGGGACCCCGTGAAGTTTTTCAACTACATGCGGATGTGCATCCCCTCCTTTGATGAACTGTTGTCCGGGTACGCGAGCCACTGACCAAGAGGGACACCAACTTGAGGGCCGCCATACCACCGGAGGAGATGCTGGTCATCACTTTGCGGTACGTACTGTCAAACACCTGCATACATGACATCGCTGCCAGTCACCTGACATGAGTGCATCATGTCTGTAGTCACATGCCCACTATCACATGCATACACACACACACACAGGCATCACATCACACGTACATAATCATAAATGACTCGACAACAATGTAGACCAAAATAATAATATAATATAACATGAATAATAACAGTAATATATTCTCGACATATATTATAACTTGTTAACTGAAGGTCATGATATATTAAACATGAAACCAAATAACACATGACAAACAAAAATAAAACATATTCATGACATGTATCACAGATCATGATACCGCCGAGCATCTGGGTCATGAGGGCCGGTGGTGTGGCTAGAGCAGGACTCCGACTCTGTGTGTGGCCTGGCTCCAGGGGGCATGGCTGGGTGGGTGGA